>JACGWL010000005.1:2306944-2877009 GCA_034509725.1 Sesamum angolense
TATTGCTACTTTAATTTGTTCTAGTTTCAGCTCTTTTCAAATAAATTAATATATTACTATGAAAATTCTAATAGAGAATTAATATATTTTTAATATATATTATTTTGATTATGTCTCACACTACATACTGATGATCACAAGAATTTCAAACACGTATACAGAGTATGGCAATATTCGACTTTAACTCAATAGAATTCCATGATTGAATATCTTTATAAGATTAGAAGGTTAATAGTTTACACACCCAACGTATTATGGATATTGCACTTTTCCTTCAACCTTTTATTTAACTCGACACTCCTCTCTTTGTTTTTAATAGTATTTTATCTTCTTTTTTTTTTCATTTTTCTACGTATAAAATGGGAATCTTTCATTTGCTCGAATACACATGATTTAAGTGGACTTAGGAATGAATTAAAATTGTAATTTCATACCCTAATTCAAAAAAAAAAAAAATAAATCCAAAAGAACCAGAAAGAATCCGAAAATCAGGTGATAATTATGCATATTATAACCAATAATATATTTTTTTTTTCTAGTGTAAGAAATCATATACCAAATCTCAATCATTCATCCTCTCAACTCCAAGTCGAAGCCTAAGACAGCATTTGAAAAGCAGCACCCGTCGATTAAGATCATTGGTCGTCCTGGTGTCTTATGAATGGGCTACAGTTGTCGTCGCCTAATTTTAGTATCATTGCTGGAGAATCAATGGCTGCAGTTGTCGGACCATTTAGGACGTGACGGGAGATTAATGGCTCCAATTGTCGGCCCATTTAGGAATCGTTGTAGGAGAGAAACATAATGTATTTTAAAGGGTGTTTTTGGTTAAAGTTTATATTTGGATATTAATATATACGGGACGTTTAAAAGCTTTAAGATGTTTAATTTTAGTTTAGTATATTTCAATAAAAGAATAATAATTTATTTAGATATTAAAGTATTTGACATTATAAACTATTGGTATTGTAATTATGATCGAAAATATTTTTAAAATTATTAAAATTTCAAAAATCATATAAATATATATTTTTTAGCAATATGAAAGATAAAAATAAAACACTAATAAAATTGTGAAAGTATTTTTGTTTATTAGATGATATGAGTAAAGAGCTAAAAGATCTTATAAGAATAATGGATTGCATTAAGATGTTATAATTTTTTAATACTTAAGTTAGTATAATTATTTGAAGTATAAAATATAGATAGGTTGAATCGGCAATATATATATATTTGGACGAATCGCATCAAATGATTTTAAATTTTGTTATCTCCATCGATCTTATATAGATCTAATGGTCAATATAAAAGATAACGTTATTTGCATTGTCAAAAATATATTGATCCTCTCAAGTGTGTACTAATTTTCTCGAATTCTGATGCTTTTCTAGTCACTAAATTGTTAAAATGCAAATTATGTATGTATCACCCTCTTTGTGCCTCCCCTCCACCCTACACAAACCCCCTTTTGCAACGCCCCTCCCCACACCTTTAGTTCCGGTGGGCGCCCTCACCCCCCTAGCACAACCTAATCAGCCCCCTCCTCCCCCACCACCCTCATCATGTCCTTACACTTATAGGGGGTGGGGGTGGGGGAATTCAAACAACTAACAAGCTTTTTTCTCAAGGTAAAATGGATCTTAAAATAAAGTGTAGAATCGATATTTTTTTTTTTCAAAATAATTGCAATTAGACAAGATTTGAACTTAGAAGACATTGTTGTCTCTTCTTCAATAATAAAGAACTTGAGAGTCTGTCTGTCATTGTTGATGAAAATTTGGTTGATTGGCTATTATGTACAAAGTGAGGATAATGTGGTAAATTGTTGAGATATTTGAGTACAAAATTGAGAGACCAATTTTAATCACCTATAGTGGGCTCGAATAACTACATAATACCAAAGTTGTGGGCTTAATTTCAAATAAAATAATCAGCTACAACAAAAGACTTAGCTATTAATATTAAATTGATTCAAAATAAAGTAAATAAAAAATTAAATATAATTAATGAGATATTTTACAAATGAGTTAAAAATAAAGTGGCCTAAGATAAATAATAAAAATAAAAAATTAATAATGGTATAACAAGTTATAATTATAACCCTAAGGAGTCAAACTAATGTTGATGTTGATTTCTAGAGGACAGACGTCCATCATCATTATTCCACAGCTCTCCTCAGAAACAGTACACAATTGTTCCATATTATACAATGGTTATATATATCATATATATATTATAAATTAAAGTCCTCACAATATAGACCACAATTAATTCAACTTTTAAAATTATATATTATTAATAAATTATATATTTTCTTTTTTTTATTAATATAATATACTAATTTAATATATATTTATTTATTATATTATATTTTAAAGCGTGAAAGATTACTTATTCTATGCACGTAAAAGTGAGGTGTCAGAATGATTAGTATATTTATATAACAATGCATTTTTTAATGAGTTTAAGGGTAATTGATACTCCAACATTAAAGAATATTTTCAACAACTGTAATCCTGCTAAACACACACACACAATAAGAACTATGCTGGAGATTGGTCGTGATAATAAACTTTCAATGCTTAACTCAGTCATCAAAATAAAAATACTAAAGATAGTACAGAATAATGGATAATAAAAAATATACTGATAGTTGGACAACCTATATTTATTGAAAAGGCTTAATTGTAAAATTTTATGAATGCTATTGACGCCACAATAATCATATTGAATAATCACAATGAATCTATACATATTATTATTAGGATTGAATGGGCTTTACAAGTCAACTTGTGGAAAAACTTTGATTGGTATTTGATGTTAAAAACTTTTTTAAAAATATTAAATATTGCCAAAAATATATGTGATAATTACATTCTTCCTTCCTGATTTTTGGTATAATTATACATAAATTCCTTGTAGTTTAAAGAATTACATTTAGTACCCCTAAGGTTTGTTTCCATCTAACAAATAAGTTATTCCGTTAGTCAAAATTAATCAAATTTATTGATATTAATAAAAAAATCAGAAATATATTTTCACCGTTATGATGGTAGTTTAGTCTAAAAAAATTATTTGATCTATAATAAATTAATTTTAAGTTAATTAAGAGTTAATATTGTGAAGAAAAAGAAGAAGTGCAAATTAGAAGAACAAGGGGAAGCCGTGTGAGCTGAGAAAATCTAATAGTAGAGCTTTATTTAGTAGAATCTGTAAGTTCTTGAGAGTACAACAGAGTATAAAATAGTGCTCTATTTATAGAGCATGTTTATTAGAAAAGTAACAACTAATTAATCCCTCACTGTAACTAAACTACAATTAATTAAGCCAACTAACTAAATAATCTAACTGCTCTTCCAAGTGAAAGTGTTATTGTAGCAAGGAACGTATCTAGAAAAATAATTACGTTTTCTCTCAGTCAAATTGCACTGAGAAACGTGAAACTTAATAAGGAAAGTTGTTATGACACCATTTGAACTGGATGCGACTTTACAGAGAAAAAGCCTCTGTGCTTGCTTGAGGTGCTGCTTTTGAACTGTACTTGCTGCAGAAAATATTGCTTACAAACATTAATTTTTATTTAATTTTTTTAATATCAGTAAATTCAATTAAGTGAATTTTGATAATTAATAGACTTATTTATTAAATAGAAGCAAACTCCAAAAGGTGCTAAATGTAATTTTTTAAATTATATAAAATTTATGTGTAATTATATCAAATTTTAAATAATGAAGTGTAATTATTCAAAAATATATATATTATTCCCAATGTGGGAGGAGATGGTCATAATTGCATCAACGATTCCCCCAAAGTAGCGGATATAGTGTTTCCCCTCAAGTTGACAGGCGAGCTTGAAGAAGTGTAAACACGTCCGAACGATAGTAGGCGCATGGCGTGCAAAATATTGACTATTGAGGCCCTCTACCTATTACTGTGTTAAATTTGAATTTAATTAAGTTTTGGCAATCATGATTCTCAAATAATTGTCACTCGAATGCCTTAAATACTTATTTATAACATCTCAAAGTATAATAAGTCATATATAATTATAGCATTATTACACCCTCCTCAGTAATGAGGTTTGACGTAATTAATATATATCTGTTGTGTTGAAAATTACATTTAGTTTTTGGTGTTTAATTTCGTTTGATAAATAAGTCCCTCCATTACAAATTCTTTGACTTATTATATACAAAAAAGAAAAAGAAACAGAAATCCATATTTACCTTTAATTGACTAATTTATTGCGATCAGACAAATATTTTTATTATCAAATTATCATTATACTTCTTCACACGCTAATGCATGTGAGGAGGTATGTCTTTATGTTATAAGAACAGTTTAGTTAAAAAAAAATTTGTTTGGCCTACAAACAAGTCAATTGAGTGTAAATATCAATTTTTATTCAGTGAATTTTGACTAACAAATTGACCTATTTATTAGACGGATGCAAACCTCAAAGGTACTAGATGTAAATTTTTCAAATCACATGAGTTCTGCGTATAATTATTGACTAATTAATTACGGTAAACATTAAGACACTAATACTCCCATTAAACTGTATTTTAATTTTTTTAAAGGAAAATGGTTATTACATACAATTATAACAAATTAATTAATTAATAATTCATTATATACTTGTCATTATGTATCTATGAGTAATAAACAACTAAAATTAAAATTAATTAAATGAGATAAAGTCATAAAGACAACAAAAGTAGAGTTTAATTACAAAATGGGACTTAAAATCATGTATAGGGTTTGAGCTTTATCTTGGTGCCGCGTCTCTTTCTCATTTAAATCTTTTGTCATTACTCAGAGTTACAGTGTTCTGAAAAACAAAATGCGACCGCTTTATCATCTCAAAAAATATATGGATAAGCTGATGTCCAATTCACCACTCACACACATTAGGGAAAACGCAAAAAGTCGGTGGAAGGGTACGTAAACAATAATAATAAAACGTCATTACATTGTATTATAATTTATATTCTATTTATATAAATTATTTTTACTTTTTAAAATATTATATATACACCTGTATTAAAATATCAATATTATTTTACATAAACAAACTTTGTTTTTTAAAAATAAAAAATTTGCATAAAACCCTCATTTGTTATAGAAATTTAATTAAAAACCACATGTATTAATAATATAGTCAAAATACTCTTTTATTTTTTAAATATTACACTCACTCCCCTTGCCGTTTGTTTTACTTAACACATTAATTTATTTTATAATTTTTCGTTATATCCATAAATTATCGTTATTTCAATGATTTTTAGATTCGTTTTGATTGACGGTAGGATCTAATTAAAATGTAGTAGTCATTGATCTTTAATAATTAAAAATAAATGGTTCAAATTTTAAATATTTTAAAAATAAATTTATATGTATATATACATAAATTATATATAAAAAACATACATATATATATATATATAAATATTATATATCATATGTATATACATATATATGTGGCGGTGGCGGGTCACTGCCCCACCTCCACCGGCGGTCACCCTAGCTGGCCACGACGTCGCCATCCATCGCTGGAAACCAGATATCGTTGCCAGATTTGGAAGGTGAGCAGGAAGTGGGAGGAGGGACAAAGCGGAGGCGGAGACTTGTGGAAACAATGATTTTTTATATTTTCTTTTTTTCAACTGTTTATTCATTTTTATTTGCTCTACTTTTTTAATTTTATAAATTTTAAATATAATTAATTCAATGAATTATGTTTTTTAGTTTAAATATAATTATATTAAAATATTAAAATTTATTTACTTAATTTATATAAATAATATAATTTTAAAATATATTCAACACAAAATAAAAAATTAACTGATAGCATTTAGAAATAAAATTATTGAGTTTAAAAATGTTATATTTTTATATGTATAGTAATTTGATATGGTGTAATAATAATTTCATAGATAAATATGAAAACGATAAAAAAATTAACCTAAACAAAGAACAGAGGGGATAATTGTATAGGATAGGAGTAATTTTGTCTATTTAAATATGTTGAAGGCTAAAAATAAATCTAAATATTATACCACTCTTATTTCTAACGCGTATAGCCCCCCGACCCCCTCTTTGTTTTTAAAAAAGAACAACAAAGAGATTTTTTTTTTCTTGCAGGGCTTATATTATAGGAGGTCTTTTTTACTATTTATTAATATAGGTAAACTTATAGCAACTTTTCTATAACACAGGGGTCATTTTGCATTTTTTCTTTAAATAATTAAACATACAGTTCTCAAAAATATCAATATCATTACACAAGTTATTTTTTTTTTTTTACCTATTATGGACCATTTCTATACTTACAATTGAGATAATTAATTATAAATGAAGATATCATCAAGGAGTGTAATATAATTATCACTTATAACAATAGTTACTATTTAATATATGTGGCTAATATTCGTACTATAATTAATACTTTTATGTTTTTCCATGACACCGTACAACATTTCCCAGATATATGCATTAATATTATAATTCATTACAACAAAACATAGTATTAACAACGAAATATAAATTAATAATTTTCAAATTGTCAAAAAAAAATATATTAAGTAAATAAGTTTGATCTCATTAGAAATAATTATTGGTGCATATAATAATTGCGTACAAAATTATTATAAACATTTAGTAATTCATTTACAATGATAATACAAATATTGTGACACTGCATTTTCATGATATATTACTCTAATAATTTGTTATTAAAATTTTGTGTACATTTTTCTTCTAACTAATAATTAATTGTCAGTAACAATTTTAACCCCGAACTATAATAATCATTATGCCGACACAAAAAAATTGGCAATTTGATACAATAATTATAAAATTTTTATATTACTTGAATTTATTTTATGTCGCTAATAATTGATTTTATTTTACAGTGATTGTTATGTTTATATTAATAAAAAAGTTAAATCAAATTAAATGAGATGCGACAACAACCGCATCGTCCACCAGACCCCAAAACCACGTGCTGCAACTGCTACCCTGCTTCCAATCATCTTCCGTCTATATATATCTACGCCATACATTGCCTCCTCACAAGCAATAGCAGTCTTAGCACACAAACACACGCAGAAATACGTAAAAAGATGGGCAGTTTGTCTCATCATGAGCCAGACTATGTAGCTGTGGAAAACATGCACATTTTCATGGTTTCGTTTCCAGGGCAGGGTCACATAACTCCACTGCTCCGGTTGGGCAAGCGGCTGGCCAATTTCGGCCTGTTTATCTCCATTGCTACCCCTGAATTCGCTGGCGTATGCATCAAAAATGCCAATGCGATTACCGAAGATGAGCCCACCCCATGCGGCCGCGGCATGATACGGTTCGAGTTCTTTGATGATGGATGGGACTTCAACAACCCCAACAGGGACGACATCGACTCCTATGTCGCCCAGTTGGAGCGGGTGGGTCGAGAGAAACTCCCGAGATGATCCAACGACAGGCGGAGAAGGGTCGACCCGTTTCATGCTTAATCAATAACCCCTTCATTCCATGGGTTTCTGACGTTGCTGAGAGTCTTGGAATCCCAAGTGCAATGCTTTGGGTTCAGTCTTGCGCTTGCTTCTCCGCTTATTATCATTATTTCAACAAGCTCGTGCCTTTTCCCAGTGAGGAAGAACCAGAAATTGATGTCCAGTTACCTCACGTGCCTTTGTTGAAGCACGATGAAATTCCTAGTTTCTTGCACCCTAGCACCCCCTACCCTTTCTTGGGAGGGCTATTTTAGGTCAGTTCAAGAACTTGTCCAAGCCATTTTGCATATTAATGGACACGTTTCAAGAACTGGAGCATGAAACCATCGAATACATATCCAAACTCGGTCGTCCCATCAAGACAATAGGCCCACTCTCCAACGAACTCAAGAGCAACAATGATACTACTCCTCCAGATTCAAATGCGATTCGTGCGGATTTTTATGCACCAGATAGCTGTTTGGAGTGGCTGGACTCAAAACCCCCTCAATCAGTTGTGTACATTTCGTTTGGCAGTATCGTGCATTTGAAGCAGGAACAAGTGGACGAGATTGCCCACGGGCTTCTGGGCTCCGAGGTTTCGTTTCTATGGGTTGTGAGGCCGCCGCCGAAGGAGTTGAACGTCGAGCCGCATGTTCTGCCACAAGGATTTTTGGAGAAGGCAGGTGATAAGGGGAAGATAGTGAAGTGGAGCCCGCAAGAGCAGGTGCTGGCCCACCCCTCCACGGCCTGTTTCGTGACGCACTGCGGCTGGAACTCGAGCATGGAGGCGCTGGCGAGCGGTGTTCCGGTGGTGGCGTTCCCTCAGTGGGGCGATCAGGTGACGGATGCCAAGTTCTTGGTTGATGTTTTTAAGGTTGGGATTAGGCTGTGTAGGGGTGAAGCTGAGGGCAGGATTGTGCCTCGCGACGAGGTGGAGAGGTGCTTCAGGGCGGCGAGTGGAGGCCCCGAGGCTGCGGAGATGAAACAGAATGCTCTCAAATGGAAGAAAGCCGCGGAAGAGGCTGTGGCCGAGGGTGGTTCATCTTATCGTAACATGAGAGATTTTGTTGACGCGGTTGTCCGCATCGTTACTGAAGCATCATGAAAACATCCATTTCATGATCTCTGTTATTGGCCGGCCCTAGGAGTTCTTATATCATTGCCTCGTACCTCAAGTTTATTGAGCCTTCCTTCAGAGTGTAATAATATTTTTATGACAAAAGTTCAGTGCTCTTGCCACCTATGTGTAGTCTTAATAAACCCTTTGCTTGTAAATCTCAGTGTACTACAGAACAGTGTCCTCCCCTTTTGGACAGAATGTGCTTATGATATAAATGAAATCTATTATTAAATTAAGTGTTAATCGGTAAATTTTACTATAAAAATGATGTAGTAAAAAAATTGTAGCTATTTTTATTTCAGTAAAAATATATCGAAACACGGCGAAAAGCCCTTGGTCTTATTTAGTTTATTATTAATTGTGATCTTCAATATTTGTACAATCATCAGTAAAAAATTTTTTGTTGTACATGGGATTTACATATATTAATTTGCAATATACTTATATTTTAAATATGATATATTTGGTACACAATTATCTATCTGAATGTTTAATATAAACTAATTCAAATATTATTTTATATTAATTCTTTTAAATGTTATAATTCAGATGTTTATATATTTAGATACAGTAAACCCATTCAAAATTGGTAAAGTATATTAACATTAATGCATATTTAAAAAATACTGGTAATTAGATGTCTGAATGTATATTTTATGGTCTATATATTAAATTCTATAAAAGTCATGCAAATTATGTGTACTCCAAATGGTAGTGTTTGTAAATATTAAGTGGCTAAGTTACTAAATTAGGGTTCAAATATTTGAATTTTTGTGTACATGGTGACATGTCAACATGCCACCTCACGTACTTTGAGCCATGTCAGAAAATTTCCCAATTTAAACATTATGTGCATATGCACATGATGATTTTCCGATCAAATGTTAATTTTCAGGCGAAGTTAGATTAATTATGTTTTGTAAATTATTGATTAAAATGTGATAATGGTACCATATAGAAGATCAGAATTATATCAGGACAAAATTAAATGACTAAAATATTTTTTTCTCCAATTAACAGAGAAAGTTAATTAATTGGGATGCATAATACAAAGCCTTCTTAATAATATTTCACTGAATATATGCAAACAAGGATATTTATTTGTATGTATAAACCAAATAAATATTTTAATTAATAAATAAGGACGAAAATATAAAAGTATCCACATTTCTCTATGGAATATATAAATAAAAACAAAAAAGGCAATAATTGGCTTCGCGTAAGGAGAATCTCAAAAGAATTTTCCAACCGTTGACGGAGAAAAAATTAAGAAATGACAAATAAGTCATATTTTCAAAATCGGATTGGAGATCGAATGGATCAAGTCACTGTGTCACTGGTCCAACCGATTGGATCGGAGTGAAAAAACCGATAGACTCGAACTATATTATATATATGTATATAAATAACATATTCATACATATTATATATTAATTGATTGAGATAAAAAAAAAAATATATTTAAATAAAAAAGTTTAGAATTTTTAAATCAAATTTCATTCAATTACATAGCAATAATAATTTAAAAAAATTGACAAGTGACATAAAAAATAAATTTAATAATTAACTAATATATATATATATATAAAGTAATAACATATATATCCCTATAAACAATATATATATATATATATATATATATATATATATATATCTTCCCCACCAACTCTCTTTCCTAGGGGTGGGCGTCGGGTCGGGTTCCTCGGGTTCGGGTTAATCGGGTCGGGTACCCGATTAATCGGGTAGTATAAAACACTACCCGATCCCGAACCCGGGTAAGGCGGGTACCCGACTGGCGGGTACCCGTCGGGTTCGGGTACCACAAGTCGGGTTCGGGTATTTAAAGAACTTGAGTTTCTTTTTTTCCCCCTCCAATTGTTATTTTTATTATGAAGCATCAAAATTTTATTCACAAAATAAATTGCAATTAATTATAAACGATCACAAAAGTCCAATAGCCCAACAACACCTATAATTTATAAACTCATTTTAAATGCATAATTTCATAAATAGCAACAATAAACTCAACTTTTGCATTAGCAAAAAAATGCACACTCGAAGTCGAAACTCTTAAATGATCAATAAATTCAATTTTTGCAAATAGCATCAACAAAATAATCCATGAACAATTTTTTGCATTAGCAAACAACATCAACCAAATAATCCATGAAGCCATTACATTCTAATCATCAATCCATAATTAAAATTTACATGTGAAGTAGTAGGTCCAAAATAGTCCAAACTCAAAACTTGTCCAGTCAAATATCGATGATGGTTGAATCAATTCCCAATTTTGTCAACTCTACAAGAAAACAAAACAAAAAATATTGAGCTTCATATAAATAAAAGTATATAGAATTTAATACCAAACAAAGCCAAAGAAAAAATAAAAAGTACCTTGCTCAAACATTTCAATTTTACTTAAATCTTCTTCAATGCTTATTGGCTTTGAATCTTTACGGATCCAATCTTGAACACAAATAATGGCTTGAACAATTTTAGGAGATAATGAGCTCCTAAAAGCATCAAGAACACGACCACCAGTGCTAAACGCGGCCTCTGAAGCAACAGTAGAGACGGGAACTGCCAATATATCTCGAGCCATCTTTGAGAGAATTGGAAACCTCTGAGTGTTCACTTTCCACCATTTTAATATATCAAACTTTTCCCTATATTCTTCGACATCCTCACTCAGATACTTCTCTAATTCTGACTTCACATGATCTTTTCCCCCCGTCATGTACATCATGTACTCTTGTTGTAAAGAAAACCTGCGAGTCTCGGTCCCTCCATCATGCATAGACATTTCCTTTGATGAGGAAGAAGATGAAGAAACACGACTAGATGATAAACCCGGACTTTCTAAAGTTCCTTGAAGAGTGTGTCCATATCTTAACTTGTAATCATTAAACAACTCATGAAGACCATCCCTTACTCTCTCTTTCATTGCATCATTTTTTCCAATACCACCATATAATTTGTCAAATGAAAATTCGACAAACCCCAATTTATGACGTGGATCAAGAATCACACCATAATACAAAATCATATTCATTTTCTCAATTGATCCCCAATACTTGTCATATTTTTCTTTCATTTTTCTTGCCATCTCACTTAATTCAACATCTTCACTATTCAACCATCTTTTGAGAAGCAAATCAACTTCACATATTTCATGAAACACAATATTTGATGTGACATATGAAGACCCGGAAATGCACAATGTGAGATTGTAAAAATGTTTCAAAAACTTCAACAATAACTTTGCCCTATCCCAATCGGATTCAATCGGAACCCCATCAAATGGCTTCTTTGAAAGATCAGTCATAAGCAAGATCTATATCTTCATAAGCATCAAATGCCCTTTTAAGGCATGTCGCAGCTTCTAACATCAAGTAGGTGAAATTCCATCTAGTAGGTACATCAAGAGACAATAGCTTTTTTGTCTCTATAAATTCAGCACATTCTTGAAATTTTTTGTACCTAGCTGGAGAGTTTCTCACATACCTTACCACCCCTCTAATACGAGATATAGCCTCATGTTCATCCTTGCCTTTTAACCCATCCTGAACCACAAGGTTAATTATATGTGCCATACACCTCATGTGCACATATTTTCCACCTAAAATATTATGACCCCAATTTTCAAGCTTTTTTTTCAAGTAAACCATAGCCCCATCATTGGAAGATGCATTATCAACAGTAATAGTAAAAATCCTATCAATACTCCATTCAAGCAAACATTTCTCAACACCTTTACTTATTTCTTCACTTTTATGTCCGATAATTGGACAAAAGTTCAAAATTCTCTTATGCAAATTCCAATCATCATCAATAAAATGAGCAGTGAGACACATGTAATTAACTTTCTGAATCGATGTCCAAGTGTCTGTAGTGATGCAAACCCTTTGAGCGTGATTTTTGATAAATGACTTCAATTTTGCTCTTTCATTCACATACATATGGAAAATATCTTTTGTTATTGTCCTTCTTGATGGAATAGAAAACATTGGACAAGCCACAGACATGAAATGTCTAAATCCAGGATTCTCCACCGTTTTAAATGGGAGCTCATCAACAACCAACATATAAGACAAAGCCTCTCTAATTCTCTCTTGATCAAATCTCCAATTAACAAGAGGGGCCTCTCTTTCACCTAAACGAACTGATTGAAAAGACAATCTAGCCTGATTGGTGGAAACCTCCTGAGGTTTATTCTTGCAGGATTCAAAGTGGTTTTTCAGAGGCCTGGTTCCATGTACTTTTGGATCAGCTTTTATTTCCCTACTACAATATTTGCATCTAGCCTTTTGAACTTTATCTTTTTCACAATAAAATTTATGAAAATGATCCCACCAAGGTGATCTAGAAGTCACCACCCTCTTTTTTCTTTTCTTAGAATCAAGTGGAATCTCATCCTCATCCCCTGACATACCCATATCCTTATCAACATCGCAACCATGCTCAAAGTCAAGATTATCAACATTATCGTCACTGACCTGATTTTGAACCATGTGTATGCCTTGACCTTGAGCATCGGATAAGTCTACAGTAGGTGAAAATTGAGAATTTGACATCTGCAAGATTAAAATAAAACCAAAAAGAAACAAGTTTCAGTGAAAATTCAATTCGCGTCACAAAGATAATATTTCCAAGAAAAGAACCGCACAACAAAATCATCCTACAACTGCACAACAAAAATAAGCCTACAATTGAATCTCCAAAACTCAGTTACTGATGCTATTTTCTGATGTTATATTCTTTGTAAAAATAAGCCTACAACTGATGCTATTTACTAATGCTATTTTCTGATGCTATATTTCTCCAAAACTGAATCACGTTCGGGTTTCTGAATTTGCAAAACTTATCAAAATTGAATTCATGAATAAGACTTCTGAATTATATTCTTGTTGTTGCTATATAGTATCAAAAATATATAGCATCAACTGAATAATTTTGATACTATATTTTTTGTAAATGGATCCAATTCATGAGTTGAATTATATTCTTTGCTGTTGCTATATAGTATCAAAACTATACTAACTTTTGAATTCTCCGACATTAAAATTTAAATCTTCAAATCTGCCAAATTAATCGAATAAAATAGAAAATAATGAAAACTCGATGAAACCTTAACACACATCCAAAATCCTAAACGAAATATTTTTGTTAGGGTTCCCTAATTCATGCTCAAACTTGTTCAACAAAGCATGAGGAAGAGGAATTTTCAAAATCTAAATAAAAGGGAAAACGCCACAAACCTGAGACTGAGAGAGATGACTCATGACTCGGCGGCAACGACTTTCAGTGTCGGCGGCGGCGGCGGCAGGTAATGGGTGAAGTGATTGACTCATCGGCGGCGACAATGTATTTCTGATTTCTCAAAATTTTTAGGGCTGTGTCTGTGGTGTTAGGGCGGGTTCGACTCGTGTGAAGACTGAAGAGGCTCCCCCCACTTTTTCTCTCTCTCTGGGTCGGGTACCCGATCGGGTTAATCGGGTGGGGTTTTAAAACCCGAACCCGACCCGATGTACAATAATCGGTTTTCGGGGTACCCGAACCCGACGCGAAAACCCGATCTACCCGTAAAATTTTATCCGACACCGATCGGGTCGGGTCGGTACCCGAATAACCCGACCCGGACGCCCACCCCTACCCCCATCTACCCACTTTCCTTCTTCACCCCCTTTTCTTCTTCTCTCCACCACCATATCCCTTTCCATATTTTTCATAAAGAATTCTTGTTCGAACTTGGTTCAGCCGAACCAATCTAATCATATAGCAAGTATATCACATTTGCTCTGTGATTGATCACTTTCTCTAAAATGTACACCATTTACATGGCAAGTATATTATATTTGTCATGTAATTGGTTCAGATTCGGCCGAGCCTCATCCGGGTAAAAATTTCCCCTTTCCTACCTCCCATTTCCTTCTTCATCTCCTCTCAAAAGAAATTTTCTTCTTCTTCCCCACTCTCCCCTCCTCTCTCCTTCGAAACCCCCTACACCCTACCCCACCCCCACCCCCACCAAACAACAATTTTGTTTTCTTCTCCACTATCGTCCGATCCGCGACTCCACCATTGGCAACACTATCTTCTTCCTCTTCTCTTTCTTTTCTTTTTTTTTTTTTTTTAAATAAAACCGATTTTGCACCGAGTTTGCCGATTTTTACCAATTTACCCGGGTTTTGACTGAGTCGTACCAAATTTGACCACCCCGATTCCAATACACCTACCCGAACCAACTTCAGGTCTGATTCCCGATTGGATCGGCCGGTTCGATCTGGGTTTAAAAATCTTCCACTCCCATAAGAAGTTGATGAAAATGTACCACATACTTTTAGAGTTACGTGTATTTATTCAACTAGTCTTAGCAAAAAAATTGCATCTACATGTAGATAATTAAGAAAAGGTAAAAATGATTTTACCCCACATTTAATGCTTGAATTAGTACAAAATAGCCCTTTAAACATTGTAAAATGCTGAAATCTAAATTGAGATAAAGGTGAATTTTGTAGCTCGTGTCTTGCCACCTATTGAAGTGTATTTTAATTGCTTGTCTTTAATTTATTCTTAGTTAACCTGACGTAGGCTGTGGGTACGGGGCCATATGCCATCTCAAGTCATTCTTCTAGAGAGTTAATGATATAGACAAGCGCCTGATATTGGTTGTAATCAATAAGTTTGAACGATTTATAAGTTCCAGACCTCCTCTCTTTAGTGAGACGTCTTTTTAGAATAAACACGTGAAGTTTAGGAATTCAAAACAGATAAAAACTCACTCAACGGAGGCACCAACCAAATAGCAAATCACATCACCCATAAAAAAGGTAAGTTCAACTCATTTTTCTTAAGATAATTTTTTTTTTTTAATTTTATCATCTTATTATACCAAAATGCCCTCATGATTTGTTTTTTTGTTTGTTTTTTTTTTTGCTTTCATAGAGTTGATATATATAGTTTTTTTTCGTTTCAAGAGAAAATACTTGTTATATGATTTTAAATTCTAATAGTCTGATTGTCTTTTTTATCACTGTATAAGAAGCTTATTAATTATGCCAAACACGTTAACTTTTTATTTATTCAAACACTTTAAATTTTTATTTGTAAATAAGATATAATATCTTTAAACTCCTAAACTTTGCTTCAAATAAAGATGGAAAATCAAAAGTTATGTGTTGACTTTTGTAAAACCATAAGTTGGAAAATAAAATTTTGATGAAATTATATATACTTGTCGCCCATTTCAATCACTATATATGAAGATAATTAGTGTAGCACGTACATTGGAAGTCCAACACAATGATCTAATTATATATATATATATATATATATATATATGTAGTAACAAGAAGAAAAAGGTTGATAACACTGAGACATCAATTTTCCATGTAAGACAATCATACCCCAATCTCACTCATTCATCCCCTCAAATTCAGTTAGGCAAATTAAGACCACATCCATCGATTAAGACCATGTTGTCGTACGTCCAAGGTATATGGGGAATGGGGTCTGAATCTGAATCAATGGGCTTTAGTCGTCGGCCAGCTGCCTATTTAGGGATCTACCCTCGGAGACGCAAAAATCTCTACTTAATCGATCAATTTCATTTTTGGTAATATAACAAATGTAATTGTTTGGACTTGATAAAAACGATGAATTTTCTGAACACGTTAGAACATATACCTATATCCTGCATGTATTCAGAATCACAATTATCTACTATTTGGTAGGTTTTAATTATAATTCTTTGATATTGGGTTTATATTTGAAGTATAAAAGAGTAGTAGGTAAGTTGAGTCGGCAACTGGCACTTCTAAGAATTATTCACTTGGATCAATCATATCAAAAGATATTGAATTTTTAGATCCATCAATCATATCATGCAGATGATCCGACGACAGGCGGAGAAGGGTCGAACCGTTTCATGTTTAATCAATAACCCCTTCATTCCATGGTTTCTGATGTTGCTGAGAGTCTTAGAATCCCAAGTGCAATGTCTTGTGCTTCTATTACCACTATTTTCATAAGCTTGTGCCTTTTCCTAGCGAGCAAGAACCAGAAATCGATGTCTTGTTACCTCATGTGCCTTTGTTGAAGCACGACGAAATTCCTAGTTTCTTGCACCCTAGCCCCCCCTACCCTCTCTTGCGCAGGGCAATTTTAGATCAGTTCAAGAACTTGTCCAACCCCTTCTGCATATTAATGGACACGTTTCAAGAACTGGAGCATCAAGTGATTGAACATATGTCCAAAGTTTCTTGCCCCATCAAGACGATAGGCCCGCTGTTGAAAGAACTCAAGAGTCCTAATACTGGTAATTATACTTTAGAACCCAATTCGATTCGTGCGGATTTTTATGTAGCAGAAAGCTGTTTGGAGTGGCTGGACTCAAAGCCTCCTCAGTAGGTGGTGTACATTTCGTTTGGCAGTGTTGTACAGTTGAAGCAAGAACAAGTGACGAGATCGCCCATGGGATTCTGGGCTCCGAGGTTTCGTTTCTATGGGTTGTGAGGCCTCCGCCGAAGGAGTTGAACGTTGAGCCACATGTTCTGCCACAAGGATTTTTGGAGAAAGCAGGTAACAAGGGGAAGATAGTGAAGTGGAGCCCGCAAGAGCAGGTGCTGGCCCACCCCTCCACGGCCTGTTTCGTCTATGGAGGCCTGGCGAGAGGTGTCCCGGTGGTGGCGTTCGCTCAGTGGAGCGATCAGGTGACAGATGCCAAGTTCTTGGTTGATGTTTTTAAGGTTGGGACTAGGCTGTGTACGGGTGATGCTGAGGGCAGGTTTGTACCTCGCGACGAGGTGGAGAGGTGCTTCAGGGCGGCGATTGGCTGTCCCGAGGCAGCGGAGATGAAGCAGAATTCTCTCAAATGGAAGAAAGCGGCGGAAGAGGCGTGGTGGAGGGTGGTTCATCTTATCGGAACATGAGAGATTTTGTTGACGAGGTTGTCCGGATCAGAGTAACAGATCATGAGAATATCCATTTGGTGATCTGTTTACTTACTGTTGTCCTAAGCATTCCAGATTGCTACTTTAATTTGTTCTAGTTTCAGCTCTCTTTCAAAATAAATTAATATATTTACTATGAAAATTCTTAATAGAGTTAATATATTTTTAAAATATATTTATTTGAATTATGTCTCACTACTACATGATGATCACAAGAATTCAAACACGTATACAGAGTATGGCAATATTCGACTTTAATCACTAGACAATAAATTCATGATTGATTATCTTATTAAAGATAGAAGGTTAATAGTTAACACACCCAACGTATTATGGATATTGCACTTTTGCCTTCAACCTTTTTTTTTAACTCGACCACCTGCTCTTTGTTTTTAATAGTATTTTATCTTCTTTTTTTTTTCATTTTCTACGTAATAAAATGGGAATCTTTCATTTGCTCGAATACACATGATTTAAGTGGACTTAGGAATGAATTAAAATTGTAATTTCATACCCTAATTCAAAAAAAAAAAAAAAATCCAAAAGAACCAGAAAGAATCCGAAAATCAGGTGATAATTATGCATATTATAACCAATAATATATTTTTTTTTCTAGTGTAAGAAATCATATACCAATCTCAATCATTCATCCTCTCAACTCCAAGTCGAAGCCTAAGACAGCATTTGAAAAGCAGCACCCGTCGATTAAGATCATTGGTCGTCCTGGGTGTCTTAATGAATGGGCTACAGTTGTCGGCCTAATTTAGTATCATTGTAGGAGAATCAATGGGCTGCAGTTGTCGGACCATTTAGGACCGTGACGGGAGATTAATGGGCTCCAATTGTCGGCCCATTTAGGAATCGTTGTAGGAGAGAAACATATGTACATTTAAAGGGTGTTTTGGTTAAAGTTTATTTGGATATTATATATACGGGACGTTTAAAAGCTTTAAGATGTTTAATTTTAGTTTAGTATATTTCAATAAAAAATAATAATTATTTAGATATTAAAGTATTTGACATTATAAACTATTGGTATTGTAATTATGATCGAAAATATTTTTAAAATTATTAAAATTTCAAAAATCATATAAATATATATTTTTAGCAATATGAAAGATAAAAATAAAACACTAATAAAATTGTGAAAGTATTTTTGTTTATTAGATGATATGAGTAAAGAGCTAAAAGATCTTATAAGAATAATGGATTGCATTAAGATGTTATAATTTTTTAATACTTAAGTTAGTATAATTATTTGAAGTATAAAAATAATAGATAGGTTGAATCGGCAATATATATATATTTGGACGAATCGCATCAAATGATTTTAAATTTTGTTATCTCCATCGATCTTATATAGATCTAATGGTAATATAAAAGATAACGTTATTTGCATTGTCAAAAATATATTGATCCTCAAGTGTGTACTAATTTTCTCGAATTCTGATGCTTTTCTAGTCACTAAATTGTTAAAATGCAAATTATGTATGTATCACCCTCTTTGTGCCTCCCCTCCACCCTACACAAACCCCCTTTTGCAACGCCCCTCCACCCCACACCTTTAGTTCCGGTGGGCGCCCCTCACCCCGCCCTAGCACAACCTAATCAGCCCCCCTCCTCGCCCACCACCCTCATCATGTCCTTACACTTATGGGGGGTGGGGGAATTCAAACAACTAACAAGCTTTTTCTCAAAGGTAAAATGGATCTTAAAATAAAGTGTAGAATCGATATTTTTTTTTTCAAAATAATTGCAATTAGACAAGATTTGAACTTAGAAGACATTGTTGTCTCTTCTTCAATAATAAAGAACTTGAGAAGTCTGTCTTGTCATTGTTGATGAAAATTTTGGTTGATTGGCTATTATGTACAAAAGTGAGGATAATGTGGTAAATTGTTGAGAATATTTGAGTACAAAATTGAGAGACCAATTTTAATCACTATAGTGGGCTCGAATAACTACATAATACCAAAGTTGTGGGCTTAATTTCAATAAAATAATAATCAGCTACAACAAAATACTTAGCTATTAATATTAAATTGATTCAAAATAAAGTAAATAAAAAATTAAATATAATTAAATGAGATATTTTAACAAATGAGTTAAAATAAAAGTGGCCTAAGATAAATAATAAAAATAAGAAATTAATAATGGTATAACAAGTTATAATTATAACCCTAAGGCAGTCAAACTAATGTTGATGTTGATTTCTAGAGGACAGACGTCCATCATCATTATTCCACATGCTATGTCAGATTGTCCTCAGAACAGTACCCATATTGTTCCAAATATACAATGGTTAATATATATATATATATATATATATATAAATTAAAAGTCCTCACACTAATAGACCACAATTAATTCAACTTTTTAAAATTTATATTAATTAATAAATTATATATTTTCTTTTTTATTAATATAATATACTAATTTGTATATATTTCTTATTTATATTATATTTTAAAGCGTGAAAGATTACTTATTCTATGCACGTAAAAGTGAGGTGTCAGAATGATGAGTATATTTATATAACAATGCATTTTTAATGAGTTTAAGGTAATTGATACTCCAACATTAAAGAATATTTTCACAACTGTAATCCTGCTAAACACACACACACAATAAGAACTATGCTGGAGATTGGTCGTGATAATAAACTTTCAATGCTTAACTCAGTCATCAAAATAAAAATACTAAAGATAGTACAGAATAATGGATAATAAAAAATATATACTTGATAGTTGGACAACCTATATTTATTGAAAAGGCTTAATTGTAAAATTTTATGAATGCTATTGACGCCACAATAATCATATTGAATAATCACAATGAATCTATACATATTATTATTAGGATTGAATGGGCTTTACAAGTCAACTTGTGGAAAAACTTTGATTGGGTATTTGATGTTAAAAACTTTTTAAAAATATTAAATATTGCCAAAAATATATATAATTACATTCTTCCTTCCTGATTTTTGGTATAATATACATAAATTCCTTGTAGTTTAAAGAATTACATTTAGTACCCCTAAGGTTTGTTTCCATCTAACAAATAAGTTATTCCGTTAGTCAAAATTAATCAAATTTATTATTAATAAAAAAAAATCAGAAATATATTTTCACCGTTATGATGGTAGTTTAGTCTAAAAAAATTATTTGATCTATAATAAATTAATTTTAAGTTAATTAAGAGTTAATATTGTGAAGAAAAAGAAGAAGTGCAAATTAGAAGAACAAGGGAAGCCGTGTGAGCTGAGAAAATCTAATAGTAGAGCTTTATTTAGTAGAATCTGTAAGTTCTTGAGAGTACAACAGAGTATAAAATAGTGCTCTATTTATAGAGCATGTTTATTAGAAAAGTAACAACTAATTAATCCCTCACTGTAACTAAACTACAATTAATTAAGCCAACTAACTAAATAATCTAACTGCTCTTCCAAGTGAAAGTGTTATTGTAGCAAGGAACGTATCTAGAAAATAATTACGTTTTCTCTCAGTCAAATTGCACTGAGAAACGTGAAACTTAATAAGGAAAGTTGTTATGACACCATTTGAACTGGATGCGACTTTACAGAGAAAAAGCCTCTGTGCTTGCTTGAGGTGCTGCTTTTGAACTGTACTTGCTGCAGAAAATATTGCTTACAAACATTAATTTTTATTTAATTTTTTTAATATCAGTAAATTCAATTAAGTGAATTTTGATAATTAATAGACTTATTATTTAAATAGAAGCAAACTCCAAAAGGTGCTAAATGTAATTTTTTAAATTATATAAAATTTATGTGTAATATATCAAATTTTAAATAATGAAGTGTAATTATTCAAAAATATATATATTATTCCAATGTGGGAGGAGATGGTCATAATTGCATCAACGATTCCCCCAAAGTAGCGGATATAGTGTTTCCCCTCAAGTTGACAGGCGAGCTTGAAGAAGTGTAAACACGTCCGAACGATAGTAGGCGCATGGCGTGCAAAATATTGACTATTGAGGCCCTCTACCTATTACTGTGTTAAATTTGAATTTAATTAAGTTTTGGCAATCATGATTCTCAAATAATTGTCACTCGAATGCCTTAAATACTTATTTATAACATCTCAAAGTATAATAAGTCATATATAATTATAGCATTATTACACCCTCCTCAGTAATGAGGTTTGACGTAATTATATATAGATATTCTGTTGTGTGAAAAATTACATTTAGTATTTTTGGTGTTTAATTTCGTTTGATAAATAAGTCCTCCATTACAAATTCACTTATTGACTTATTATATACAAAAAAGAAAAAGAAACAGAAATCCATATTTACCTTTAATTGACTAATTTATTGCGATCAGACAAATATTTTTATTATCAAATTATCATTATACTTCTTCACACGCTAATGCATGTGAGGAGGTATGTCTTTATGTTATAAGAACAGTTTAGTTAAAAAAATTTGTTTGGCCTACAAACAAGTCAATTGAGTGTAAATATCAATTTTTATTCAGTGAATTTTGACTAACAAATTGACCTATTTATTAGACGGATGCAAACCTCAAAGGTACTAGATGTAATTTTTCAAATCACATGAGTTCTGCGTATAATTATTGACTAATTAATTACGGTAAACATTAAGACACTATACTCCCATTAAACTGTATTTTAATTTTTTTTTAAAGGAAAATGGTTATTACATACAATTATAACAAATTAATTATATACTTGTCATTATGTATCTATGAGTAATAAACAACTAAAATTAAAATTAATTAAATGAGATAAAGTCATAAAGACAACAAAAGTAGAGTTTAATTACAAAATGGGACTTAAAATCATGTATAGGGTTTGAGCTTTATCTTGGTGCCGCGTCTCTTTCTCATTTAAATCTTTTGTCATTACTCAGAGTTACAGTGTTCTGAAAAACAAAATGCGACCGCTTTATCATCTCAAAAAATATATGGATAAGCTGATGTCCAATTCACCACTCACACACATTAGGGAAAACGCAAAAAGTCGGTGGAAGGGTACGTAAACAATAATAATAAAACGTCATTACATTGTATTATAATTTATATTTTATCTATATATATAATTATTTTTACTTTTTAAATATTATATATACACTGTATTTAAATATCTTTACATAACAAACTTTTTTTAAAAAAAAAATTTGCATAAAACCCTCATTTGTTATAGAAAATTAATTAAAACCAATGTATGAAATAATATAGTAAAATACTCTTTTATTTTTTAAATATTACACTCACTCCCCTTGCCGTTGTTTTACTTAACGACATTAATTTTTTTTAATTTTTCGTTATATCCATAAATTATCGTTATTTCAATGATTTTTAGATTCGTTTTGATTGACGGCAGGATCTAATTAAAATGTAGCAGTCATTGATCTTTAATAATTAAAAATAAATGGTTCAAATTTTAAATATTTTAAAAAAAATAAATATTATATATATATATACATAATTATATATAAAATAAATATATAATATAATATATATATATATATATATATACATATATATGTGGCGGTGGCGGTCACTGCCCCACTCCACCGGCGGTCACCCTAGCTGGCCACGACGTCGCCATCCATCGCTGGAACCAGATATCGTTGCCAGATTTGGAAGGTGAGCAGGAAGTGGGGAGGAGGACAAAGCGGAGGCGGAGACTTGTGGAAACAATGATTTTTTTATATTTCTTTTTTTCACTGTTTATATTTTTATTTGCTCTACTTTTTTTAATTTTATAAATTAAATTTTAATATAATTAATTCAATGAATTATGTTTTTTTAGTTTAAATATAATTATATAAAAAAATATTAAATATTTTACTTATTTTATATATAATAATAATTTTAAAATATATTCACAAAATAAAAAAATTAACTGATAGCATTTAGAAATAAATTATGCATTTTGAGTTTAAAAATGTTATATTTTTATATGTATAGTAATTTGATATGGTGTAATATATATTTCATAGATAAATATGAAAACGATAAAAAAATTAACCTAAACAAAGAACAGAGGGGATAATTGTATAGGATAGGAGTAATTTTGTCTATTTAAATATGTTGAAGGCTAAAAAATAAATCTAAATATTATACCACTCTTATTTCTAACGCGTATAGCCCCCCGACCCCCTCTTTGTTTTTAAAAAAGACAACAAAGAGATTTTTTTTTCTTGCAGGGCTTATAATTATAGGAGGTCTTTTTTACTATTTTATTTAATAGGTAAACTTATAGCAACTTTTCTATAACACAGGGGTCATTTTGCATTTTTTCTTTAAATAATTAAACATACAGTTCTCAAAAATATCAATATCATTACACAAGTTATTTTTTTTTTTTTTTTACCTATTATGGACCATTTCTATACTTACAATTGAGATAATTAATTATAAATGAAGATATCATCAAGGAGTGTATATAATAATTATCACTTTATAACAATAGTTACTATTTAATATATGTGGCTAATATCGTACTAATTAATACTTTTATATTTTCCATGACACCGTACAACATTTCCCAGATATATGCATTAATATTATAATTCATTACAACAAAAACATAGTATTAAACAACGAAATATAAATTAATAATTTTCAAATTGTCAAAAAAAATATATTAAGTAAATAAGTTTGATCTCATTAGAAATAATTATTGGTGCATATAATAATTGCGTACAAATTATTATAAACATTTAGTAATTCATTTACAATGATAATACAAATATTGTGACACTGCATTTTCATGATATATTACTCTAATAATTTTTATTATTTTGTGTACATTTTTCTAACTAATAATTAATTGTCAGTACAATTTTAACCCCGAACTATAATAATCATTAATGCCGACACGAAAAAATTGGCAATTTGATACAATAATTATAAAATTTTTATATTACTTGAATTTATTTTATGTCGCTAATAATTGATTTTATTTTACAGTGATTGTTATGTTTATATTAATAAAAAAGTTAAATCAAATTAATGAGATGCCGACAACCGCATCGTCCACCAGACCCCAAAACCACGTGCTGCAACTGCTACTGCTGCTTCCAATCATCTTCCGTCTATATATATCTACGCCATACATTGCCTCCTCACAAGCAATAGCAGTCTTAGCACACACACACACACGCAGAAATACGTAAAAAGATGGGCAGTTTGTCTCATCATGAGCCAGACTATGTAGCTGTGGAAAACATGCACATTTCATGGTTTCGTTTCCAGGGCAGGGTCACATAACTCACTGCCCTCCGGGGCAAGCGCTGGCAATTTCGGCTGTTTATCTCCATTGCTACCCCTGAATTCGCTGGCGTATGCATCAAAAATGCCAATGCGATTACCGAAGATGAGCCACCCCATGCGGCGCGGCATGATACGGTTCGAGTTCTTTGATGATGGATGGGACTTCAACAACCCCAACAGGGACGACATCGACTCCTATGTCGCCCAGTTGGAGCGGGTGGGTCGAGAGAAACTCCCGAGATGATCCAAACGACAGCGGAAAGGGTCGACCCGTTTCATGCTTAATCAATAACCCCTTCATTCCATGGGTTTCTGACGTTGCTGAGAGTCTTGGAATCCCAAGTGCAATGCTTTGGGTTCAGTCTTGCGCTTGCTTCTCTGCTTATTATCATTATTTCAACAAGCTCGAGCCTTTCCCAGTGGAAGAACCAGAAATTGATGTCCAGTTACCTCACGTGCCTTTGTTGAAGCACGATGAAATTCCTAGTTTCTTGCACCCTAGCACCCCCTACCCTTTCTTGGGGCGGGCTATTTTAGGTCAGTTCAAGAACTTGTCCAAGCATTTTGCATATTAATGGACACGTTTTCAAGAATGGAGCATGAAACCATCGAATACATGTCCAAAATCGGTCGTCCCATCAAGACTATAGGCCCACTGTGCAACGAACTCAAGAGCAACAATGATACTACTCTCCAGATTCAAATGCGATTCGTGACTTTTATTATGCCAGATAGCTGTTTGGAGTGGCTGGACTCGAAACCCCAGCATTCGGTGGTGTACATCTCGTTTGGGAGTGTTGTATATTTGAAGCAAGAGCAAGTGGACGAGATCGCCCACGGGCTTCTGAGCTCCCAAGTGTCGTTTCTATGGGTTGTGAGGCCGCCGCCTAAGCATCTGAAAGCAGAGACGCACGTTTTACCGGTAGGGTTTTTGGAGAAAGTTGGTGATAGGGGGAAGATAGTGGAGTGGAGCCCACAAGAAAAGGTGCTGGAACACCCCTCCACCGCCTGTTTCGTGACGCACTGTGGCTGGAACTCGACGATGGAGGCGCTGGCGAGCGGCGTCCCGGTGGTGGCTTTCCCTCAGTGGGGAGACCAGGTTACGGATGCGAAGTTCATGGTTGATGTTTTCAAGGTTGGGATTAGGCTGTGTAGGGGTGAAGCTGAGGGGAGGATTGTACCTCGGGAGGAGGTGGAGAAGTGTTTCAGGGCGGCGACTAGCGGCCCCGAGGCAGCAGAGATGAAGCAGAATGCGCTCAAGTGGAAGAAAGCGGCGGCAGAGGCGGTGGTGGAGGGTGGTTCCTCGTATAAGAACATGTGCGATTTTGTGGATGAGGTTGCCGGACTGGTAGCGACAAAATCATGCAATTGACCTTTTCAGATAATTGCGTTTTAAGTCAAATATATTTCTATGTATTTGTAGGTGTGATTGCTTTCTATCTTCCTCTGAAATTATTCATGTATTGTCACTTCTCACTTAATTTAATCATTTTGAATATATATAATGAATAAAACTTTATGTATTTTCTTTTAAATATCTCGTCACCATACAAATATACTATCTAACTATAACTAATTATCATAACTAAAACAAATAACTACAATAAATAGTTATTGACCACGGGTACGCAATAATTATTGACCCTGATTTTTCAGTGTGACTAAAAAATTGTCATAACTAAAAAATCACCGCTAAACCATTTATCATGACTCATGATTATGGCAAAAAAATATTTTTCATGGTCAATAAACTAAATTTTTGTATCAGTATTATGTAACCATGACTCGTAATAGTTATTTACATTGTGTTTTAGTTCATAACAATTATAAATATAGACATAGTAAGTAATTGTATTTTCTAGTACATATATGCCAATGTAATCATTTCAATATATGAAAATTTAAAAAATAAAAATAAAAAAAGTTGACCTAACTCAAAAATCAAGAGACGAATTAATGATGGGCAGTGGGCAGCCTAAAGGAGTTTTTCGTAAAATAGGTCAGGCATTTCTTCTCAGAGAGTTGCTCAATTTGGTGCTAAAACTAACCGGAGGCACATTTTGGACTCCACAATTTGGTGAGAACATGCCAACATGTGATGTTCGAAATTGGCTTCGCTGGAGGCTTATGATGTTGTTTCGTGCCGTAGGAATGGATTGCATTGCACATGTGTATTAAATATAGATCCATAGTTTATATTAACATGGTGCAGAGGGCATTGGGCATTGTTCATATTTTTAGATACAAAGGAACAAATACAATCTTGAGTTACTTATTTTAGTTGGTTGACTTTGTGCTTCCACCATGCTGTTGCTTGCTTACATTCAAAATTAATTTAAAACAATGACATTTTGGCTCTTTCATATTGATTGTTTTGAAATTAAAAGTAGTTGCAAGAGATCCGGATCATGTCAGTCAAAAAGTAGTAGTATTAATGCCGTAATATCGAGCAATTATATAATTTTAGAGGTTATGAATTCGGACTCTATCAATGTGTAGAATGTTATTCTATATAATAGTCATTGTTTATAATTTATTATTCATATTGTTGATAAGGGTATGACTATTGTAGTTGTCTTTATTTGATATAGAAATTTGATATGAATTATCGTAATCGATAATTCATAAGAGTTATTTTATACACAAGATTGTATTTTTTGTTCCACAAGATAGCTTGAAGAGTTTATGCTTTTGAATATTTGCTTCATGCAATCTAACAATAATGATACCAAAATTGAATTTTTCATAGCTCAATTTCCATCATAATATACAAGGCAAAATGAACATATGCAAGAAAAATATATATGAGGCTCAAATTAATAATTCTTAAATTATGATACCAAAGTTGCAAAACACCAAAAACAAATTAAATTAAGGAAAAATGCATTTTTTACCCCACGTGATATGAGAAATAAGCAAAAGAAAACTCAATGTAAAAAATAAAATAGCAAATTAGTCCTTGTATTTTGAAATATAAAACAAATTACCATATCTAAACCATAGATAGGTGCGCAATTTGCTTTATTTTTTAAAACACATGAGAATCATTTACAAATTCTTTTTTTTAATGGGGTATTTGTTCATTTCACATATCACATGAATTAAATTATACTTAACCCAATGAATTAATTCCTATGGTTAGACGTTGACTATTTTTCAGAAGTTTGATGCTGACTTTACAAATCGCCATATGATTTAAAAAAAAATATAATTTTCTCATACTTTATAGTTTGAAGAATGAATAAATTAAAGGGATAATCCTCGAAAGACTTCACACTGTTTCTAGTAATATAAAATAGGGTACGTAAATTCCACTTTTGCCCCCTCTCTACTCTATCCTTATTTCACATTAGCCCCTTTCTACTCTCGATGTATCACCTAACTCCTTTCTATTCTCGATTGTATCGCCTATCATCTCTAACGTTATTAGCACTCCAAATTTTTTTATTTAAAAATTAATCATTTAAATAGTTATATAGTTTGCAAAACTCAAACCTGTTGTATGGATTAATAGTTGGACAGTTTTATTTTATTTCTACAAAAGGTCAGAAAAATAATTATGTATAAATAAAATCTGGACTTTTATATATATATATATCATACTATTTCAGTAAATATTTAAAAATAAAAATAAGATGTTGTTTGGTTAAGTTTATTTGAAATATTTTATAAGCTCATACGTCTTATAAAAATTTAAAAGCTTAAAGATGTTTAATTTTGTAATTATAAAGATAAGATATCAAAGTGTTTGGATAAATAAGATACTAAAGATTATACGATGATGGAGTGTTTGACATAATAAGCTCTTTGTGCTGTAATAGTGACAAAAAAAGTCATCAGTCTATTAGAATTTAAAATTGTATAAATAGATATTTTTGTTTCAGGAAAATGAAAGGTAAGAATGAAATACTAACAAAATTATAAGTGTGTTTTTGTTTATTGAAAAATAAGATAAAAGAACTTATAAGATATTTTTTTAAAAAAAAAAGGGTGAAAGCTCCCAACTCTTTTAAAGATTTTATAAAATTCAAAACATCTATTTTTACTTAATAGTATGTGTTGATATTATTTATCAGAGTACGATTGTTGTAATAGTCTTTGTTAGATATTGATATCCGATAAAAATTATTGTAACAAATTTATTTTAATTAATAATAGTTAATTGCTCTTAATTCAAAAAAATAAAGTTTAAAAATCTTATAAGGTACTTTGAGGAGCTTATAAGCTCAGCCAACACCCTCTAAATTTATAGTGTTGTCTATCTACCAAAATAATTTTTATATTGATAGATTAATATTGTTGTCCTAATAATATTATTCTTGAATTAACATAAAAATCTTATGCTTCTTATTTGATTGTAAAAAAAATTGTCAGTTAGCAGTACAAAGTCTATTTATTTAAAAAATAAATGTTTGCATAATTTTTATAGAATAAATATTTGTTTAATGATTACTTTACTATATAACGCTGTAAACTATTTTACTACTTAAATTGTTGATTACATTTAAAATTATTTTTTTTTAGCAACAAATAGAGATGCCAATGAGAATGAGATAAAGTTTCATAATTTCATCGTAAGTATTTTATTTTTATAAAATTTATCGAACTAAGTAATGAAACAAGTAGGAGGTGGGGTAGGGTAGGAATTTACCCTATACAATAAGACACGATAAATAATGAGGTATAGCAACCAAGAATCATGATAATACGACAAGGGAGCACACACGTCCAAATGGGTCCCGTCTTCACTGTACATATTTTTATATGTATATAATAAATAATTTTTATATTTTAAAATTTATTATACATAAAAACAAAATAAACAAATCAATATATGACATTAAAAAAATAAAATTAATTTATTTGTTAGTTAATGAATAATTTGAAAAGTGGAATTAGTTGGTTATTTTATTAGTTGAAGGACATTTTTTACTTTACAAAAAATTAGTGTGACGGTGTCACTAACCGCTGTTTGTGAGTATGTAGCCCATTTTCTTTTTATATTAGTATAGATATGATTTCCTTGAATATATAAAAGAATCTTAGTGTGAGATAAAAAAAAAATAATCATAAAAAATATACACAAATTGTAAAGTGAGGAGAAATAAATAAATTTGGGATAAAAAAAATGAATGTATGATAAGATCAAATATAAAAAAATAAGTTATACTTTGTGAATTTATTAAAAATATAAAAGTTTATGAGTGAAAAAAAAAAAATATATGAAGAAGGCGAATGGAAAACACAGAGTTGTGAGTTGAGAAGAAGGAAGTGAGGAAAGAAAATTGAAGATTAGATGTGAGAGATAAATATAAAGTGGTTAAAAGGAGAAAAAATTATAATTATTGAATAATTTAAAAATATTTACTATTGTAGATGAACTTTTTTTATATATAGAATGAATTAAAAGAGTAAATTGAGGCAATACAAAATTGGTACAATCAAAAGATTTTCTTTTATAATAACTAGTTATCGTTGCACGATGTTCCCACGAACATATAAAAGAACCGTGAGATGATGAGAAAAAAAAATGAAGAACAATAAATTACAAATATGAATTGTAAAAAATGTCGAGAAGTAAGGTGAGATAGAAATATAGAGTAGTGGGTAGTTAAGGAAAAAATATATAATTATGAAGTTATTAAAAATTATTAAAATTACTAATTCGAACAAATTTTCTTTAAAAGGAAGAAATAAAATAAAAGATAAATTTAAATATTCAAAAATTGGTACAACAACATATTATTTTATAATAATATAGATAGATACTAATAATTTGTGGACTCTCTATGTGAGCAATTTTTATAGATATCATTTAAAATAAATATTTATAAAGTATTATTATTTAATAAAAACATATAAAAACAATCACTGAATATTAAATCCAAAAAAATAATGACAATAAATAAATACATAAAAGAATAACTATTGAAAGATAACGAGGGAATGAGAAGTTAAATGTGTGGGCAGGAAGTTAATAAATAAATTAATAAATTAAATTAAATATTAAAATCACCACACCAATATAATTGAGATACAAATTCGCCATATTCAAATATATACAGTACATGTAATGATACGTTATTTTTATGTGTATGTAATAAATATTTTTATATTTTAAAATAAAATTTTAAAAAATATATAAAAATCAATACATAAAATAAATAAACTAACCTATTCATTAATATAAATTGAAAAAGTTGACTAAATTAATTATTTATCAATTAAAGGATATTTTGAAATTACCTTTTATTTTTTGTTTTAATTTTAATAATAGTATAGATAAAGTATGAGTGGTTGTACTTGAGCTAGGAATCCGACACAGTATTTTAAGCACAAGTTGACTAAATTAATTATTTATCAATTGAAGGATATTTTGAAATTACCTTTTATTTTTCGTTTTAATTTTAATAATAATATAGATAAAGTATGACTGGTTGTACTTGAGATAGGAATCCGACACAGTATTTTAAGCACGTGATTTTTATATCAGCCCCACGTTCACACAACTCCACTACCTCATTATTTCATTCAATGATTCGGCCTTCGGATTCATTTATGGTCCAACCAAACAATTTTTTTTTATTTAAATTAAAATTGATCGAATCAAATTAATTATAAAATAAATATATTATAATTAATTATACAGTAATTACATAATTAATATATTATACTTTTATATGTAATTATTAAATTAAATTTCTGTATACAGCAAATTGCTGATGCGTCCCTATTTGCGCCAGTACGGTTCCTAGGTTTTCACCCTGCACCAATACTTTACTTGTTATGATATTATGAATAATTACCGCCTTTCTCTTCAAATTTATTGTAATCACATATAGACGCTCAATAACTTAAAAAGTTATATTTAGTATTAATTATGATATTTGTTTTTTTTAATGAATAAGTCTTTTTGTTAATTAAAATATACTGAATTTATTGATATTAATAAAAAATAAAATAAACAAAAATCGATGTTTACCCTCAATTGACTTATTATTGTTTTATTGCAAGTCAGACAAATCTTTTATGACTAAATCACCGTTATAATGGTGAAAATATATCTCCTCACATGCGAAGACATATAAGGCTAATTTGATCGTAAAAATATTTATTTGACTTGTAATAAATTAGTAATTGAGATAAATATCAATTCCGATATTTGTTTTGACTAACGAATTGACATATTTATTAAGCAGATTCAAAATTCAAAAGTATTAAATTTAATTTTTTTTAAAATCATATAAGATTTATATGCAATTATATCAAATCTGAAAATAAAAAAAGAAAAAAATAGTATAACTATCCGTGATCCATCCCATGATTCTATAGTAATCACATAATAAACGTGACATTGGTAATAACGTAGAATGAAGTGGTTGTGAGTAAACTAAACGTAGGAAGTCAAATATCCTCCGTCTCTAAATACTACAAAAGTGATTCTATTACATGTGCATCTTTCACATTATGCTAAATTAAAGGTTAAGACAGGACCCTCCTTTGTACTTTTTTTTATCTATAAAGTTATTACTAAACCATAAAGTGTTACAATTACCATAAATTTATCTATAAATCAAATTCAACTGTCTATTATTTTATACGGAGCTAAGTGTGGTCGAAATTGATGAACACATGAATAATAAAATAATAGGGTTTAATATACTTTACTCCTAAATTATTCTTAATGTAATATTTATCTCTAAATTAATAAATACAATACTTATCCTTCTGATTGGACAAAATTGTCCCTCATGTCTTGATAAATTATATATTTCAATTATATTATTTTGTACATTAAATTATTGTATAAAAAAATTTTTAATAAGTGAAGAATTTAAATTAAAAGTCGATAATAAAATAAATATAATAGGTAGACAACAAATATAATATACCATCAATAAATACAGAAAAAGTTTCCTTTAATGATATTACTAAATTGGTAATAAAATTAAGTTATTAATTAATTAAATTTTTTAGATAAAAATGACTTATTCATATCCATTTTTTAAAATGTTTTTCTTGAAAAAAAATATATTTATTAATCTTTTTTTCTAAAAGTGTTTAAATTTTGGTTAAGCATATATATATATATATATATATATATATAGCCAAATTTTCCTTTCAAAAGTATATGTGAGTTGCTGGGGGTAATTTATTTATTATGTATCTATTATATATATATATATATATTAACTTATTTCTCTATTTTTAATTAAATCCTTCATTATTAAAAATTTATTCAATTTAAAAAGTAATTTAGATAATTTAATACATAAAATACTAAAATATATTGAGAATAATAAAATTAGTCAAGACATGAGTGGTAATTTTATCCAACTAAAGAATATGTGCTACATATATATATATATTAGTTTAAAGAGGTAAATAATATATTAAGAATAATTTGGGGGAGCAAAGTGTAAATAGCCCTATGAATGGGAAGCTGCAACTGCAAAATCGCGGCTGTCCCCCACTCGAAGATTCCTTTATTTGTCAGTTTTGATATCTGTCATTCTCCAGCTGGATGTTGATAAGGTGACATGTGATAACAGCTGCTTTTTCGCGGTTTAATACAATTTTCCTACCTATAATTAAATATTTTTTCATAATAGCAATTTCCCATTTAAGGAGATAAATTAGTAAATTAGTTTATTTTAAACAATATAAGGACATATTGTTGTATTTTCTAAAATACAAAAAGATGAATTATTTTTTATTTTTATAGAAGGATAATTTACTCATTTAAAATATTACAAATTAATTGCTTACATTTTTTTCGATTTTTGGCAGATTGGATTTTTGTTGTAATTCATATCATATGTTCTAATCCATTTGATATATAAACACTATATATATATATATCAATTATATTTAAAAGAATTATATGTATACGACATGTATATATAAATATATAATAGAAAATACTAGAAGAATTGCAATAAAAAATTGAGTTGCATTTTTGAGGTTGATATATATATATATATATATATATTTGTATTTGAAGAGTTGGGGTTTATATGTTTTGGATCTCGCGAAAAATCCAATTTTAATACATACATGAAAAATATATGCATGGGAGTTTATTTTTTTAAATAAAAGTGATAATTATTATTAATTAAAATAAATTAATTATTATTATATAATATATAGCAATCTTACTATGCAATAGATAATATCATATGCATATGATGAAATTTAAACCCATAATTTTTAAAATAATGAAATCTCAATTTCGCTAATGAAATTAAACTTGGATAACAAATGCATGGAAATTGGTGTTGAGTATATGTTGAACTACCTCTACCTCGGAACTCCATTCCCCAACTACCACATAGTTTCGGGATGGGAGAGGGTAGTTACGTTTTTTTTTTTCGAGACACACTCTACCCATTTATTTTATTTTTTTATTATTATCTATACCTTTATCTATACTATTATAAAAAGAAAATAGGTTTTACACTCACAAACGGTGGTTAGTGACACCGTCGCACCAATTTTTTATAAAGTCAAGAATGCCCTTCAAGTAATAAGATAACTAACTCCTTCCACTTTCTAAATTATACATTAATTAACAAATTAGTTTTCTTTTTTAGTGTCATGTATTAATTAATATATTTTGTTCTTATTTATAATATATTTTAAAATAAAAAAATTGATTATATGCACGCAGGAATGGCGTGCCACCACGACTAGTATTAAATGAGAGCACCTATTTGTTGGTGTCTCTTTCATTTTTGGTCTGTTTTTTTTTTTATTTAATTTATTTTTTTACTTTCATCTAACTCCCCACTCCCTATTTTCTTTTTATAGTTATTATTATTTTTAATAACTTTTTATTCATATTTCCTTTTGTTACTTTTTCTTTACAAATTTAATATTAATGTATTATTTTGTATATATTATTTAATAATAAATTTTTGTAAATATTTTATTAATAGTACTTATAAAATTGCGCATGTGCCACCAATTATTAGTGATTATATTATCTTCCAATCTCTCTCTCTCTCAAATTGACAAAAGTTTAAGTGAAAGAAGCTTCACGTGGTATATAAACTTGGTCTATTGAATTGAAATTTTCGAGTTTGACATAATAAAAAAGGTAAAAAGTTATAGTTATCAAATTTAATAAATTATAATATTTTCTTATTATTTAAATTTAAAAACTCTTTTTTAATAATTGTCTAACAATGTCCAATTCGTTAGTCTTCATTAGTTTTTATTAATTTTTTGGTGAACTGATCAGAATCGTGTTTCTGAATTCTGACTATAATTTTTATTGTATTTATTTTTATTTTTTTTTATGGATTAAGGTGAACAACACTTTTCAAAAATTTTCGTCCAACTCAGATTTTTATTTTTTTAAGAAAATTTTTTGTTTATAAAGAAAAAATATAGCAATGACAAAGTTGATAACTTTAATGCTCCATAATTTTTATCAAACATAGTATCGATAAATTTTTAAAAATAAAGGGATATTCATAGTTATGCTACACCTTAGGGGAGCTCGTTGTAATTTATCGTAATTAAAATTACCATTTTGTTGTTTTAAAATTACCAATATCTTATATATTTGATGAAATCATGTAATCCTTAGACGGAAGCTTGAAATTGTCATCTTTGCTTTTGTTGTACTCCCCCACCCCGAAAAATAAAAAATAAAAAATAAAAAAAGTGGATGTGGATGGAAAATTTTAAAAAATTATAAAAAAATTGTCCACTTGGTCTATGGAAATTTTAAAGAATAAGTACAATATAAGTTATGGTCCATAAGGTATTTTAGTCAATTCAGTGTAAAAAAAAAAAAAAAAAATTCTAACGGAAGCTAAAAGATTAGATTAAAATCTAAGAAGCCCTCCCAATAACTAGTAAACTATCATACTGGCGGTAGACTATAAACCACCAAACATGTAATAATATAGGAAATCCATGGGATTGGGACGCAGGCAGGATGTGGTTGTGGAGGCATCATCAGATATTGGGAGGGAAATGTTATCACTGGATTTGGCATGTACAATTGCACACACGACACGACCCGACCAACAACAAAGCCGAGCTATGGGCGCTGTGGTTTGGAATTAATATTGCCGTCACACTAGAAATCAAATTATTAGAAATTGAAACCGACTCCCTGTTTGTAATCCACTGTCTTGGCCGGAAGCAACCACAAGAAATTGTAATCCACTGTCTTAGCAGGAAGCAACCCCAAGTGGACAAGACAATGCTCATTCTCCGACAGGCGTGCTCGAGGAAATTGACTATCTTCCAAGAGGAATCCATAAGCTTCTGTTAGAAAAGTTAAAATGGTAGCCGACTTTTTGCCCAAGAATGCAGCGTTACATATGACAAACCAAGTTCTTGATGAATGTTGGCCCCAAGGAACCAAAGCTAAACCAAACACCTCTTCTCTTGTATACTCATATTGATTTACTCATCTTTGCGTGCATTTTTATGTTATTTAGGATGTCTCTAGTAGAACTCCTGAAGTTTATTTTGTATGAACATTCGCACACTATTAGTGTGTGTGACTCCTGAATCGAATTAGTTACAGTTACAAGTATGCATATACAATACAAGAAAGGAGAGGAGATGCTGTAAATGTACAAGGCAACAAGGGGTGGGAGCATGTATGTAAGCAGTCAATAGCTGCTAGATCTCCCACGGAGCTGAAAAATGCAAGCATACTGTCATAAAACATCTTCCTTCGATTTTACACTCAGAAGGAAATCTATATGACCGTAATTTTCAAGATAAAGCAAATTTGGCTTCGATGGCAGTTCTTTGAGAGTATGTTTCACATCAGAAACATCTGCTAATGCATCATTGCCTCCATAACCCATCCATATTGGCAACGAACTGGGAATGGAGCTGAGTTCGAACACTGGTGGCTCTAGTTTGCTGTAATACCTCATGTTTTTCCACATTCCGTAGTCATACATTGCAAACGTACCTTTGCGGATCACTGACAAACACAGTTGTTTAGAACATCACTGTAGGAATATACAAACTGAAAGAGACAACATATATGGCATGTGTATTCATGCACCAGATCTTTACAAACATTAGAACACAAGTGCCTAGTGTTTCATCAATCCCCTCACGGTAGGGGTACTCTTGAGAATAGGAAGGCTACAAGTTGCAATTGGTTTTGGAGCAACGATAAATAAAAACATATAAAGAGCACAAAGAGCATACTCTGGAAGAGATGATGCAAGTTCTTGGAGGATGTTGGTGGGGCTCAAATTCGAGATAGGAATCAATTCGAGAGTTGTTGAAGCAGCAATTCTTGCCTGCAACTTAGAACAGATTCATCAAGTACCACAGCCTTTTAAGCAGTGTACAGGATAACTCACATCTCACTTCAGAACAGTAAAGCAAAAAGCATTTAATGGGATGCACATCAAAAATCACTGACCAGGACCCAGCATTAATACTTGTCAATGGAGGTTGAGGATTGCCTTGCAGGTTTAGTTTGGTATGAGGCATGCGAGTTTAAATCCACACCTCCCTACCCCTTTTCAGTTGAAAATTTCGTAGTGATCCATAAAAGTACGTATTCTTTCAGGAACCAATCTTAATTTCTCATTAAGCTACCAAAAGGAATTGGTATTTGCTGATAAAATAGTTGTTACTTTTAGACTTTAGAGGAATGGAGAACAAGACACACCTCTTAATACTAAGGACTACCTGATACAAAGAAAACCATGAGACCTAGTAAACATGGCCAAAAAAGATTTGTCAAAATGCAGTAGAATGGCCATACTTATATGGTAAAATCCGTTTTACTAAAACTATGCTTTGCTGCCAAGTGTCTCCTTGATCTTTCCATCGCATCACTTTAACCCTTTCATGGTGCGCATATGCAAAACCTGATCGTGGTGTTAACAAATTAATTGGAACAGGGTCGTGAGAAATTAAACCAGGCTTTACTGCACACCTCAAACCATCTATTAGGACCATCATTCTTTCCCCCTCACATTTTAAATGGTAAAGAAAGACCTCTTTATGACTGAAACGCCACAACCAGACTCATTTGATTACTAGATTCACCATCAGTATACTATCTATCCAACAAACATAGAACTTCTGTGACACACTAGTTGGACTTCATCTTCACTTCCACTTCTAATCATTCTCACCTAACAAACAGCACCTGCATCCTAGAGGAACGAACCAGAACTGAAGAAAAATTAATTAAATTTGAGAACCTGTAATAGATGTAAGCAAGTCACCACACTCCACGTGTCCATCGCACATCATATCAATGATACGAGTACCCAAGTTACTGAAAATATCAGATGAACAAACGGAAGCTTAGAGAAGAGCTAAAAATGGGTAATGGATTGACAATATAAAGGTACTGTAAAACCTTTTGAAATTGAGTTCGTGAATGCCCATTGCAAGAATTACCTAGAAACAAAAAATTGTTTTCAGTATAGAAGTACCTCCAATCAGGAAAATCTAGAAAAAGCAGTACGCAGACCTCATCAAGATGCAATTTGACTAATCTAAGAACAAATTGAGCAGTGATGTGTTCCAAGTATGATATAGGACAAAGAAGTGCAGCAGCTTCAACCATTTGTACTATATCTGGTTGGGTGAAGGCAGCAAGAGACATAATTGTTCCCTGTTAAAGTGCAAAAGAAGCACATATAAGCATTCAACAGAACATCTATTACATGAAAATTTTGAACTATCATGGGATTGAAAACCTGTGAATGTCCAACAACAAATACTTTGGAGTTTGTAACTGAATATATGTAACGGATCATTTCACCCAGATCATAAAGAGCCAGCTCTTGCCAGCTCCAATCCCAGAATTTCTGAAGCAGAGACAAAGAAAAAGTAGATGTCATTTCCAATTTCAATGATAACTGAAAGGCTTGACTGTAAAGAATAGATCCACAATTGAACAATATCTAGGCATGGTAATTTCCCATGAAATGATAAAAGTCCTTTAGACATAACAGATAACAGTTTGCAGGCTTTAAGATGTAAGAACAATTAAAGATGTCAAACTCACACAGTCACACATTGAACAAATTTAATCAAGCTTTGCACTCTCGAACACCAATCCCAAGGATATGTTCAAAAAATATCTAGGATCAAGAAACAACTGAACATGTTGAGCTTCTTCATACTTCAATTCATAGACCACCCCGGGTACAAACAGAGGAAATGAATATCGAGTATCATTATGGAAATTAAAATGTGGGCTTGTGCGATGAACCTCCCATCAGCTAACTTTAAACTAGGAAAGTAGATTGATCATTTTATGGGTCCAAAACCATGGATATAAAACTTGACATTTTATATTATTAAAAAGCAAGAGATGGAGAGGAGACTTAAATCACAGCATGACAGTGAAAATCCAAGCTTCAATGAAGGACCACAACCAACTAGATTTTGTTGTTATGATCTTCTGATCATTGACAACTTAAAAACTAAAGGAATAAATGTTCACCTTATCTTTCTCCGAGAGAGACACATGACCATGACTCCAACGAGTCCCACGCACATTACCAACCCAAACATCAAAACCATGGTCAGCAAGAATAAAGCCAAGTGATTGATTTGATGAATCCATGAACCATGCATCGCCTGCCTGTTTTCATTGTTAGATGTGCAAATAAGTATAGAAAGGAAAGGTCAGAAAAAAAAAACTCACTTAATGGATCACAATTTCACGAACAATTAAACACAACATTGTCAATTTTCCATAACATCTCAGTGCAGGAGTAGCATGGCTTGCAAGAAATAGAAAAAGCAACCATTCCAAGTGAAATGAACATGAATTATCTATCCAAGAACAAAAGAAGATAAGGAACAGCTATTTTCAATTCGAGAAGAATTAATGAACTCTTATTATTTCCAAGAAATTGGTGCTTCATCGTCATGGAATTTAGTGGTTCTACTACAAATTTATGATCCAGAAATACAAAGTGAAGAGCAGAGTGACTATATCTGTGCTCAAATACCATATATTCATGTTCCTTGAAAAATAAAATCACTAATATAGTTCTCCTTTCCCTTCTTGATATTCTAAAGCATAAATACACCTCCTCTGTCAACAAACGCACTACACGAGTTAAGTTCAATAATATAGTTAAGTCTAACATATCATGGAAAACGAAAACAATTAAAAAACAGAGAACCCCTGCACATATAGTCTCCATGTATAGGCATGTTATGTCCACACTAACCAAAAAATTTGGGAAAGATTTTACCATAAAAAGCCCATGAATTAGCAAAACCGGAGAGCCCCTTGGCTGAACACTTCCAGAAGAAGAGGAAACTCGTTGAAGGCCCAACACGTATCCATCTTTGGTTTGAGTCTACAAAAATTGGCCACATACACACTACTTTATAAGCTAACATTTCAACAAAGAAACGGTCTAGAACAAACCTAAATAGAGGATAATCCGTACTGAACACTCCTGAGGCAGATAGATACCGATATTACGAGGACAAAATAGTAGGTTCTTCCAACTCGTGATTAAACAAGTTCTTCCTAACTATAAATTTCCAAGCTTATGTCAAGCTACAATGAAGGAAATACGCAGCATCCAAAATACAATGGTCAATTAAACTTTGACAGTGAATTGCTGAAATATTTGAAGAGGGACATTACAATGTGTTCGGAGCAAGGGAATCCAGAAGGCTCGATGACGGAAGCGCAAAGACCGGCTGTAGGCGACTTGCGCCGGAGGTTCGACACGGCAATGAAGTCAACGGTGGAACCGACGGCGGTAGATAAAAGCAATGAAATAAAAAAGAACCCCGTAACGGCAATCACCGCCGCCGAGAATTCCATCAGAGGGCGAGAATGTCCTGCAACGACCAGTCCAAACAGTTGGGTGTTCTGATGATCTAGTAAATTACCTGTTCCATTTGTCTCGTTGTGACTTGTGGGTGTAGCAAATTAGGTTACTCGCAGCGTCGGCGCTTGCATTAAACGCGACACCTGTAGAGAATGGAGAAAATATCCCCACAATTGGGCTGTATTATTTAATATAGTGATGCATTGGCCCATTTTTTATTGGATCGAATCAGGATTGTTTTCCTGGGAGCTGAGTTGGGCTCCGATCCACTTCAGTTTAGTTCGGCCACATTAATGAAGCTTTCATTTTTTAATTATTCATTAATATTTGTCTTATATTTAAAAATGATGTTTTGCTTTATTTATTTATTTTTAATACTGAAAAATGTGAATAAAACAAGAATGTAATTCTAGAAAAAATTCTGAGATAACATGCTTTTAAATTTAGTCAATATTAAATTTAATATGTTATTATCCTTACATTTTTACTTTAATTCTAGTCGATCGTGTCTAAGAATTGAATAAACAAATAAGTTATATTTTAATGAATTATTTTTTGCTTTATTTTCTTATTTTATTTGATTGTCCATATATTTAATAAGAAAAATGAAAAATAAAATAATAATAACAGCAAATGGAGATGAAAAGGAATTAATAGAGAAAGGTACGTAAAGAGTAATTTATAAGCAAACTATTATTATTCATCCTTTTATTTTAGTTTTTTTTAATTCCAAACAAAATATTAACTTAATTGCTATATTTAGCTTTGTAATCCGTCCACAGTTCGTTCACGGACTTCCCAAGCAACTCCTGGAAGAACCCGTCGCTATAGCCGTCTCTCATCTTCTTGTTGAGCTCAGCCACGAATGTCCCACTCCTCAGGCCGTCGCAGTAATCCAGGAACCTGGCTGTTACGTCGTAGCCTTGATCCCACCGGTCTCCCTGCCCCGGCCTCACCCAATGGCTCGGCGCGTAACCTGCCTTCAACCGCACAAAGTCTGCTATTCCCTCAATCAGGCCCCCCGGCGCTTGCCCGTTGCCGTTCCACTGCCAGATGTGCGTCATTTCGTGGTATATGACGCCGGTGAACTCCGTTTTCACGTCGCCGGTGTAACCTTGAATGTACCTGTAAGTAATTGTTGGGGACTTTTGACTATACTTTCAAAAAAAAAAAAAAAAAAGTGAAAAATTATAGAGATGGAGAGAATAGATACCTGGCACTGACATGGATTTCATTATTGCTAGCATACGCAACACCATCCATGTCATCGATGAACAGGCTAACTCTGTCAACACTTTTCCTGTCGGAGGGGTTGGTCTGCTGGAAGATCCCCCATATGAAGGTCGTGGCTGCGTTCATGGTTTCCTGGGTGTACTGGGCGCCGATGTCAGTGTTGAACCGGGCACCGCCGGGAGTGTTGGCGGCGGTGTTAGTGACGCTGTACTCGACGGCGGAGCTGCCTTCCATGGCTGATAATATTGCCAAGGCAGAAAGCATAAGAAACACTGAGTTGGCCATTTTATGACAAAGACTGTGAATTGGTCTTTAGTTGTTGTTTGTTTGGAATTGCGTTTTTCTTGCATACTTATATAGGACATCGGCCATGGGGATGATTCGATGTTAGAAGCTTATTGTTTGACCAATTCAACGCGGGACAGCACGAGAAAAGTCGTCCGTCGCTTAAAATAATTAATCATGTACAATTATGAAAACAATTTTACTTTTGTATCTTGAAAATGATTCAAATTGGAGTATATATTTGAAATGCATAATAAATTGATTTATAGAAATTTAATAAGAATTATTTATCAATTATTACTTATCTAGTTAATTATACATAATATGGTTTGATATCTATAATAATTATAATTTTTCACAAAATTAATATGTTCTAATATTTCTAAATAATTATTACACTCCTCAAAATCTCTTACTTCCAAAATCAATAAAAAAGAAAAAATCCATAACAACATTCTATTATTATTACTGATTTTTTTTAGCAGCGTTGACCCAAGATATTGCTTGACTCTTGGCCGGCTGGAAAATTATGTACAATCTTTTTCAATAGGTCCACAAATTTGCCGCATGAGAGATAGTGTTTAAAGTGGATTCAATTTTGTTATATCTTTTTATTTTAATTAATATGTACATTTTATATTTATATATATATATATATAAGTTATATTATTTATTTTATTTTAAATTTATATGTATAATATATATTTATTAAATAAAATAAAAAATGTAAGAGAATTTAAACCCAAAATCTGATTCATATTTAAAGAGACCCTTTTGTCTTTTTTTTCTTTCATTTCTTTTTTCACTGTCCTCACTGGTCAAGAATTAGTTTAAATTGTTTCTCAATTGTACTCTTTGAATTGATTTTCGAACTCTCCAATTATTTCAAAAATTGCGTTTATTTTTATTTAATTTCAAGATGCTAAATATTTTCCAATTGGACATGATCGTTCTGCACAATTATCATAAATATTTTCTGATATTCCACAAAATCAATCTTAAATTATAAAAACGCCAATTCTTAATTATGATATGTACTAAAATCAACCAAGTGATTAATTAGTCAAAGAAGCCAATTGAACTTGAGGAAAAATTGACCAATACTCATTATTTAATCTGAAATGAATATCCGTTATCCATATGTCCCTATCTGACACTTTGAAACTATAATCCCAATTCTTTATTATTATTTGGAATTAATTTTTTTTATTTTTATTTTTATGGACATCATCCATTACATCCTCTAATTATGATATATCAAGACATTTAAAATTAATATACCAAAAATATGTACAGTAAAAACTTATAGAAAATGCATAACAAACATAGAGTACGTAGTATACATATAAAAATAACATATAATTAAATGAGCTTTTTATCAAATGAAAAATTATGAAACATCAGCTTTATCATTGAGGCATGATGACCTCATTCATAAATTGATTTTTTATTTAAATTTCAACACACTCCATATTTTTCAATTGCGCCCACACACACACATAGTTCTCAAACATTTTAATTATAATGTGTCTAATGTATATATATATATTTAGACTTGCTTATGCCAAATCCGCAAACATAGCTAATTAAGTAAAGCTGAATTCCTCTTGGTAAAAGCTTTATAAAGAGAAATGCACAAGAAAGGTCCTGCTTATGCACTAATAATAAAATATAATACTAGTCACAAAATATAACGTGACAATTTTAAAATAGTCACTAAAAGTGTATATTAAGTGACAAACATTTTTATTTTATCATTGTATAATATATTAGTGATAAAGAATTATGTATAAAGTTGTCTCTATATGTAATTGGTGGCTCATGTGTAGTGACAACTAATTGTATTTAATAACAACTTTATACAATATTTTTTATCAATAATTTTTATTGATTAGAATTTGTACAAAACAATAGTAATTATTCAAATCATAAAAGTTATATATTATTGTGATAAAATATAAATTATTGACATTAAATATATATAATTAGTTACAGTATTAAAATTATCATCTGATTTTTTCTGTCACTTATTTTATCATTTTTTTGTAGTAATAGCCATAAAATGCCTAAGTTCATAAGGTCGCAAAACATGCTTGGGTAGTAAAAGTTGTACTTTAGACATAAAGAATTGTAATTTATTAATTTCGTATGCAAACTATAGATCTAAAATTTATTGAATGGTCATTGTGAGTTAATACAAACTTGGATTCTAATTAATTATCACCACAAAGTGGGAATATATTATTGTAACAAGAAGATGGATCAATCAGTATATATGTTTAACGAGTTAAATTCATTTTGACCCTCTGTGATATAAAAAATATCAAAAAGCCCCCTATAAAATTGAAATATAAAAAATCACCCTTGTATTTTGAACGATAATTCACACAACCCTGGTTGACCTGATCTTAAGAGTTTTTTTGCATATTTTTTTATATCACGAGGAGTCTAATTGATATTTTATTTTCTCAATTTTTTTTAATATTTTTAATATCACTTAGAGATTTCTGAATTTCTCCCTGTGTTTAACTAATAGAATAACGTCTTCGATATTTCATCGGGTAACAAATAACCTTCGCCAACGGGAGTGTTACCATACTTCTTCTTGTAGTCCGCCCACAGCTGCCGAACCGGCTTCCCCAGCAACTCCACGAAATACCCATCGCTATACGCATACCTCATCTTCTTATTCAACTCTACGGTAAACCCTTTTCTCAAACTATCACAGTACTCCAAAAACCTCTCCGTCACACCGTACCCCTCGTCCCACCTGCTCCCTTCACCCGGTCTTGTATATGAAAACCACCAATAAACACTCGACTTAATCATCTCATAATCAGCAATCCCCTCGGTCAGCCCGCCGGGGGCGGTCCGGTTGCCCGACCACTGAAATATGTGAGCCATTTCGTGGTACATTAAGGACGTGAACCGGAACCGGGCCTTGCCTGGCCCTGGCGGGTAGGACTGTATGACTTGAGCGCTGACGTTTATGTTGAAGTCGCCGTTTGTGTAAGCCGCTGCCCCCGTGAAGTCGGAGATGAACACGTTTAGGACCGGAATGTTTTTTCGTTCGGAGTAGGAATGTTGTTCGAAGAGGTTCCATATGAACTGGTTGATAGTTGACATTGTTTGCAAGGTGTAAGGGATCCCGATTTCCCTGTCGAACCGGAGGCCACCCGGGAGGTTGCGGGCGTTGTTTGTGACGATGAATTTCACAGCAAGAATGCCTTGTCGTAGAGAGGAGGGAATTAGGAGGAGAGAGGTGAGTGAAAGATAGAGGTTTTTCTTCTTCCCCATGACGTTGGAAAATTTAAGTTTCTTTTGTCCAGTTAGAGTTTCTGTTTAAGTTTCTTGCGACAATATTGTATTTACATGCCTTGGTCGTTCAAGCTATATATTTAAGAGGTAAACATATATGTTCCTTATAATATAATGTTGTTAAGGTTAAAAGATTTCGGACAGTCAAATTGGAAACATATTGTGAATGATTTATACTAAATATATATAAGGACATCGACATTGCGAACTGCCTGTATCCTGTGTAAAATTGCAATAAATGACATAAAGAAGATAAGGGTGCAAAAGGATCAGATCGCAGTGATACTTAATTTGGCTTATAATTTGGTTTCGTGTGGATGAACTTAATTAATTATAAGTTTCTAATTTATCCTTCTTAATTGTGGTGATTTGAAAATTTAATTCGAATTAGATTTAATTTATTCCAAGCACGTACATTAAAAATTATGAATGAACTAAATATAGTTGCTACTTAATATTGAATCATTGAGTTTGACCTACACACCAAATTAATTCCAGGGAAAAACTTTTCTCATCTATTCAAGAAAGTATCAAACACTTAGGTTAATTTGGTGGAATTCATCTCCAAGAACGTTAGCTTTGATGAATTCTAATCCAAGAAATTAGATCACTGTCCTATATATATATATATATATGACATGCAAAATATCTAATTAAATAACTCTAATTAATACCTATAGCTATACTATATAAAAAAAGTCCAATTTTTAAAGTATAAGCAATTATAATATTATATACATGCATGAACGGCGTCCCATAACAACTAGTATATATTATTATTAGCTAGCTAATCTAGTACTATTATTGACAACAAGATTTCAGTACTTCAAATGATCAAATAACACACCACCGGCGCCGGCGCTGTCAGCTGGAATATTCCCGTACTTTGCCTTATATTCACTCCACACTTGAGACAAAGGTTTCCCCAACAACTCCTGAAAATACTCATCTTTATACACTTTTCTCATCTTGTTATTCAACTTCGGAGTAAACCCATTTCTCAAACTATCACAATACTCCAAAAACCGGGCCGTCACGCCTCGTCCCTCCCACCTTCGCCGGGCTTAGTATAACCCTCAGGATCATAGTAAGTGGACTTGATCATAACATAGTCAGCAATCCCCTCCGTTAGGCCTCCGGGCGCCGTCCCCTGGCCCGACCACTGGAAAATATGAGTCATTTCATGGTACATTAAGGAAGTGAACTCGAATTTAGGCCGGCCAGGGGGGAAGCTCTGCAGGCCTATGGCGCTGATGTTGATGTTGTCGCCGTTTGTGTAGCCGAAAGCGTCGTTGAAATCGGAGATGTATACGTTTAAAATGGGGACGTACTTTCTTTGTGAATCAGAAGGTTGTTGGAATAGTTTCCATATGAATTTGTTTATGGTTCCCATTGTCTGGAGAGTGAAGGGGATACCGATTTCATTGTCGAAACGCATGCCGCCTGGGGCGTTGGGAGCATTGTTGGTGACTCTATATTGAACTGCAAGAATCCCTTGTAGTAGTGATGACGAGAGGAGGAGAGCATATGGGAGGAAAATGCAAGGGTTTTTTGCCATGGTTGTTTTGGCTTGATAATTTAGGTCTGAAACAGCGTTGTCAAGAGTGGTTTTGTTTGTAATGTTGGAGTTTGAGATTTTGAGACGTGTTGTGTTATTTATAGGGTTTGGATTGTATAAACGTTAGGATCTTTTCTCAAATCTCACCCACATTAAATGCATTAAAGGATTATGGAAATGGAAGAATCTGTTTATTCGGAAATATTGAGGTAATCTATACCACAATCCTATTCCCGATTTCCTAATCCTATGTAATATGTAATATAGGGTAAATTTTAATTTACCTTCTGTGTTAATTAAAAATAATAAAACACAGTGTATAAAAAATATATTAACAATTTATTCCCCTAAAAGTATTAAGAAAATATAGCAAAACACCCCTTACATAAACAGTCCAAATTTAATTTTACATATACAATTATATATAAAAAGTAAATTTTTTTTTACTTTTTATATATATGTATACATATATTTGTATAAAATTTATACAAATATATATTTATCATATATATATATATGCATATATATATAATATATATCTCTCCTTCCACCCACCGACTGCCCCCCCCCAACGCTGCCTGCCTCCTCCCCCAGCACCGCCTACAATTTCCTTTCCCTAGCCCCTCCCTACCCTTTGCCGCGATGTGCTTCTCTTCGTTGTGCCTTCAATCGGCGGCCAACAATTTAGATTTCTCTCTCTATATATTTTTTTTATTTTTTTACTAATTATTTATGTATGTACATGTTATATATACTTTACAATTTTTATTATAAAATTATTTTTATATCTCAAATAAATGTGAATTATTGATCTAATTCAAATAGATTTGAGCCATTTGTTTATACATTGATACAGACCAGTGATCTAAATCAGGAAAGATGCATTGTTTATACATTGTTTATATAAATGTAGGTCATTGATTTGATTATCAAATCTCAACCGTTGATATATATCTTATATATATATATATATATATATATATATATAAATAAGATAAGATCTAACAGTCCATATTTAAGACATAAGGAAAAAGTAAGCAAAAACACAGATGCAGCTTGTGTTGCACACTGCATGATTTAATTAAAAGGGCATTTTGCTGTATTTTTATATTTTGAGGGGGTAAATTGTTAATCTATTTTTAACATGGGGGTTTTGCCATTTTTGACCAACATGTAAGGGTAAATTGCAATTTGTCCCATATATATGTATGTATATATAATAGTAGACCGTAAAAATAAGCCAATTTTGACTAAATATCGAATTCTTAGAATTTTGAAGTTTTTAATTACTAAGAAAAGTTTCATTAATTGGAAATATTGTTCATTTTAAATATATTAACTACTTATTTTGTATTTATTCAAAATTTATTTTAAAATTTTAAATTATTATTATTTTTTAATTATAAAAAAATTTATCGGTTAAAATATCTATTTTTATATTAAATATTTATTTTGTATTTATTCAAAATTTTATTTTTAAAAATTCTTATCAATAAAATATCTATTTTTTGTTTATCCAAAATCTTATCTCAAAAAATACAATATTAATTTAATTTTTACTTATGTTATGTTTTAAGAGTAAGTTTTATTTGATATTAATATTCAATTTAGTTTTTGATTCGGGGTCACGGGGTCGCTGTCTCCTCCCGTCCTCGGTGTGAAGTGGTTCTGAGAAAAGAGAGTAGATTGTTAGGCTCGCTGGGAGGTTCCCCAGCCAAGAATGTCTGCCATAAATGAATTAGGTATGAAGTATTTATACTACATGGGTGGATCCATCCGTAGGTGTGAAGATCAACGGTTGGTAACGGTGATTGCACGGGTAGGGTCGCAGACACGGGTCGGGCCAAGGGTCACCCGCAAATCGACAATGGACTCAATGAGTGTGTACCGGGTCGGGTTACGGGTTCGGAAGCCATCCGGCCCGGCTGCTTGGATACTCATGATGTGCCTAGTAATATTTACCATTCATGAGGGCATTTTTAACTTTTCATGAGTGATTTATTAATCTCCAATCAATTTTATTTTTGACTTCATTTGTATTTATCATTAACTTAATTCAATTTGATTTCACCGTATTTAATTTGATCCATAAATAGCTTTACATAGTATTCAATCGAGTAGAAGTGCATTTGATTCCATAATATTCATTTTGATTTCACGTATGTATATCTTAGTCAATTTGCTCTGAATAGAAGACAATTTGTCCTTGAAGAAGTTATTTTAAAAGATTAGTCAATTAATTATTCATGAGGTTTAGTGACCTATATTTAGATTGAGTTCAACTAATCAATGCATTTGGATATGGAGTGCATGTCGTCAATTTAATTTATATTATTGGAGTGCATTTGATCTTTATAATATTGAATTGCAAGTGACTTTTCAATTATTATTTTTTGGATTGTGTTTACATATATATATATATATATATATATATATGGTATTCTATATTTTTTGTTTTTCTTTTTATGAATTTCTCCATTTGTGGTATATCTTTGTTTGTTTTGAATTTTACAATGTTGTTTTGTTCTTGCATTTATGTTGCTTTTTACAAATTTATTTTATAAAAAATATTGTTTTGATTGCATATCGTTATTATATATTCTTATTTTACTTGAATTTAGTGTGAAAGTTAATATGGCATAGATAATAATTAATTTAATAAGCCTTTTTTCTTTACATATATCTAAAATAATTTAGTTTAATTTTATAAGTTTTTAATTGATAACAATATATTAGATTCAAGTTTACAGATTAAAATAGAAAATAGGGTTATATATTAAACGTTATAAAAAAATGAACTATGATTTTTACTAAATCTTTGACTCGCATTAATAGAGCGTATAACTTAATATCAAAATCAAGTAATGATTGTGCAATGATGAGTGAAGCTCTCTTATTAATATCTCATCATCACATAGTAGGCGAATATGACGTGAATTTTCATCAAGGTTTAGTCATGCACCAGTGTCGCGTACTCATCGAGGGTCTTCATCAAAATCTACTCATGCACTAGTATTGTGTTCGCATCGAGGATATCGATCATCCATCTATTCTAGAAATTGCGGGCGTGGTAAATATGATGTAATTATTATACCATTTCACTATGGTAAATATTTATGATAATTATAACTATTATAATTATAATTATTATTATGTTGTTTGTTTGTGGACAGATGGATAGAATATTAATTACTATTGTTATGATTTTTGAATAAACTATTATATTTTCAAATATCACACTTTAATTTTTTGGAAATGTTGTAGGACACGAACTTACAATTAATAGTAGACCCAACCACATCAGAGACACTCCCTGATACTCTTATCACATTCGTTAACACCAATTCTTTTTATTTTATGTAAAATAATTTCAACACATCAATTTTTATTGGTTAAAGTGGTATACCCATTTATTTTAAATTTGGATAGGATTAGAGCTTGCTGCTGACAATGGTTATAGCCAATCTATCCAGACAGTAGGTGCTACACCAGTCGTACGTGGTAATATTTCATAACTCATTGTTATGATTTTCATTAATAATTTACTCATTATACATTAATAGTAATTTTCCATTAAAATTATACTTGCATGTTTAATATTTATGTAGTATTTTCATCAATGATTTCATCATTAATATTACATTAATCGTTATTATTCTCAGCGGCAACCTGCGGAATTGGCAAACTGCCTACAATACCTCTCCATGCGTAGCCTTATAGTCAGCCCAGAGCTGGCCAACCGGCTTCCCCGTCAACTCCACAAAGTAATCCTCCGAGTAATTATGTCTCATCATCTTATTCAACTCGGCAACAAACCCTGATTTTAACCCATCACAGTACTCGAGAAACCTCGCCGTGAAATCATATCCCTGATCCCATCTCTCACCCTGTCCGGGTTTTGCAAAGCCCGGCGGGTAATAACCCGATTTCAGGATCATGTAATCCGCTATTCCCTCCACCAGGCCTACCGGGGTGTGCCCTTCGCCGTTCCACTGGAAGACGTGGGTCATCTCGTGGTGAAGCAAGGAAGTGTATTCCCATTTCAGGTTCCCTTGGTACCCTGCTAAGTATATCGCACTCACGTTGATCATCTCTCCGTAGGTTATGGCTTCTGCGCCGTCGAACTGGTGGAATAGGCTTCGACTGGTACGTTCTTCCTGTTTGATCCGCTGTACTGTTGGAGAATGTCCCAGATGAAATAGTTGATTGTTTTCATGATTGATTTAGTGTAGGGGATCCCGATTTCAGCGTCGAAACGATGTCCTCCGGGGGTTTCTTGCGCAGCATTGACGGCGTCGTATTCTACCGCGAATATGGACGGAAAATGTGTTAGGATTTGCAGCAGAAAGAACACGAAGATGGGGTTTTTCATGGCTGCTTTCCTTTTTTTCTTCTTCTTCTTCTTTTCTATTGATATAGAATATGAGTTATAGCAAAGTGAGAAGAGGGGTATGTATATATATACTTATTTGCGTGTGTGTGTGAATTTGATTGGGGATGCACTTCTCCTATTCATTCTGTATTCTTGATTATTATATAAGGTAGAGATGAATTCGGGAAATTAAATTACAATGGATTACTTTAGATTGCATTTGAATAATTTTAAATGTGAAGTATTTCAAATTCTCTCATTTTAATTTTAAATTAAATTTAATAAATATGAATAAATTTCAATTTACTTCAAATTGAGTCGTTTGATATCCTTTCTCAAATTCTTTTTTAAATCTAAATCTATTAATCCAAATGTATCCTTACTTCAATTGTAATCTTAGTCGGAGACAAGAGCGACTTTATTGAGAGTGGAAGGATCATTGGGTTGAACTCCTTAGCTCAATTATCCAGCTAATTGAGTGGAGAACAAAATTTCATTCAACTGTAATCATTTTTAGAAATTCAAAAAGATGGTTAAAATTACATATTCTCATAGTTGTATGGGTTATTATTGAACATGGTAACCCATAACTTAAAAATTCCGAAAAAAGCCCAACAGGTATATGAAGGGAAAGTCCAGGCCCCCAAAAAAAAAAAAAAAAAAAAGCTAACAGCAAACAAATCCCAGTTGGGAATAAAAGCAAACAGTTTGTGTGCAGAAGCAGAACTGATCAAGCAGTACAGATCTCCTTCAGCTTACCCGCCACAGATTCATCCAGAGAGTACTGCAAATCAACACACCACCCCAAAAACAGATAGTCAGAGGAGAGAGAGAGAGAGAAGGGAGAGAGATGTATACACTGAACCAGCGATTACATGGTTAAGAAGGTGACCTTGTTGAGGACCCAAAGGGAATGTGTGTAAGTTCGATTGAGGAGTTCGTTGAGGGCGGCAGTGTCATTGGGGTCGACATCTCTATAGTTGACGAAGTTTTCACGAGCGTATTTCGCGTAGTAAGCCCTGGTGTCATGCGGCAGCCGTCGTACCAGCCTCAGCACTTCCCCGTAGGCTCTTAAAGCCTTGTGCATTTCTCTGTAGATCATTAATCAGATCAAATGTTGCAGCTGAATATCAGTGTCTGCCAGTTCTCTATGCAAGGGGCGAATTAGTACTCTACAATGCCCAGGTAGTGGGAGGAAGAAAGAAGAAAAGGAGGAGGAGGGATGTTCACTTGTGATGGGCCAGTGGGCTGTGGATTCATACGGACTATTTCAGAAATTTGACCCCACAGACTACTACTATTTCATATTGGGTTTTAAATTAAAATTTTAATTGATTTTATGTAATGACAAATGATACATGTAATAATCTCACATCAAACTAAAGTAATTAACATAAGTAGTTTCTTGAAACTTGATCGAATCCTCCTACTTTTTCTAATTTGGGGGCATCATCACTAGTTGGATCAGAGTCACGGGATTTTAAATTTATAACTGAAAGATTTTGAAACAAGATAACAGAATTGAAAAATCAAAGATATTTAATCTATAGAACTAGGTCGTTTGATGATTTAACATAATTTTTATACAAATATCATGTATAAATTAAATAAACATGATTCGAAATAAAAAAAAAAAATCAATTAGCTTGCACAAATAGAATTTCACCCCAAAATGATGCTGCTAGGTTTAACAAGCCGTTTATCACTTGGTGCAATTGGTGTGATTGAGCTTGATTACTTTTGCAAGTAGTGTCGTACAAAAGAAGCTATATGCCATCACATAGCTATACGTAGTGTACAAATCTTCTCCACAAGTGTGTGTGTGTGTGTGTGTGTGACTTGAGATATCAACTGTAGAAGGAGTCACATGTCATCTGAGAGTCTGAGACTTGTTCATTCGCCACTGCCTCAACGTGCAATCTTATAAGCCGCTTGTCAACAGCTAATGTTCACTACCACTGCGCTGTATATATATATATATATATATATGTACAGTCTTAATACTAAGAATATTCTTGCCCGATTTGACTCGATTAAACCTGAAACAAAACATGATAAGTATAAATACACTTGTTTTATGATTGGATTGATTTAGTCGGATTAGATCCGAATAAGAATTTTGTCTTACTATTATTATTTTCTATATATATATATTGTCCTTGTAGAATTATTTTTCATTTTGAGCTTTTGCTTTTGGACTTGATTCGAATTTTAGAGAAAATAGATGGTGATGAGATATATATAGAAAGAAGAAAGAAAGAAAGGGAAATGGTGCATGGAGACATGTTCAGCATTTAATACATCCAAAACGTAGACTTCATGAAACAAACACAAGTTTCGTCCATAACCACCACAAACGCAAGCGCTGCCTTCACTTCCTCTCACCCCTTCTTCTTCACCCGGACAAAACCTGCCTCCCCGCCCTCACCTGTTGGCCTTCTGTCCACCACCCATTCTCTCTATATATTCCCCACCCCCCACTACTCCTAATATCTTCTTTCCTCTCTCGACTAACAAATTTCATAATTATACATAAACATATGGATATCTGGTCCTGGATATGTGAGCTTCCCGCTCAGAGGATTGGGACCGCTTCAACTCACGCCTCACTTTCGAACTCGCTTCTTCCAAGTCTATCTCAACCAAGAATGATAACTCGGCTCAATCGATTCAGCTCAGAGCCGAGCGAAACTCTTGGTTTGAACTCGGAACTTCTTGTTAGCTTCTCCGTGTGGTTTGTAGGGTTTAGCTCTTCTGATGCAGAGAAGGCCTCCTTCTGGGCTTCTGACGCGTGTCCTTTGTCCTCAGACAAGCCCTTCTTGCCTCTCGTTCTTCAACTCCTTCAAGAAATCGTGTCGCGTTCGCCTAACGCGCACGACGGCACCTGCCCTCGGTCACAGCTCCAGAAGTTGAATTCGGAGCCGCTTTCGTGGATTCTGGACTCCCACTCACCCGAGTCTTTCTCTAGCTTCTTCAACCTCATTTTCCTCACTCGCCTTTTCTGGCTTTGTGTCTGCGACGCGCCGTCGGAAGTAGGTTCCTTCTACTTCCATTCCTTGCTTGCTCCCAACCTTGAGACCTTCTCGTGTAAGGACGCGCCGGTACTCAGAAATTTCTTCGTCGCCGTTGGGACTGACGTGGAACTCTGTTTCGTGCGCACCTTCGGGTACATGTTAGCAAAATGGTTGATTTTAAGAGATGTTGAAGTGGGATTGCAATCTTTGACACCATCACCCACCAAGAATCTTGGATTTTCTTACGCCATGGAGTCTCACGGGTTATGGGTTTTGAAGGGTTACGCTCCAGTGAAATCCATGCAGTGCATGCAGTCGTCTGGCCCGAGAAGTCAGTTCCCTGCTGTGATTGATGCTAAAGACTCACTGCTAAAATACGCCTTAGCCCACCAGCAACTTGAGGCTGTAATTCAATTGGAATATACAGTTGGATTCTTCGATAATTATATCCAAGTAAATGCACGCGTGGACAATCTTAGGATTCATGTTGTAAAATTAGGGTTCAACAAGAATTCGGATGAGAACTTCTTGGAGGAGAAGCACTTCCCATCAAGAATTCGGGTTTGGGTGGGGCCAGAAGTTGGGGCGACCTACGTGGGGGGGCTGAGCCTGGGCCGGTCCACGGACAACAGAGGGGAGATGGAGATGCAGAAAACCTTGAAGGGCAGTTCTGGAAAATTGAAGGTCCCTATGATGAAAGCAACGGCGAGGATGGCAAGCAGGACAAAAATGAAGAACTGGAGATGGGACCAAGATGTGGAGGGAAATGCGGCCATATTTGATGCGATATTGTGTGATAACACCAGCGGAGCCGAGATCTCCACGTGGAAGCCTCCCATTGGTGGAGGACAGATGGGGATCAATTTTAGAAGCCGGTACAGTGGCGGCGGCAGGCCATTTACAAAATCGGGCGGGGTGATAATGGCCGGGGAGGAGTACGGCGGAGGTGTGGGTTGGAGGTTGAGCAAAGAGATGGAAGGGAGTGTGTTGAAGTGGAGGATAGGAGGGGAAGTTTGGTTAAGCTATTGGCCTAATGATTTCAGGAGTTCATATTATGAGACCAGGTGTATTCAATGGTGCGACGAAGTTGTGTACCCTTGATACCTATACCCATTCAAACTTAGAAATTCTCTCATTCTCAATTAATATTTTATTGCAAAAACAAATAAAGCAAGATGTAAGACTATTTGACCATATGCATTGTATGTATATAGTTCCTTTTCATTGAGTTTTGAGGCTATTATATTAGCAACTCTCACCTTACATTTGCAATCTCATTGGTTTATATATGAGAAGTCAATATTTTTGTTGTCATGGACAGGCTGAGGATATGGGCTTTTCAAATTGTTGCAGTCTCATAAAAGCATGATGAGTTGAGTTCATCAGCACCACCCTTCTCTACATTTCTTATTTAAATTAGAATCTCTCAAATCAAATTTATCGTAGAACAAGTTAATATATTTATTATATTTTTAAAATTATTAAATATATTGAATTTTATATTAATTTAAATTGATTGAACTCAATTTAACTTAAAATTTTTCCTCCAACCTACAAATTTAATATATGTGAAAAAGAGATGCAAAAATTTATGCCACCATCATCGCATTTTCTAGTATTGATGAGGTGGTTGTGGAGAAAGATAAAAGGTAAATTTCTGTATGAACGGGACAGACAATGAATTATGAATTGGGTTTCCCCAAAGACTAGACAGGTTAGTAAGTGTAGAAATATTTCATTATTATGTTTCTTTTTTTCTTTCAATGATAGAGCATTAATAAACGCGTTAAGATGTTGTTACGATTTCTCCATCAAATCCTGCATGCATAATTTTGAAGAGAAATCAAAGTAGTTCAATTAAATATAAAGTTTATCAACAACGGGATGATTTGAGTCTAAGATGCAGATTTCATATAATATATTTAGAATACAAGTATTGCTTAATCTAAGACTTTTTTAAAAAAAAATGTAGAGAAATTTCTTACAAAAATCTTGGCATCATTTAGTATATAAACTAAATATATTTGTAAATTTTAATTACTAAAATTTTGGAGGACCACCAATTCCAAATGTTAGGATAAGACATTCAACGTCCGGAGTTGTTTGGTTGAGGCGTAGACCGTCCACATGCGTCCAGGCTTTGATAATTGAACAGACATTGGATCAAACACAGCTGCAAACCGCACAAACATTAATGAAAACATGACAAGAAGCAATTACAACAAGTTAAATATTTTATAATATTTCAAAACTTTCAACTTACTATAATTACGTAAAATTATATTAATTAAATTAAAGGGTAACTATTTTTTTTTTAGAATTTTTTAATAAATTAAACTAATAGTGACTTCACTTTATTTCAATATGAGTCACCGGTAAAATTTGGAGTTAATTAATTGCATTTTATTCTCTTTTCAAAAATAATACATAAATTTTTTAATTTACACTTCATTCAATATATATATATATATATAAAGTCAAAATAATATAATTATAATAAATATTTATTTTCAATTATAATCATTGAACAAAAAGTAGCTGTTAATTAATAAGAAAGCTAGTTATTTTTTTATTTTTCTTTTTAATTTCCGTATGTCAGCTGAGGTATATATATCATTATTGTATTTATTTTCTAAGAATACTTTATTCAAAGTACTGTTTCATCTATTATTTCTTGATAAAAGTGAAATTAATTCTAAAAAATATTTTGAAAAAAATCCTAAAAAATTATTGTATGCAAAAAAAGATTGAAAGAGCCCAAGATATCGTTACTTGATGTGTTTATCTGTCAGCATCAGATATTTTATTGTGGATGAAGAGAGTTTGTATCTTAAAAAAAAAAAACACCTAATTCGGGCTCATGCAAAAATTCAGAAAGAAAGATATTTGTTTCATGTCATTAAGAAACCTTAGTCCTATGAAAAAATCAGCAGAGACAAGGCATGGCGCGTCCATAAAAGCTTCGCCTACTGCACATGTCTTAGCGCAAAAAGAGAGTGCCAAGAATAGGTAAAGCCAGAAAGGGCGGGCCCATCTCATGCCAGTACACGCCGGGTGCATTCAAGGCAATGGTTGTCATCTCTTCATGTCCCATTTCACCAACCGCCCCATTTGCTCACGGGGATACCACTCTGCCCGACCGCAGTCACATTATTTGCATTTTGTAAATTTTATTTGCCGCAACTATATAAATACAGACCCAAAAGTGTCAGAAAGATTGCATATCCAAATTCAAGAACTCATCTTTATCACATTTTAAGGTGATATTTTGATGATGATACCAAAAGGGTTTTCATTTTTTCTTGCTTTTGGTTTTTGTCGAGTCAAGATTCTTCTTTGGACTTGCTCTTGGGGTAGCTGTGAAAGATAAGGATGTGTGGAGTTCGAGTTTGGAGAAAAATATGGATAGTACGAGGAGTCTTGAGGTTAGGTTCAATAATGGGCCTGCTAACCACTGGACTGATGCTCTCCCCATTGGGAATGGACGCCTTGGTGCTATGATTTGGGAGGTGTTGCCAACGAGACTATTAATCTCAACGGTATATTTTGCTTGCTATGGAACTCTAAGTTATTGTTGTTATGATTGTCTAAGTGAAAATGTAGGGATGGGTTGGTCTTTGTTTCTTGAGAGTTACGATTGAAGAATGCTGGCTTGAATGCAGAACTTTTAGCTATGTGAGGTTTCTTGCCTTTTCTTGAGACGAGAGTGCATTAAGGGAAAAGAAATGATATTTTATCAGAAGGGTTGCAGTTATTAATGTTTAATAATTGCATGTTAGACTAACATTATTAATGAGTGGATCATTGTTCCTGTGTCCCAAGCAGAGAATATAATATCAAGATTTTGTACTTCTTGCACTTTTAGATAGCATAACACACCAACGATTAGTATGCTATCTTAAAATCATCTGGCTGCAAAATTCATTGTGGAAATGGCAGTAGAAGAAAGATGGTGTTTCTTTAAAGGAAGTATGACATGTAGTATTGAGGCTTCTCCTTTTCTCTTGACGCAGAGGACACACTTTGGACGGGGACTCCTGGTGATTATACAGACCCTGATGCTCCAAACACCCTGTCTAAAGTCAGAAAACTTGTCGACGATGGGCAATATGCAGAGGCCACCGCAGCTGCAGTCAATTTATCAGGAAATCCATCTGATGTATGCTCTGCTTCTTTACTTCCAATATTTACTCCGTCACGTTTGGCGTTTCGTATTTGTGCCATTTGCTTTCTATACCTGATATAATCAGAGGTTTTAAGCTTATTATTCAATTGATTCGTCAACCATTTCATCTTGAAAGAGCCAGGATGAAACGGGAGGGATTTTGTCTTAAAATACTTTTGGCGGTTAAATGAGAATGTTTTTTGACCAGTGCTTCTGATTATTGATTTTTCTTTTCATACTATTTGGATTAAATCCAGGTTTACCAGCTCTTGGGAGACATAAAAATAGAGTTTAGTGATACTCATGCTGCATATGATGAAGAAAGTTATCAGAGAGTACTGGATTTAGACACAGCAACCGTAAAGGTGCAGTATTCTGCCAATGAAGTTGAATATACAAGGGAATATTTCACCTCGAATCCAGATGAAGTAGTTGTGATAAAGATTTCTGGAAACAAGCCCTCATGTCTAAATTTTGTGGTATCACTGGACAGCAAATTGCATCATCATTCATATGTAAATAACAAACACCAAATCATTTTAGATGGAAGTTGTCCAGGCAAAAGAATTGCACCAAAAGTGTATGGAAATGGTAATCCTAAAGGAAGCAGCCCCCAGAAGTCCATTAAAAATCCCAATCCTAAAGGAATTCAATATTCAGCAGTTCTGGATCTGCAGATTAGCGATGATGCAGGTGAGCTGCAAGTTGTGAATGGTAGAAAGCTGCGGGTGGAGGGTGGCAACTGGGCTGTTATCCGTCTTACAGCATCATCATCATTTGATGGGCCATTTACCAAGCCTGTGGATTCAAAAAAGGATCCTAGGTCGGAATCTTTAAGTACAATGGAATCCGCAAAACGATATTCATATTCTGATCTTTATGCACGCCATGTTGATGACTATCAAGCACTTTTTCATCGTGTCTCACTGCAGCTTTCTAATAGCCCCAAGAGTGATGTGGGAAACAGCATAAACGTGAAAGAAGGCAAGGATGAGCTGATTACAACTGCTCAGAGGGTCAAGTCTTTCAAAACTTATGAAGATCCCTCTATGGTTGAGCTTCTTTTCCAGTATGGTCGATACTTGTTAATTGCTTGTTCACGCCCTGGATCTCAGCCTTCAAACCTGCAAGGAATCTGGAACAAGGATATTGAGCCAGCATGGGAGTATGTACAAGTTTTCCAATCTTATTTTCCTACTCAAGTCCATTTTATCAAGTACTACTGTAAAGATTTTTGGGCTACTATAATTCTAATGCTCTGTTTTTCTCTTTCTCCCCAGTGGTGCTCCTCACCTGAATATCAATCTCCAAATGAACTACTGGCCTTCTCTCTCTTGTAATCTAAAAGAGTGCCAAGAGCCTTTATTTGACTATATCTCATCTCTGTCCAGAAATGGAAATAAAACTGCAAAGGTGAAGGCCTCCTTCCTCCTCTCTGGTCAGCTTGTTCATCTTAAGTTTTTATCTATTGATGTACAGATTTCTGAAGTAGACAAGAGTACCATACACAATAGCAGTGAATGAGATACTAATGACTGAACTTACTAAGCTGTCGGTAGGCGTTTAAAATATTCCAGCACAGAAGAGCATTAATTCAACTTATGCAATAGACTTGATGTCGATTGGTAATCAGGGATGGAAAATATAGAATTACTATCCCTCTCTCTCTGTCTCTGTCTCTCTCTCCTCTCTCAATATAGAATTTTTTTATGGTTATGAATGAGAGCAATGTTTTTTTACTCTGGATCTATTGCTGGTTAAGTTAGAAGGGCGCAAATAGAAACTTATTTTATTTTTGAAATATTTTTCTTAGCACAACAAAATATGGTCGTGTACAACCTTCATGCATTTAGTTACAGAATGTTACAGGTGAACTATGGAGCAAGCGGTTGGGTTGCACATCAGGTGTCTGATATATGGGCGAAAACATCTCCGGATCGTGGTCAAGCTGTGTGGGCTTTGTGGCAGATGGGTGGAGCGTGGCTTTGTACACATTTATGGGAGCATTATACTTATACAATGGACAGAGTAAGAATCTGCGAATGTCGCTATTCTCCTCGAATTTGATGATTTACGACCCTTAGTTTGCACTTCTCATATGCTTGCAGCTTTTGGAGTTGGGTCACTCTTATGTCATACTCTTGTTTCTGGATGATTTGTATTAGATACTCTCACTAGACGAACGTAATCTATCAGAATTTTTGGGAAGGAGCTTATAAACTCCCATCTATCAGAATTCTAAGAGGCATAAATTTGACAATAATCTAACCCCACCTAACTTTTCATGTTTTACACTTGATTGAATGCTCTAATTCTTTGAACGGGAATTGGATTAAGTAGACAATCAACTTCTGCTGTTTAAGACAACAACTTAAACTTTCTTTGAATATGTGAACTTACCACAGAAGTAAACTGAACTTGTTATACAAAATGATACTACGGATGTTCCTACAAGATAAAACCATAGACTTGACTTATTGGTGTTTTCATGCTTATAGGAGTTCCTAAGAAACAAAGCGTATCCCTTGCTGGAAGGTTGTGCTGCATTTCTACTTGACTGGCTGATTGAAGGCCCCCGAGGAATTCTTGAAACTAATCCATCAACCTCCCCAGAACACATGTTTACTGCTCCTGATGGTAAGCCCGCTAGTGTTAGCTACTCATCAGCCATGGACATGCAAATTATTCAAGAAGTTTTCTCCGCCATTGTTTCTGCTGCTGAGGTAAATCTCTCACCCCGAATTCGTCTATAGAGTGTCACATTATTAATATTATGTGCTAATTAAGTTCACAACTGAAAATAGGAGCTGGGCAAAAGTAACGATGATCTTATTGTAAGAATTCGTAAAGCTCAACCACATCTTGCTCCAACCAGAATTGCAAGAGATGGGTCAATCATGGAATGGGTAAGTTGACGCTTCCATATCAATTCTTCATTAAAGGAGGATACATTGAGAAGTTAGCAGAAATATGCACACCTATTTAACCAATGAATGAGATGTTCGATTTTCTTCGTCAAATCTGTTATCATGGCAGGCACAGGAATTTGAGGATCCAGAGGTGCACCACCGTCATCTATCGCATCTATTTGGCCTGTTCCCTGGTCGCACCATCGATCTTGAAATAACTCCTGATTTATGTAAAGCAGCAGAGAAGACCTTAAACAAACGAGGTTAGTGTTTCAATGAGCTCTGAAACGTAACTTCTATGATCATGGGAAATTTCTGAGTACTCCTAACATTGAGTTTTAAGTAATTATGTTTCTCCACTGGAAGCTCTTTCCTACAATCAACTTCAATTATGTCAAAATCCTTGGTTTAACTCTATCATGTGTATTTCCTTGGAGCAGGTGAGGAGGGTCCAGGATGGTCAACAACATGGAAAGCTGCTTTGTGGGCACGCCTTCATAACAGCGAGCATGCATATCGGATGGTAAGGCATCTATTTGATCTGGTGGATCCCAACCATGAAAGTGATTTTGAAGGAGGGCTATATGCCAATCTGCACTTGCACATCCACCTTTGCAGATCGACGCCAATTTTGGGTAAGAGAAACTATCTCTGTGACATCAATCTGAATTTGTAGGCATCCTGTTAGAAAGAGTTGATGTGTCAAAATTTTATCCGATTAAGAGAACATAGACTAGGAGAATCTTTATGCCCTCTGTTGGATTTTCTATATTTTGCATGCATCTGACAATCTGTCGTGCAATTTCCTAACAAAATGTCATATTGCTGAAGCCAAATCCAGAGTTCCCTGTATAAGGGAGCAATTTGTGATCAAACACGCTGATTTTTTTATTTATGATGGCAGATTTTCTGCAGCAGTAGCAGAAATGCTAGTTCAGAGCACGGTAAAGGACTTGTACCTGCTTCCAGCTCTTCCTCGCGATAAATGGCCGAACGGTTGTGTTAAGGGTCTTAAAGCGCTGGGTGGTGTGACGGTCAGTGTTTGCTGGAGGGAGGGAGATCTTGAAGAAGTTGGCCTTTGGTCCAACGACGGCAATACAGCGAAGAGGTTACATTACAGCGGAACTACTGCCACGACAAATATTTCATCAGGCAGAGTCTACACTTTCAACAAACAGTTGAAATGCATCAAAACAGATGCACTTTTTTGATGGCCTTTTCTTCCTTTTTGGCTGAGAAAAATAAGATCAAATCAGATCTTATTACAAAGAATAACAACTCATATTCATTATTTTTGATTCAGCGAAATATATATTATTGGATCCACACCTTATTTCAAAAATTCAAATCTGTTGTTGTTATTGTTATTATTCCGACCCCTCGTCTTAGTACCATCATAATTTTATTTTCTTATACACTTAGCAGTACATAATAAGATAATAACATCTACACCCCTTTCCTATGATTTATTTAAGCAAATCATTTATACCTATTAGAAAATTACACATAGACTCGTTATAAATATCAATAATATTTATACAAATTACACATTCTTTTTGAAGAATTTCTCGTACACCTCCAAAAAATGTCGATAATATTACACAAATTTATTTTTTTATTGTGTAATTACTCAAAAGATAGTGATAATTTATACAAATAGATTATAGATTAAAAATGTAAAAATAATCATCCTTAATTTCAATAATGCGAAATATATTATGGAAATGTATTGTGGGAGGTTTCTAACAATTAAAGCATTTAAGTTTGAAATGGTGTGAACAAGATTTAGAATTGGAAATATAGATTATTGAATTAATTAATTTCGTATTGAAAAATAAATAAATAAAAATTAAAAAAAGGTTGACCAGAGTCCACGCTACTCTCTCTCCTGCGTAGCACTCTATTATTTCTCAAAACCCCATTTCCACAACCCTCTGGCCTCTCTCTCTCTCTCTCTCAATATCACACACAAAGCAGTAACGACAACAGCAACAATGGCTTGGCGTGGTTCACTTTCCAGATCTCTCATCTCCACCTCTAGGGCTTCAGCCTTCCGCTCATCGCCGCCGCTCTCCGCCCCGCGCCCCCTGCGTCCTCCTTCCGTCTCTTCCTCTCGCGTCAACCCCCGCCGCCTCTCCTTCTCCAATCCCAGGTCCTTAAATTTGAATATCAATGTGGCCGACTAATTGAATGCCCCCTGGAGTTTTCTGTTTGGTATAGTTTGTAAACCTAAAATCTTTAGGTTGGAAAGCTGATCTTATTCTCTTTCTCCTATTACTTGAAAGTCCTTATGCTGCGTAGAGAACGCTTTTACTCCGTTTCTTTTGTTTATTTTGTGGTCTCCTATGGTTTCATTGTGTTTCCTTTAATGCCCTTCTTTTTTTGCTCGACATGCTGATTGATTTTAGCCTGAATTACTATGTTTTAGTGAATGCTAGGAGCATGGCGTGGGACTCTTCATATACCGTCAATGCCTGATTATTATACATGGGCTTTAACTATTCTCGATTGGCATTTGATTGGCTTGTGGAAGAATGACAAGTATCCAATGTCTCTGACGGACTCATTGGGTTTTGATAATGCAATGCAGGACACTGGGGGAACTGGGATGCATTCAATCAATAATGCCATTGCATACGATGCTGGCAGGAGCACGTCTGACTTCTCACTTGGCAGTCAATGTGCGGGCATTCTGTGAGCTGTCCCATGGTACCTTCCGCCGTTCTTGTCAGGATCGCTAGTAGTGTCTTTGTGAGTCTGATACTATTGTCATAGGATAGTCTCGCCGATAGATTCTCATAAAGAAACTGAAACTTTTTTTTGTTATGAATATTTCTTCTTTAATTGATTTAACTAAATGTGCTACCTGTGAAAAATGATAATGAGCTAAAGAATGAAGTGATTACATTAGTTGTTAGCTTTATCAAAATTGGTTGATAAGAAAAATAGAGATTAATAGGATCGATTGGGAGTTGGGAGGAACATAAAAGACGGGTGATGTCAGCAGCACTTCCCTACAATCAAAGCCAGGACACTAATATTGCTTCGCGATTTTTCCTTTGAATGTGTAGTTTGATCTCGTGTAAACTTTTCTAAGCTATTGATGCTACATGAATAGGAGAGAAGGTTAATGATTTCTGAGAGCTTGCTTATTTTGGATTAAAACCAAACTCTATGCTAGAGATATCTGAATATTGACAGATGTTTTAGACACAAACACCAACACGAACACGAATACAGACACAAACATGAATACACGCACACACATACATATAACTATATGATGCATCCAATTTGCACATGTATGGGTGAGATATTTTTCAAATATGTATGGAAATTAACCAATTTTACTGAATACCCTTGTGTGACGTTTTTCATCCATGATTTGGAGTGTGTAGAGATTTGTATACTAGAATTTGGTATATTTGCCTAAAGTTATAAGCGGTGTCATGATATTGCAGAGGTCACTTTAACTAGATATATTGCTCTGGAAGCACATTCTACAGCAATTTATATTGAGTGAGATAATCAATTTGATGAAAGGGGGAAACAGGATTGTATACCCGGTTGGTTTGAGAAATAGTTTTGCTTCACCTCCTTACTTGCCTTTTATTCCGAGTTTCTGACTAGTTTTATGTCTTGACTAGTCCAATTAGATTTTATTTTGGCATCCTAGATTGCTATGTTCAGCTAGACCTGTGTGACATCATCAAAACTTGTGTACTCACATGCGACATTTCGGCTATGTTTCTCCGTTTGTTCTGCCATATTAATTTTGCGTTGGCATCAAATAATTGAATACTTCAAATTGAATTTAAATAGATTTTTCATCAATATCAACCACTCGAGTAAGATCTGTGTACGCAGACATGCTATTAGCCAACGTAGTTGATTTGTCTGAATCTAGCAAACCATTTCTTTTCTGGCTTGTATCTTTTTCCTTTTATGGGGTAAAAGAAAAATAACAAAGAAATGAGGAAACCGACATGTTTGCTTGTCAGTTGCATAACCATTGAAGTTATTGTTAGAATAAAATGCTTGGTGTCAGGGTCCTATGTTGTTGCCTTTAGGATGTCTGTTCAGCTCCACTATATTAGTGCTCCTTGAAGTGATTGACAACTCACCGAGCATATCTTTAGCAGACTAATATAATGGTCTCACAACCTCACTCCAAAAATATATTGATAAATACAATCTCTAGGTTCTTGCAATCCTCATCCACATGTTTGAGTTTTAACATTGCATATTTGACGTTGCGGCAGGTACTTGAAAAGATATGGTTGGATCAGCAGAGCTGGTGCTCAAAGATTTGGGACTTGATCAATAGATGTATCTTGCAGGAGCTTTCCCCCCTGGGAAAAAAAGGAAAATATCAATAAAGAATATATCATGCATTTTCATGTTTCTGTGGATGAGACTTTAATCTCTAATAGTTACAACCAAAGTATGAGACATCTCGCTGGTAGCTGCAGTAGTTATGTGGTGGTCGTGTTTGCGCTGCTCATGGAAACTGATTTGTAATTGCTTTTTCTACTTTAAAACTGACCATTCTGAGTACTACTGCCCTTCTCATTGTCATTGCTCAAATTTGTCAAGTGTACATTCATGCACCATGCAAACTATATTTTCCAACTCCAAGCAGAAGGAATGTGCATCCTTGCCTGCTGGAGTTTCTTGAACTGCAGTTTTTTTTTATCACCATTCACCAGTTTTGCCGTCCTTCCTTCGCTGATTAGTTGGATCTATAAGTCAAACGCGAAACTCTTCTGTGATTCTGGAAGTATGTTGCTAATGCCCTTTCCTTGCCTAAATTTTCAGCTTCATTTTATCTTTTCGCTTCAAAAGAAGTTTTGGCTTCAACTTATCTCAGTCCCTTTTAAAATGGCTGCTTTCCGTCAACTTCCATTTCATGCTGGCCTTTTTTTGTGAACTATATAAAGTAGCAATGGTGATTGTTGCAACTCTAGTAGACACATGAGAACCTGAGTATGCAATATAGTGAAATCTACCATGCTTTGATATTATAGTTCAAATGGAAAAATACATCTCGTCATTTCAAGCTTGTCAAGGACACAATGCCAAATTGAATCAAACAGGAAATTTGCAAGCAAATTCTTGTAGGGCAAGATTATGGTCAATTACATGTGCCTCTTATAATAATTCTAGGGCCACACAATTTGTATAATGCTTCGTTAAGTCGAATAGTGGAATAGCTACATGAAGAACTGATCCCATGAGAAAGCTAAAAGTCGACCAAACCCAATCGTATCTTCCTGGAACTGGTCCTTTCAGATGCTGTTTATTGTGCCCAACTACGACACTAATAATTCATGGGACTGCAGTTTTGAGCCCAAACAAGATTCTTCTTGCCCTTGTTTGTGGTGGTGAGACTAAGGAATAAAAATCCCTGTGGACTCTTTGGTAATTTCATCAAGTTGCTATTCAAGGACAACAACGATTGTTCACGAGGTGACATAGAGAGTCAACATGAAGCAAAGTAGGAGTCCTCTAACATCCTCAATCTACAATGTTGAGAAAAGCTGCCACCCAAAAAATTCTGCTTTGGAGATTCTCCTGATCTAATTAACCCCTCCCTTTTTCCCTCGTCAGCTTTTGAGTGGAAACTAGTCTAAAAACACCTTCTGCAAAAGCCAGTTCCGTGGACAAAGTGAGTTTGCTGAATTATCGTTACCTACCTTGCTCGGCCTAAATCATAGTCCTCTAATCAACATCACTGCCTCATGTGCCGACACTTATCATTCCACTTGGCACTAACAGTTGTATCATTAACACAAAGGTAAACCCCATCAAGAAAATGTTATAATCGCCCAGAGGGACAAGCAAGTGAAACATGCAGGTAATCAACTACAGAATCTGGAATTTACATTGTCCCTAGTCATGTGAATTTTTGCTCAATTCTTATCAATTATGTGCTTTTCTGTGTATGTATGATGTATGTACTGACATGGGCTTTAAGTAGTGTAAGGCTCAATACGGAATAAAAGCCGATAAGCCGTGGTTGTGAAAGAGATGGGCATAATGAGAAAATAAACTTTTCATCTTATCTTTACATACAAGAAAATTCAGATCAAAGTACACACCAGCAATCACATGCCAGAAAGGCAGAAAGACTAAAAAGAAGCCCCAACATGAAGACACCCACCTAGATACTCATGTTTCAGATAGAACTAAAGAGAACAGGTTAAGATACCTACAAATCTTTTTTTTTCCTGCTTTTATCACCATTATTGCCAAGTTTCCTGACCCACCACTTTCCACACAAGGCTTTTTATGTATCAATCAGAACACACCCAATATGATATAATTCTGCAACCACTAGCTCCAACATCTATATTCCACATCAAATCTTATCGTTCACTCACATTTTAATTATAGAGGGAACACTCCTTCTAAGTGGGTTCCATCTTCATTGTATCTCATACCTACCTGAACTGAAAGCTTTCACAAGTATGTGTCAGCTTAAGGAGAACACAGATGAAAAGTTAGTGTAAGAATAATAGCTGATATTTATTCCTGCGCTTCTCACCCAAGATTAGGTTCTAAAGCAGGTAAATAGATAAATTCATATAAAAATATTGGCAACAATCTAAAAAGTGCTGGTGAATTTTAAGTAGGCAGAAATCATGGCAGGCAATGGAAAACAACCATGTGGATTTGATTTGACTGCAAATGGAATCGTCATTGGAGTGTCAATATGAGTTCACTTTTATCTAAGCCAATGGAAACCAGTTAAAGTTGCTGTGGTTTCAACAGATAAGGAGGAAAATGGTGAGTGGGGAATCTCAAGCTTGACAGAGGCGAGAGATGACGTATGCATTCCCCCTTGGGAAAACCAAGCATCACTTGGTGGGGACAGCGAACGGACATATCATAGGTCTAAAATGTCTTAAATCACATTACTTCATCTTGTCAGTCTCAATTTATTCCATCCCTCTGATGTAAAACCAATTTAAGAGTCAAGAGAAGGATTCAACAGAGTACCTTCATTCATTCACAGTACTGTGAGCACGAAGAGGTGAACTAAGAATCCACAAGAGAAGACTCTTCTGTACTGAAGGAATTGGCAGCTAAGAAAAAAGAGATGCCAAGTGAAGAAAGTAGCAATCAAAGAACAGAAAAAAATCCAGGAGAGTGGTTGAATCTGAGCCTCGGAAGGGATCCAACCCAAGCACTCAAAGAATCTGAAGTACAACCAAGACCTGCTTCAGCGAAAGTTTTCTCATGCAACTTCTGCATGCGAAAGTTCTACAGCTCACAGGCATTGGGGGGGCACCAGAATGCTCACAAGAGGGAAAGAGGTGCAGTAAGACATTACCAATCAAACAAAATGACGACAATGATGGCCTTGCCTGTCCATGCTACTATGTTTAGATCACTTGGGGTGCAACCCCACTCCCTCGTACACAAACCAGGCATAGATGAAACCAGGATTGTGGCAAGATTTAGCGAGGCCAATACAAGATTAGGGATAGCATGGCAGCCTGGCACACTGGAGGAAGCAACAGATGTCATGTGGCCTGGAAGCTTCCGGTTAGAACCCCAACAACCAGAGCAGAAATCATCAAATCCAAATACAATTGACTTGAATCTCAAACTGTAATCAGCTTATTTATCTGTAATACCAAATTGAAGTTTTGTTTGTAACGTATGCTTATGCTTTCCTGAGAGTTGCTAATCAGTTTAGATTCCAGCAGAGTTGCAATTCCATTATTTAGGACAAGTTCACGATGTGTTATCCACTTGCTAAAGAACTTCCACCTCTCTATTAGTGCTGTAGTGACTAAACCAAGAAGTTATTGGGCTTTTTTACTCATATTTTGATCCACAGGCACGATGGCAATCTTTAACACTATTTTCAGCTGAGTTTATGTTCATGGGACAAAAGATCAGCAAAATTGCACCTTACTTGCGTTACAGGTTGATTGTTGCACTCTCATACAGAACATCACCTTGAAAATCTAAGCATATGTACCAACTGTTTTCATGACCTGTGACTATACCCATCTTTTCAAAGAAACGATGTTGGGAAAAGCATAAATTTTGAGTGGGATGCATGCGTTTTGGTTTTCGGTCTTCTGAATAATCTCTAGCACAAATTTCACTCCAAATAGTTGTCAAGCTTCTTAGAAGAAATGTATATTCTTATAGAGGTCTATACCTAAACTCACCCTAAGACAAGCAAAACAGCAAACATAAATGAAGGAAAATAAATCAGTCATTCCCCAAAACTTGAAAGTAAGCACGATAATCCAGAACATGTTTTTAGGTGCTAGCACTACATCAGAAAAAGTTAAAACTTAAGATTGGGAGTCCATGGGGAAAACTCACCATTCACCAACCTTTTGCATCTAAGATACAAAAAGCCACATCAAAAGTAATTTAAAGATCTATTACAATCCATCACTGCATCAGAGAATCAGTTCAAGAAGGAAAAAAAGTACTACGCTTAAAAACCCTGCTAATTGCATCACAGAAATTGCATCAAAAGAGCAGCAAAGCTGGCATGACTTATGGATTCTTAATTATGGAAGTCAAGACTGCATTACACTTAACAAGCTAGATCATGTGAGGGGCCCGGTGGCGCGCGCCTGTAACCTAAGCATGGGCATAAACGTAGTGGGATCTAAAATAGCCGGGCCACGCTGGACTCCTCCCGAGGCCCCCTTCTACACGTTGACTTAAAAAACAAGCTAGATCAAGTGTGTCAATTGCAATATCTGCGTTGTACTTTATAACAAAATGCATATCCTTACTTAAGTGTTCTAGGCAAGAATTAGCAATCTACTGGGTGATTGCATGTTGTCTGTAGAAGAGTTTGTCCCAATTTTGGAAACTTATGTGATTGAATGTTGTCTATAGAAGAGTTTGTAATGGACCATAAAGTGAGTAGTAGATCATGGTGGAGAGCTGAGACAAGTGGCTCCAACCAGCAGTTTTAAGTGGCAGGCGGTGATGAGAGCTGAAGAGGTGATAGATGGCAGCAGTGAAGGGTGATAGAAAATTTTATATGAGAGCAGTCTAGTTGTTTAAAGTTTGGTGTGCTCAATATCTTGTTACAGATATCTACAAAGAGCTGATGCTTAAGTTTCTATAGCTCGATTCAATGAGTTTCCATCTTCAAAGATATGGATGAAGCTGGATATGCTACTGTTCTTACCTTACTTGTCCACATCAACCATGACAAATACACATGGCGCTTCATATTACTGAATAATACAGGAGGCCACTCAAGCAGTGCATTGTTGGGCTTGGACAGCATACCCTTAAATAACTATTGGTTCCACAATCACCCTCCCCATTGTTGTCTATTAAGCTTTTACATTTCGTGCAAAGCCACCCAGCAATACTATTATCAATTGTTGCAATTCTTTTTCTTTTACGGTGAAGTTGCCATCCATTCCAATTTTTCCAATATCTTTAGGCCCTCACCACATTCGCTTTTGATTTCAAGTTTCCAGTCTAGAAATTCATCTGAATTAGATATACACAAACACATAATTCCATGCATTAGTGGACCAAATGATTCTTTCAGTTACCAGATTTTACTCAAAATTTAACCAAATTAGAAATGAGAGATTAAAAAACCTGAAGTTGAATAATTACAGTGTGCAACTTTCACATAATAGCAATCTCTTTTTCCCATCAAATAAGTATGGATTCTTCAAAATATCCCAAATGAACCTTAATACTTCAAGACGGGCTAGTACTTCTGCAGTTATTGAATAATCTAGAGCTCATATTACAGCTTACAGAGTTTATGAGATAATAAGCCTTTGGGTCTTCCGCTTGACAATCGGGAGCCTTTCACTGATGACACCAGGATCACTGTATGCAGCGGAATCAGTTGGATATCCTTTCTGCAAAATTAATAGAAAAGTGAGACCTATTGAAAACGAACCAAAACATTAGTTTGATAGACCAGAAGTTTCTAGTTTGAAGACTACAATTTATCGCAATTCAGACAATTAAATTATTGCAGCAACATTTATAGTGAAACCAACATGTAGAACTACCCTGAGAACATGCTCATAGAGATGGAAAGAAGTCAAAGAACAGTCCAGAACATTTAAGAGACAACTAATAAACTTTAAGAGGCCATCTTAGATAAATATAATTTACGTAATGATAAAAGAAAAACAGAACAGAAAATCGCTCACAGATGATAAAGTCTTAAAGGTGATTTCTCTCCAGCAGCTTTCTCGGAGAATAATTGGTTCCTCATTTCCCCTGAAAGTACAATGCATCCGAGTGTCCCTCAATCTCATAAGCACTCCATCAACTCTGAGCTATAAGATGATGTAAAAAATGAACAATCAAGAAAAGCAACAGTTGTATCTTGAGCAAGTATTCCTAAATCCTACACTCATAGTTAAAAAATATATCACCCTACAACAGCAAGATCTAAAATAACGAAAACAAGAAGTATACACATAAGTACGATACCCACAACTGAGTATTCAAATAATATAAGAAATAGAACCTTCATATGCCACCTTGTCAAGGAAATATCTTGTGAGAAACTTTTGGAATACTCACCCAGAAACGCAAAAGAAGGAACCATCCACTGGGCATGACTCTCTGCAAAATCACACAAATAAAGAGGACATAACTTTACCTAGTCCTATCCGACAGCAAGATGTATAAATGTGAAACAACTGAAAGATGAAAATTTACCACTTTAACTGTCAAAAGAGAGACACCATTATCAGCCAATTCATCTTCATACAATATAACCTGTTGAAACATTGAAGACGACTTGGGTCATGGTGTGAGAAATTAAATCAGGACATGAACCTCATTTTTGAAGCATCTGATCCTAAAAGCTCCAAAATCAACCATCAATAGACACACCTCGTCATAGAAAAGTATCGGCTCTTTAGATGCCAATGCAACCATATCAATTTCCTCCTGGCAGTCTTCCCAATGAGCATAGCAGCTGCTTTCCTCAGCAGCTCCTCTTCCAGGCTAGTGAATGGATAACAGTATATCATAGGAATTCAACACAAAAGGCAATTAGATAATTATAAAGCATCGTCAACATGGCTCGCAAAATTGGAAATCCTTCCATTTATAGGGTGTAAACAAAGTTGCATGTCAGAATAAAATCTAAGTTGCAGAAGTAAGAAGACAAAAATGCAGTTAGACATGACTAATCTCCCTTGCTAACTCAAACCATGACACCAAAGATCAAGGACACACAAATAATCTCTATTATAATAAAAAATAAGCTCCGATATATCATGGAGAGAAGGCACACCTCAGAATTTTTTTCAACACTAGCACTTCCACTGTAAGGTGTTGTGAATGTATAATCATAATCCAGTATCACCTGATCAGTAGGCTTGCTGCAGGATTTAGATAACAATAATGAGAAAAGGTATACCAAGAGAAATGAAATGAAGTGGCATTATCTTGCACAAAATAGGGCATTATTCTGGAGCTTAATAGTTCCATGATTCGGAATCTCAATTGTGGATAAAAGGAAGAATCCCATTGTAGGCTGAATTGTTTTCACCTTTAATTCACCTCACCAACTATTAAATGAGGATTAACATGATATATTAGGTGCACATGTGTAAATGATATTGATATTATATAAAGTTCAAAGTATAATATATCTCTTGATAAAAACCATCCAGTTGCTTAGGAATGCATTAACCAATTTCAGAGTCCAAAATCCTGGAAGACATAAATCTCGAAGAGTCTTTCTGATAATGAAGGAGGCGGCTCCACAAATTATGGTGGAAAGAATGGATTGTAACAAACTGGAGGAAGTCAAAATTGCGAAATGCAACCAGTGAAAAAAGTGGCATGCACAAGAACAGTACCTACTGCAAACCATTCCACTAATTCCCACAATATTTCCATGTAATTTAGTCCAAAAGCAAGGATACAGGAAAATGAAATCCAATTGCATTCTCCTTCAGCAATAATAATTATAACCCTTCAGAAGACATGTCCTTGATATTCTTAGTGTGGAAACATGCGAGAAGGCACTTGATGTTAAGAGACTCAAAATTTTCAGTTTTAGATCAAGATGGTATTTCAAAGTATCAGGTAGGATAGAGGTCTTGGATTAGAAAATTTTGAGAGATTTAAAAAGTACAGTTGTTGGAACTGGAGTTGTTGGATTAGAAGCATCAAGAGACTCAAAAATCATAGTTGTTGAAACTCAAACGAAACCACCATAAGTATGCAACAATATTTAGCAACCGTCCCATCTCCCAAGCTACTTAGAGTTTTGAGGAATTGAATAAAAAGGTTAATAGACGTATAAACAATTGGTTGTAATACAGCTATTTTACGATTCTTGGGACCTAAATAGAACACTACCATATGAGTAGGACATATTGCTGTTATAAAAGGTTTTATGAATAATAGAGATATGAAATGCAGACCTCCGGAACTTCCATTTAGCAGCTGCTGGAACTTCAACTGGAGGAAGTGCTTCCTGCTTCCAGCCACAGAGAGCATCAAAGGCATTAAAATGAATTTTGACACCACTGCTCACATGCTTAAGAACCAAAGAACTCTCCCCAAAAACCATCTCTGGCAAGTGTGATGTTTGAAGCTTCTCTTCCCACCTGCAGATACCAATAGAGCTAGTGATAATACAAAGTGAGTAATCTGTATCTTAACAAGAAAAGTATATTCTAGGTCACTCTGAAGAAAAAACTCCTACATAGGAAGCCACCCATTCTAATTGTGACCAAGTCAGCAGTTTCTGAAGAGCATTTCGTGGTAACAACTCTGAACTAAGGAAGTAAGTGATCAAATTCAGGTCCTATCATAAAATAATTTTTAAATAGTCTGCTACGGTTCTCAGCTTTAACAGCTAAAGGCTATAACCTCTGCGAGTAATGTTACACATTAGCCAAAGAAGATTTAGTCTTTATATAGTTTACAAGGTAATTTTTTGTTTTTCTTCAATCAGAAACAGTTGGATGGCTAATTTCCTGCAGAGAACGACAACGAACACTAAAAAGTTCACTTCCGTTTCCCTTTTACTGTTGGTACTGAACTCCTAATAGGCTTAACAACCTAACTAAATTAATTCCGTCATTTCAATAAGCTTGGCAAAAGTTATACTTCGTTCATGACAATTAAATAACTTCCAATCAGAAACATTACGAAATATCAGTACAAAAGCAGAGCAACAACATGATGATTCTCAGCGGCATTCTTGATCAGTAATAATATCACCTATTGAGAGATATCGCAGCAGTTTACTGAAAAATCTAACAGTCAAAAATTCTAGCATTATTATTGTCCATTATCCTCACATGGACAGAACACACACAAAGAGGGGGTAAAACACAGTACTGTTGGAGAAGAGAAGAGTTGAGGATAGAACGCTTGCGAGACTCGATTTCCCAACCGCGAATGAGATATCCCACGCGCCCGCCGCCGAGAGGCTGCGCGCCCGCCGCCTTCAGCTCCCTCTCGTCGCTTTCCCATTCCATTCCGATTTAACTCAATACTTCTCAGCAGAGAAACCTCGCTCTATCTCTCTCTCTCTACTCCTCTTTCTTATGCTCCAACTCCATTTTGACTTGTTCACTTGTTTAACGCTTTCATCAAGACCGCATCCATTCGTGTAAAAACGTGTTAAATAAAGTTAAAATCGGAAGAGCCCGCGCCCCCGTCGATTGGTCCACCGCTATACTTATCGCTGGGTTTGGATTGTTTAGAGTTGCACGCAATGTTTTTCATATTTTATTCTAAATTGCATTGATATATCTTGAAACTATGTTTAATTATATTTATATCTTCTATTTTTTTAAAATTATAAGTATACTCTGCGAACGAGTGTCAGTATAATTTATCTCAAAATATTTTTATTTTTGCCTCTCATATGATTTTAAAAGTAAAATTTTAATTTAAAGAATTCTTATACAATTAGATCTAATCTCAAAAAATACAAAAATAATTTACCCTACTTTATAAATATGCACTTGGCATAGATTTGATTCTTCAACTTTTTATGCATCTCAAATTTTCAAATTTTATACTTAATTTGTTGATAATTTTGGAATTATAAAATTTCCATATCATAATATTTGTTACATTGTTTAACATTCTTAATAAATTAGATTTTGAATTAATTATACTATTATTGATTTAATTTGATTAGATATAATTTAAATAATTTTTTTTAGAATTGCAAACGTATGTACAACTTTGTGGGGGCACTATATTTAAAGGAACAAGAAACAGAGGCATTCAGGATTCTGATGCTATTCATTTCACTAAAAGGATATATACATTACAACTTATTTAAGTAGGTTCTACTTCTACTAAACTTGCTCATACTCTTGCCCAGCTTCAAAAATCAAGCCATGATGGAAATATTTCCAGCACAGCAAAGGAATATAACTCCAACTCCAGGATTACTGGACTGGTTTCTTCAGCTTCCAGAGATGATGCCTTCACAAGTTCAAGAGGTGATAAAAAACAGTAACGAGGGAGTTTGTCAGTCCAGTCATTCTCCAAAAAGACACGACTAATTGATTTCTTCAGCAGATTGTGAAAGTTCATTGATTTGGGATCTCGAAAAAGCAAGCTGGAATTTCTAAGGGTGGAATCAGGGAAGCAACACATTTGAACTGTTCCAAGAAAATCATCGGATGTAAATCAGATTCTTTGTTGTCAAGCAGCCATCTTAACAAAGTGATATCAATTGAAATCTTCTTCACTATTGACATCTGGAAAGGAGAAAATAAGATACCTTGTAATCCATATATTTCTGGCGAACTGCTCGTGAAGATGTTTCACTTTTGAGCTGCAGATTGTGAAGTCTAAGGATGCACTCTTTTAATTCGTATGGTCGATAACCTGTATGCTGTTGCAATGCCTGGGTCTGCAGAAGGTATCAAGGGAATGATTATGAAACAGAAGAAGGGGTGACTTTACAAGTGCTACCCTGAACTTCTTAGATATAATCAGAAAAGAGCATATTGTCAGTACTACAACTTAAAATCCCCTCAGAGGAGCAAATCAGGAGTTTCTGCTCTGTCAATACCAGTTTGAGAAAAGGGGCGACGGCTGCCTATCAATTTGTTAGCCCTAAACAAATTTATAATTTATATCATTTCACCATAATAACAGTTGATTTGATTAAGAATGCTCTTATGGCAGCCATGTCAAGAAGAGGTTATGGGCTTACCCATGGATGAAGTTTTGGCTGGATAGTCAATCTTGCAAGAAAGATGGCTGAAGCAGCAACCATCGATGGAATATAGCGGACACAACCATAATCCAATAAACTTAGCTCAGTAAGATAATGGCACAAAAAGTCTAATTGGAGATTTGAGAACTGGAAAAGACAATAACTTGGTTAGCCTTAGAATTTCAGGACACAAGAATATGATTCTGATAATGATGAAAAGAAGTTCAAATTTTCAGCATACCATGGGTTTTTCTTGAGCAGCCCTAGAAAAAATTCTGCAACATCCAATAGAACAGTGAATTACAATGAATAACCAATGATAACAGAATTTTTACATCCTCCCTGCAAGATAATGATCCACCTCTGATATACTAAATAAGTTTTCAAAATTCAAAAACCAAAGAAACAAATAAGCATAAATACATCTAAATCTAACCTGAGAAAGGTTTTAGTGGTTGGGTTACCCAGCTCAAAGTCTAAAAACCTGAGGACATTTCTCTCCATATGCAGAACCTGTTACAGAGGGATGGATAAATATAACAAGATATGCTTAAAAATATAAACTATATAGTTTAAACTGTAAAAACAAGACAGACCTCTTCTTTTGTGTATGTGTTGTCTGTTATATAACAAAAATCTTCAACATGTGGAGGAGTGATCTCTTCATATTTACTGCATTACATATCAAACATATAAGAATTTGCATGGAATTACAAGAAAAAAGGACACCAGGACATCATAGGCTTACGATGCAACAAGCATGCACGATACTCCAAGAAGCTGAAGCTTATTCCTGATCAGGTTATGAGTAGACAGGTATCTGTCAATATAGTTTACAGTGAGGTAAAGGGTGTCTGAAATAAGCTTGAATTCTTCTGCAACTTCTACCAACCAATCAACCAGAATTGCTCGCATAACTGGGCTTATGTCCTTCTGAACCTTTTCCATGTAATTAGACAAAGGCCTCCTTTTTGCCTCAACCTAATACCACAAACCTTGATTAGACTACAGTGGTTTTACAACCCAGAAGATCAATAAGATTCATTCAGCAAAGTGAAACTTCTGTACAACTATTAAAGTCCATCTTTCCTATCAAATAATAGGAAACAGGATATAAGCTTTAGGTATTTCATTATATTCAATTATCTGAATAGAACTGGTAGGCATGCAAGTGCACATGAAAGAATCCAAATGAACGCATATTGCAGTTCAAATGATGTGCCAAGTCTTAACAAAATGAAAACACCAGATTATATAAATGTGCGGAAACCCAAAATGGAAATTTAAGCTTAATAAGTACATAATATATACAAATTATTTACATCAGAAACCAGCATAATAATGCAACTGTGTATGTATATAAATTAATAATAGTACTTTATGGTCTCATTTTCTTTTTCTAGCCCAAAATCACAAAGAGTGATATATCCACATGGCACACTTATAGTTATTAAGTTATTGTAAAATCAACGACTTCAACTGCTTGGGTTAATGTTGCTGTGCAGTCACTAGGTTCTGACACCTGCCACCACACAGCACAAAGCTCTAACCCCGTCATGGTTTCCAAAGTTCAATTAGTTCTCAAGATCTAATGGCGTTCTATACCCAGCTCCACGGGCTAGTAAAAATAACCATAAACCAAGAGAAATTATCAACTAAAATAACAACTGCCGCACTGCAAAGTTGCAAAACATTGAATTGGAAATCCAAGATTCTGTTTCCTTAATCTAGGCAGAAAAAATGAAGATGATCAAATTAATACTATTTTTTCATTATAATTATGGCAAAACCAAAAAGATAAAGCGAACATCAATGTTGCAAACCAACATGTGACATTATTAACTCAAGTACGCCCAGAAAACACTGTTGCACAACCCAAATCCTAACATCATTAACTAATACGTGTTGCAGATCAATCAAAACGCATATTTACTTGTCTAGCATTAACTTTTCAATCTAAAACTCCAGAACATCAATCAATAGAAAAATCTGAAACAAGATCCCTCTACACAATGACAGTTCAATCACAATCACGTCAGTGAGAGGAAACAACGAAAGGCTACTCGCATCATAACGATGACCAACAATCAATAGGCAAGGGAAAAAAATAACAGTAATGTACCTCCAAAGAGTGTAGATGCTGATATATTGAAGAAGCACATCCAAGTTTCTGCGGCTCATCAGATCCCGGGCTAAGCAACAACTCGAGGTTCACTTCATTTCCTGTCTTCTTCAAAAGGGGTTTGGGTTTGGGTTTGGGTTTCTGGGTTTTCCCGATACCCGATAATTGAGACAAGCCGGACGCAGTTGACGAGGTGTTGGTGACCTCCCCAAGCACCACCCGCTTCTTTACCACCGGAGTCCCTTCCGCGCACTCACTGGGTCGTTTCCGGGGCGGCCCGTTTGCTCTGGGCTGATTTTCTTTGCTAGCCATTAAAACCCGAAGGATGAAATTAGGGTTTTGGCAGAAACAGGTGATGCTTGTTATGCGCCTACGTCTCTGAATAATGAATGAAATGATTTTATAAGGGTTCTGGGTGGAAAGGAAAATGCAGAAATTTTCAATTTTGTTCCTGCTGGATGATGAAAGAGGGATTGAATTGACGATGCTAATGCCGCCATTTTTTCACAATTTCAAAAAGCTTTAGTTTGCCGCGCTCTGGCTGCCACTCTCTGCATTTTCTTTTCCGTTTTTATATTGTCATTGGGCCTACATTTGGCGACGGCTCTTTCATCCGAACTAAGTGATTTACCAAATAATATAGATCAGGCCATACAACAAAAATCATTACGTTTGTTGCATAAGTAATACCAATCTAATTGCTTCGTGTTCAAGTTCAACTTTCTCTGTGATCTGAGAACGAAAATACATCATCCAAGCCAAATTAACTTTATTCTACTCTTCTTTCTGAAATTAATAAAATACAACAAGTAATGCTGAATCAGAGATTGCTTACTGCACTATGAAATAGTGGGTCTCCCATGTAAGATTCTTTTGAAGTTGGATAACCCGAAGTATCAAATATAAATAACATCCTTGGAAAGCAACGTCGCATCCTTTAATTGACCTCTTTTAGATTAGTGTCGCAGAAAACTTTTTATGCAAAAACAAGAATTGGCAACTATTCTCATGAAAGGAAGGGCTAATCCATGTTAATAAGCGAAACCATGGAGAAGATGTCTACTCCTCTCTAACCACCTGCCATTTCCTTTCTTTTCGCATATAAAGGAGTCCCAAAACTTGTCAGTTTCTTGTCCATTCCCAAGCTCAACAGACAGAAACTATGGCCGAAACAATAACTACTTATCCAGATCCAGCCCATAGGCGATTAAATTAGGCTATCTTGGCGGCGCCTGAAACAGCACTTGATAAAGAAATGCAATGAAGTCGAGCCTCTTAACTTAAAAACAGCAACAGGTATAATGATAGCAATTTTCTCTGTCCTCAAAATTTGAATACAGGTACATCATTTTTTATAAAAGCAATGTCATCGGATCATGAAATAGACATGCTTCACATAAGAATTCATCCCATGCTGGGAGCTCTCGCCAGCATTATTGTAGCTCCGAACTCCAAGAATTTTAGGCTCGACTGAAGTACTAGGCAGAACAGGCACTTGGCAGGCAAGCCAAAAATTCCAGCGCTCCTAGGTATGGACCCCCTTTGGGAGAGAAAACAAGAAAACAGCTGGATGTTTGTCTCATGGTTTCAGATCCATACTGCTGGGAGTTATCCACCGAGCAGCAGTGAAGCTGCAGATTCAAGGTGAAGAAACCAACAAAGATCTTGAGCAATGAGTATGACGGGCTACAAAGTGACTTATCAGGAAAGGGAAGGTCACCCAATGGCAACAGGATATGTGTGATCAGTTACTGGGAAAACCTTTCAATCAGTTCCATAGAAGCCAAGTACATTTGTAGAATGTCAAGGTATATGATCATGCAACCGAGTTGCTGCTTCTTGTCTGTCTTTTGCTACTACAAGGTTGAGGAGATCGCATATCAACTAGCATTTGCTGCTCCTGAGTTTTATCATCAACATGAATGTCATACAGTGGTGGATCTATCTTAGCTCTCCTCTTTCTGGTGTCCCGTGTCCCAGAATTTTCTTTACAGCTATTAGTTACCAAATTATCCACTTTTGCTTCTGTGATATGCTCCCTAGCTCGGATTGCACTGGATTCTTGGATTTCCACGTTCTGATTGGAAGAGTGATTGTCTGTACTAATAGTTGGTTGAGGCTCAGGTGGCTTCTCAGCTGAATTTGATCCCACTCGAGATCTATGGTGGAAGCTCCAACGAGCATTTTCGAACCATTTAGAAACCTACACAAGATACACTCAAATTTAATAAACAGATAAATTGCAGAATACTAACAGAAGCTGATTAGAATACTACACAAGTCAAATATACATGCGCAGACCTGCTGGATTTTGAGCCCCAGTTCTTTCGCCAAATTTTCTTTGACAGCTCGTTCAGGGTACTGATTCTCATTGAAGGACACATAGAGTCTCTGCACCAACACAGATCCATCAACAAAAATGGCCAGAAGAAATCCCAAAGAGCAAATAGCTAACGCATACTACTTTGAGGATGTTAATTGTGCAGCTATCACATATACTGCAGAATTTTCCATATGGTTATCCAAGATATGCATCTACCACATACGTATCAGCACTAGAAATAACTGTTTGAAACAAAATAATTTTCAGTGAAGTTACAAAAGTAGTCATCAAAACTGCAGAGCTATGACTGTTTCAGATGCAATAAGTACCTGTGTTATAGCTTCTCCAAGTCGTTTATTGGCTGATCTTTTAGCACCCGTACTAGCAGAACCAACTTCGGATGATGACTCAATTGTGTCTCCAACGTTTTTCCTAGTTCTTTTTGGCAAATGCTTGCTTTCTTTCTGATTTTCATCCTTGGCTTTCATGTTATTTTCTGTAATTGGAGTTTTATTAGGGGATGTCACCTCAGTTTTCTCCCGATCAATCCTCCTCCTCTTTGGAGCAGTAGTATCAACAAAATCCTCGTCACTTGAGTCTGAAGATGAATTTCCATACGTTTCCTTTTGACAGAGAAAACATCATTTGCCTCAAAGGTACCCAGGGTAATGAATAAAGAAAGCATCTCAGACAAGCAAATAAACTGGATGTACAAGATATTCAATATCAGGATCATTGAATAACAGCCAAAACTCTAAAATAGACATGCTTCCCGTAATGAGAAACAACCAAATCCAACTTATGCAAAAACCATTCTTGATACTACATTGACATTACTAATCCTGCATTGAAATTCTAAAAATTATATGACCATTTATTCGCTATAGCAATGACATTATATCCAGCGTCCAATATAAACTAGCAGATATAACCATGGACTACTTGCTTGAGGAACTTCTAAGCACACGGATGATTTCAGTCTGTCATCTAAGCCTTTTGGCTTTAATTAGAGAACAGTAAACCATCTGAAGGCACACAAGCACTAGACACCCACCAGCACCCAAGCCTACAAGAAAATTTTCATGTGTTTGGAATGATGAGAAAGATGCAAAAGAAATATTAAAGTTCTACAATTACCTGGGTTTGAAAAGTTCTAGGATGATATATGTATGCTGAACTTTCTTCCACATAAAAGATTTGGTTCTCACATCAATTTTACGATGGGCTTCACTTACAAATCAGGTCTTATGCCAATCATGGATCATCTTGAGATGAATTTGTTAGTTTCAATCCAACCAAAGTCCTACTGATGTTCTAGCTACAGATATACCAAACCTATTTTGAATATCACTTAAACATTCAGCTTCAGAAAAAGCATGTGAATCACAGGAAAAGAAAGCCATCTGATGCAAACTCTTACCACTTTTGTTTTGTGCATAGCAGTGAATCAACTCCTAAATTTAACATCAAAATAACATAACTGGATAACTCCATATAGATTATCAAAATATGTCAAGTGGGATAAACTAGGGGATGCACATGAGTCGTGACGGCTCGCGAGGCTCGATTTGAAGCTTGACAAACTCGAGCTCTTATTTTCATTTTTTTTATATATTTTTTATTTTTAAATTTTTTAAATATTTAACTCCATATTCAATACTATATCAGCTTTATATTCAAAATTAACCATATGTTATAATTATAAAGTAATATTGCATATTTTAAGTTTAACTAATGATAAAATATGGTATTTTCATTTACATGTTTAATCTCTATACAAAGACAAGGTTAATCAACAAGTTAGTAAGTTCATTACTATTACTATATATTTTTTATTTTATATTAATTATTAATTTTTTATATTATCTAATAGTTTAAGAAAATCAGGAACATATTTTTGTTAAAAATAATTTTGGGCTTGTCAATCTAACATAATAAATAAATATTCCAAAACAATTCTTATTTTAATTATAAATAAAACAAAAAAAGTTAAGAAGCTCGAGCTTGAACTCAAGGACAAAAAGTTTTGAGCTCGTCGAGCTCGAAATATGTGTTCAAGCTCAAAATCAAAAGCTCGAGCCCGAGCCGGAATTTTTTGCCGACCTCGACTCAAGCTCAGCTGGTTTACACCCCTAGGATAAACTCTAACTAGCAAAGACAAATGAATTAAATGGAAGTTGAGCCACAAACATTAAAGATCACCATAAAATTCCGCAAGCAACCTTCAACATGGAACTCTTATTATAGTCCATTTTAAGGTGTGACTATCAAATTTTGTATCTCTGCCACTGTCATGTAAATCATAGAGGGGGAAGGAAGAAACTCACATCATGCAGGCTTTTATAGTCCAATCGTTCAACGTGTCTTTTGCCGGATACTGGTTCGTCACAGGTCTCCATAAGGTGAGACAGCTCATCTTTCAGAGATTGCCTCTTAGTCCCACCCACTTTAACATTTTCTTCTTTAGAGCCTGTTGAGGACTGATTGTAATTTGATGATGGCGAAATGTGCCCGAGATCTTCACCAGCTTCAGTGTCGTCAAGTAGAGCACCAAGGTCCTCTGAATCAGATGTAAAATCAGAACTTGAACTCTCCTGCTCCGCATGCTTATCTGGATCGAGAGCAGAGGGATCAAAATCATCATCTTCTGAATCATCAGAAGGAAGGCCCAGATACTTTTCATTATTAAGAGAAGCCGCCAAATCATCAGATGCAGAAAAGTAATTAGATTCATCAGAACTTGATTCATCTCCTTCAACCTTCTCAACTGCATCGGGCTTATCAGGATCATAATCGTCATCATCGGAATCATCTGATGAAGACCCAGAACCATTATCCAGTGTCTTTCCAGATGCAGCTGCTGCAGCCTCAGGAAATATCTTCTGTACACCAGAAAGGATACACAATGAGCAGCTAATTTCATCACCTAACGAGAAAATATTTAGCAGTTCGGAATAGACCTCCCAACTGTCAGTGTGAGAAATTTTTGTTCCCTGAAAATCTTTAAGCATGCCAATGCAATCAACTTTACAATCACATCCAGGACATATCCAGCCTTCATCACCAGGAGGAACTGTATAAAACCGGCGAAGAAGGGGGGTAAAAACCCAACAACTATATATGAGCTTGATAAAAGAACAAAAGCAAAAAACTGAGTAGGATGGATTACTGTCTTCTTTCAGAAGAGGTGGTTCTAAGCAAAACTGGTGAAATCCACGTTCGCAAGCACCATCACAGAGAATGATATCATTATCAAGTGGCAGATCCTTAGAGCCACACTTTGCACAGAAAATCTGCAAAAAGAAAAAAAGTGCCCATGTTTTGTAAATGCCAATTTTACAGTACAGAGGTAAGCACATCAGATTATGATGGATGAAATATTGCATTCAAGGAGTAGAATTCTAGAAGGCAAAACAAAAGAACACCAATTCATGTGCGGCAAGCCTCAGAACTTGAGGGATGGCACAAAATCTCAGACTGAGGGAATTGCCAACAGGATACTTCTTAGCAAACCAGGAATGTTTCACCTCAATAAAGTTGCTAAATAGAGCCAATCAAAACCAATGAAACTTTGAAAATCAATTAATTCCCAAGAAAAAGAGGTTTAGAACAAACATGGACAAAAATCTTCCAAAACAGAACATCAGAAACGTCATTGCCCTCAGGAAGCAATGATGAATATATTAAAAGGAACTAAAAACATTTGGACACCGGAGGTCCCGAACCTAAAGTTTTCAGCAATAATAACTTTTTACTATTTATTTATTCATTAATTCTGCTCATGTGTGTTAAGTTTGGGGCACCAGGGGGGGTCAATTACAGTGGAGCATTAACAATATGAAAAGCTAGATAATTTTTTTTCCAAAACTATGGGGTGGAACATAAGACAAAAACAATGATCACTGAAGGAGAAGTCCTTTTATAAATTGTTTGCTACATTTTATTATTTTAACTCCCAACACTCAGTTGACCCAAAGCTTGAACCTCCCAATATATGAATACATACACTGTAAAGACCCTAGTGCAAACGCTAACTTAAGTGCCATTTTCGAGAGAATGCTCAATTAAATAGACGGATTTGCAGCATTAATGCGCAAGAACTAGTGCATGCAGAGGATCCACAAGACTTAATTAGGCCCTGATGGCTACTTGCATTTTGGAGATTCTCATTTTAGTGGAAGTCATATAGAGAAAGACAAAATATACAGCTCAAATCACACTGCTTTCCGTACATCTTCGCTGTCGATCTCTCCGTGTGAATCAAATAGAGATTCTGGAAGCTTTCCAACAGCAAGTGACATATCAAGGCGCTGAAACAAAGCTCTTATCTTCAACTTGTAACGCAAAATATGAGATTTTGCCCTCTGAAGCTCCTTCTCTGGCTTTAATTTGTCCAAGCTGCAAAATGTGATGAAATTAGACGTATTGACTTCAGACAAACCATGCTTAAGCCGGGCAAAAGATTGAAGAGAAAATAATATGACCTGTATATGAAAATAGTCGCTCAAATACTCAGTACTTAATTCTGAATTTATTCATATGTCTTGTCCAGTGTGCCTAGCTATTATATTCACCACATATACCATCAATTGACACCACTAGTTGCACTTAAAAGATCATGAACATATTAGGCCATGCCAGAAAGAAAAGGGTAACACCACCGAGACAGAGGTGCATGGAACAAGATCCTTAAACCTTTAGTCATAATGATAGTCAGGGAAATGTTCATGCACAAGAAGAAGAAGAAGAATAAAAGGTAGTTCGAGAAAACCTAGAACAGTGCAGTTGCAGCTTTTTTGCATTAATTGCATGCTTGTAGTGATGTAGTCATTTAAAAGCTATATCCCTGAGATATCCATCAGTGGAACAGTATCAAATCAAAACTTAAGAAAGGAAAGTCAGAAACTTACATGTGGAGGTGGAAAAAAAAAAAAAAACTGCATATAAATTGGGATAGTTGAATGAAAATGTTAGCTGAAACAATTTGATTATAAAAAACTTTTGCTCCCTCAAAAGACAGAAGTGATGAGGCAGCATTTTTAAGCCATCTCCGAAAGTAGATGAAGTAATTAAGGCCAGAAATCTATCATGGCCACTCTTAACAGAGTTGTCAGAATTTGATGAATCCATGTGCCTCCAATATGGTTATATCAATTCTACATTCGTATAACTTTTTTCATCCTGATCACTAATTTCAGCATTCTGAGAACTTGAAAGTCATAAATAATTTCATCGACATCCATTCCAGGTTTTCTAAGTTTTTCCTTTGTTCTTTCCATTTTGTTTACGTTTAATTTTACCGTCAATTTTAACAAAATATTCCTCGGGTACAAATTTCTCAATCAACAAGTTCTATTTAACTAGGAAACTCCACGAAACTCAACCTGCAATGCTACTTATGGGTATAATCCTGAATCCAATCCAGTTCCCCAACAAACAGATGCAAAAAACTTTTTTAATTCAATTAATACTGCTGTCAATAAATCACAGCAGATGGCCACATTTTACAACAGCAAAACCACATTATAAATGACTTTAAAATAAAGTGAAATACACCGACATCAAACATATAGAAAAATCAAAGACACACAGACCTTTGTCCTTTCCAGCCTTCAGCAGAGTAAGCATCAATTAAGCTTTGCTCATACTTTATTCGGTGCAATAAATATCTAAGATGAGTCTTTGTTCTTGAGAACTCATTTACAGTAGTTTTCTGCATTGGCTTCTTTTTTCTTCCCCTCTTTTTCTTTTCTACATTAGCACTGTCTTCTTTCACATTCTCATTAGGCTCTGGAGCCTTAGGTTTCTCTTGTGATTTTGAACGCAAAACCCATGAACTAGCTACTGGACTTTTTAAGCCAGCTTTCCTCTTTCTTGATTGTACAGAACACCCTCTGTCTTCAGTATCCAACTGACCAGAATTATTAGTCTCATCTATCTGCACTGTTTCTAATTTTCCATAATCAGGATTCGCATAATCTGCTTCAGGAGATATACATATATTCTCAAGATTTGTCAGCCCATTCTGGGATGTTACCTCAAGGTTTTGAGCACCTGAAAATGTCTTCGCACTTTCTAATGGTGGTTCTTCTTTCTCTGCATCTAGATTCTGGGAAAGATCTTCAGGATTTGGTCCAGTTTCCTTAATTTGGTCTGAGATTTCTTCTACTGAACCTACATTCTTTCCAGAAGATTGAGGTACAGTGACCTCTTTTTGCTCCATTGTTTCCATTCTGTAGATGGCTGGTGTTAGAGGACCATGTTTTGGATCTTGAGCCAGATTTTCAGAAGTTTTCAATGGTTCTATCACGTTAGACTCAGGGTCTTGAGTCCCATTTTCTATTAGTCCCATTTGCACTAACAAACTTCTCGCACTTTTATCCCCCTAATTGACAACAAACACCACTCCAACTAAGTTTTTCCTATGCTTCTCCTGCCCCGGTACCTTTTCCCTTGCAATTGCTGAGCCTAATCACCGTGTCTTCATCTAAAATATTAAAACTCCAAGCTCCAGACAAAATTAAGGAGTAGCAGTTCAGTAAACTCTACCATCCAACGCTAGCAAAAGCTCAATGCAAACAACCAAACCCCAGCAATGCACTCCCGGGAAACTCACCACCTGCAACTCAGCACGAAAGCAAAACAACAAACAGCACAATCAAAAACACACTTACACTTTCATGCAGCTTCTAAGTTCTCAACTTTCTAAAATTCAAAAAGAAAAAGGAACTCCAAAAATTAATTATAATTTCAATACCTAAGCTACTTAAGAAAAAGCAAAACACAGGCATGCCTGCAGAAACAACCATACACAAAAACCTGGTTTAGCACAACACTCACCTGCGGTATCAGATCAAGTACAGAAGAAGACTACAAGAAGCTAGGGATTTCTTCCAATCTACTCAAATGTCCGATAAAAAAAACTGAGCCGAAAACAAAGAAACGAGAAAGAAGAGGGAAAAGTAAAGTTAATGGCTGAGGAGATTTGCTTACCCGAAGATTCTTCTCACCGCATAGAAAATGTGAAACCGCCTCTCAAATTAGAGTGTGTGTTGTGTGTGTGCGCGCTTTAATCCTCTAATAAGCGAGGGAGGTTCCCTCGCTCACTGCACCCAAAAACACAGATGATGAGCGGCTATTTTTGCTTTCGGTGACCGCTATTGTGCGCAGCCAAATTGGGAACCCATCGATGATTCCAGAGTCTATTTCGTATTTGGTTTTTCATCGGTTGACTGAACACAAATAATTGGGCTCCAATGTCCATATGATCCGGATTCCATTTTAGTTCTGGGCCCACTTAATAATGGGCCACCGGATCCAAACCCAAAGGAATATATTTTGGTAGTCGGACTACTTTAGTTTCAATGGGCTGGATCTGACCCGATTGCCCAGTCAATGAATCCAAATCTAATTGGAGCACAACTTATTGGAACCAAAGCCTGAACACAGCCCAAATTATATATTATTGTTAGCATTATCTAATATTTAAATGAAAATCTATCAATTTAATATAATTCCTAATATTATGTAATCATTTTAATTTATGATAACAGTTAAGAATTGATATGTAAGCAATAAAATCAATGAATTTTGACATGCAATGAAGCGCAATTGAATAATGAATAACAATGAAATTTTGTATTCCAGTCCCCATACAAGTATGAAATTTTATTGAACCATAAGCTTACTCAATTATTCATGGCTACAAGAAAAATGATTATCTTATCATGTCTGTAGGTGTGCACGAATGGATTTGACTTAAATAATCTTAACTGCTTTGTACTATTAATTTATATCCATTTATCCACAAATATTATGCGACTGTCTCTTATTGACAGTGATTAGATAAGTAATGTTTATCTTAATCAAAACGAAAATAATTACATTTTGATTGTAACTTAGAATGTGCGAACTGAATCATAACAGTAGAATATATAAAGGCTTTAATCTTGATGACAGCCTTGCCAATGGACGCCATATATCAATTCCTTATCCTTAATGAACCAGAGGATGTCCACACACAGTACAACAGCTATAAAGTTGCTTCAAACACAAACTCGAAAGCAGACGATATGACAAGCCCAACAAATGCCATGTATCTGTCCAATTACTTTACGTTGATAAAAATTTCCTTTTTTCTTCCTCTAAGAAAACATACAGGCAAATAAGTCAAGTGAATTATATAGGGTCAAGTGAATAGTAATTTACTCCTTGTGATATTGAAAATGAGCAAATTAATTCTTATCTATAAAAAAAATAAATAGCAATTTATCCTTTTATGTTTTAAAAAATAAAGCAATTTACCCTATGTCTGATGAGATAAACTGCTACATTTTGAAAAACGCAGGAGAATTGCTTTTTTTTCATAAGGGGTTATTTGCCTATTTTTCACAACACATATAGGTAGATTACAATTTATCAAAATTATATATAAAAGATTAAATATATCAACTATTAAATATTAGCGTATTATTAAAATAGATGAATATCTACATATATGTATATGCATTAATGACACTTGAAACGACTTTAACCATACAACACAAATCAGGGAAAAAATATAGGATTTTGGAGTTAGAATTATGGAAAGGAATATACTGAAAACCGAATTATACTTTTTGGTCTGTCTTTCTTTCCAAGCCAAAAACCCTCCAAACAGAAAAGAAGAACAACAATTGCAAATGTGAACAATAATAGAATGGTTCATGCACTACGCACAAAGACCAAAGGGTCTGAACCATGAAGCAAATAAAGATGGTGAAAGGGAAATATCAAAGAAAGGAAGGAAAAAGGAAGAGACAAAGAGAGAGTGAGAGTGAAGTTTCATGGCAACAAAGTTAAAAAGAAGTTATTCCTTTGGACATCAAATGTCCCCCTTATGTTTCAGACCCAGGGAAAATAATCTGAGTTACCGTCGAGATTTGACCGTAAAAAGCGTGCAAATTATTCAGGCCAAAACAACGTGCTCCAATCCATCTACCCGAAACCGCTTTTGTCTTTTCTTCTGTTTCTTCTTCTGCCTGTCTGTAGAATTTTCACTTTGATTCGTTTCATGTTTTTCCTGGTAATGGCTGCTTTATTTCGTTTACTAGTTATGTATACTCTACTGTCGGAATGAACTGTTTTATTCCATGTCCCAGTCCTTCTGCATATTTCTATTTTACTTCGTTCACAAATTTTGATTGAGAAAATATGCGTGGAGAAATTAAATAAAATGTATGTAGGAATATTGTTGATTGTAGTTTATCCAGCTCGAGTTCCTCAACGGCCTGACTAGAGCTGATCTGGCAATGATATGCGTATGAGTTTGGATGAGTATCGCGATATCTAATAATGATATTGAATTGCACATAAAATGTTAGGCTTGTTGAGGTACTGAGGTCGAGGCGACAGCGATCGCAAAGTGCAATCTTATAGTAATAAATGATACACCTTCTGAAGTGTATCAATTAATATTTATAGATAATTAATTTTTATTAAATAGTATGAAACCACGATTTATTTAAAATAGTCATTGAATGAGTTTGAAATCAGTGATTGACAACCAAAATTATTAGGTAAGACACCCAACCCCCTCAAAATATATAAAATTCATCATAGTGTTTGGGTTTTTTTTTTTTTTTAAAGGAAAATCTGATATTTGGGATTATTTCATTGTACGTATTTTCCCCCATGGGTAGTGACTCGTGAACAAGATACAAGACAAATTGCAAAAGGATGTTTCCTAGACCCCGGTTGGGTGGATGGATCCAATTATCACTGCCCCTGAAATCTTTCACGTGCCATAAAGTCGTGTGGCTTATATAGACTCTGACTGGGCATTTTAGAATATTTCAAAAAAAAAAAAAAAGAAGAAATTAAAGTTTATATGAAAACGTGAGACAAGCGCATTTTGAAGTTTCCATCGAGCTTCCTCCATGTATAGCTCCACGTTTGTCGCATTTTCCAGTACCGTACGACTCTATACTTTCAGCCCATTTATTTATTTATTTATTTTTCGCCCCTTTAATTTTGATGCAACTAATCAATGGAAAGATGGGAAAAAGTGCACTTTCTTTTGAAATTGGATAGACCACCCTTTTTTTCTTTTTCTTTTTCTTTTTCTTTTTTATGTTTTTTGCTTTTGGTCATGTTGTCACATTTTGAGGGTAGAGAGCAGTCGTATGTGTTGGATTATGGACAGTGGAATAGTTACCTAATTGTCGGTCGGAATTGGCACTTTTCTCCAATACGAAATAGACCTCGCCGTATGTGTCGTAAGGCACAAGTGAAATTATTGACTATTTCTTGTTGTGTATTGTGATTTCTTGATTTTAAATGCCCTTTATATTAGAGAGCAGCATTTTAATACTCTAATACAGGGTATTTAATTGTCAGCCCTGTAGCTACAATCCTTAAAATATCACCCATCTCAAACATATATTGATAAACCGCATAAAATGCAATATAGATTAATTATAATTTCATCGGCAATTGTTATTAAAATAAATAAATACAAATCAACGCATTATTGAAATTTAAACTCATAACTTCATTGTTATAAGATCTCTGTTTGGTCCCACTGAATGTTTAGACCTCGTCGTCACGAAAAACGTAAATTCAGTACAACCTAACTAGATGAACTTTATATTCCAGCTCAATTAAAAGGGGAGAAAGAACGTCGGGTTAGGGTTAGGGGTTAGCTGCAATCTTATTTCTAGTTGAAGTATTTGAATGCTTGATTTGGGCTCACAAGGAGGAACATGGGAGGACAAGGTTTATAATGTTTAAACATAGACAATGAAACCATGTGAATGTATTTATATAGGAATGTGAGGAGAACCAAACATTGATAGCACGTTCTAACAATTTCGAATGTGTAGTAACTCATGGCCTATAACCACACAAGATCTGAACTAAATGTGATCTCCCCAAGTTTCGGTTTGGTTCATTTAAGAATTTTTAGCTAACTACATATGATTCACCAACCGATCGATTAGGAAGAACTCTTAACATGCATGCATGTCCCCTTCTTGTCTCTTCTTTTTTCGGATATGTATATATTGGTCTTACAAAATTAGGTTTTTCTTTTTTTCATATTGGAGATCAAGTTGATTATCACTAGAAAATGTATGATTTTTGTTACAGTTAATTAATATAGCCAAAAATAGAAAATTATGGCAAATATAAATCAATCATGATTTCGCAGCGGCTATTGATCGTTGTTTCTGCAACTCGTTTAGCTAAAATATTAGTCATGGCCAAAATCATGACAAGTGTTTTGGCTATGACTAAAAGCGATGGCGAATATTGATTAGTCATGGTGATAACATAAGCTTTTTTGTTTTGATTATGTTTAATCTTGGTTAATAGTATTGATTTACTATGATTTTTAAAGTGTGGTCAATTATAGTGTAATGGAAAGTCAATTTCTTTGTAGTATATGTTTAGAATGGAGGTGATAAAATTAAGGATGAATTGGAAAGAGTTCCCATAAGGCTATATAATTATAAATACTCATTCATTATTTGAAAAATTAATAATATTGCGGCTGATGTTTGATGGAATTGTGTAATGTTTGGATGGAAGCATAAAATTGTCGATTTTATCCTTATTGTATTTTTTTTTTTCTTTTATTTTTTTAAACTTGAAAAATTATTATCTAAAAAAAAGGACGACGTAGATGGAAATTTTGAAAAAAAAAAAAAAAAAAAACAATGGTCCACTTAGTCCCTAAAGAGTTCTCAAAAAGTTTTTTAAAAAAATAAGTAAAATTATCATTTATCGTCCACAGGATATTTTTGTCAGTTCATGAAAAAATAACAGAAATTAACATATTTGGTTAATTGTTCGACGTATGTTAAAATCAGGAATATTGATAATTTCCTAAACAACGATATAACATTCATAATTATGTTAAATATCAAAAGAGCTTGTAATTTACTCTAACATTAAATGCCTCCTAATAGTTAAGTACAATTATGAGGTTTCGAGACCTACATCGACAATAATCCGCACGCTTTAAAATTCAACTCGCTTACTGCTAATTAATAAATTACGAGTGCGAGCGATTTTTCAATCGCCATTTATTTTTCGACACCCGGTAGTCTAGACAGAATGAGAAATATTACACACGGGTGCGTCTAAATTGTTGAATATTGTAGATGATGTGGCTACGGCATGGTCAACCTTCCATGCAAACATTTGTCAATAAAAACCTAACCCAAGGAAAAAGCAATTAGGTAACTGTGGAAAAACACAATTTCGTTTAGCAGATATTAACATTTGACTGGTTATTAACGTAAAGAAAGGGTTGACTGGAATTTTAACTACATATATAGAAGACTTCAAATGTTCCACAAAATGGAGTGTTTAGTAAGAACAAGAAAGTATTTGCGTGCATGATGGGATACGTTGTCCCAACACTTTTCACTTTGAAATTTAACTACATTTTGATTACCTATAAGTTGAAAATACATACTCCCAGCAAAAAAGGGGTAGGGTTTCCTTTGAAATTTGTGGGGGAAATCCTCTTATTCATATTTTTTGAAAAAAAAAATTGTCCGAATCTGAAATTTGAGCCAATTTTACATTCAAGTCTTTAGACTGGGAGTTCGTGAGATCCCTTTGGTATGATAATTGGCCTTCTATTATGATTTATGAAAATTTATTATGATAAAACAAATCTTGAGCTACTGTTAATATATGAGTATTCTTTAAATTATGTAAATCTCTGTATTTTATTATTTAATTTTTTTCTACTCACATTTCACAAATTGCCAACTAATTTCCTAACAACCGTATTAAACAAAAAAAAAAAATTATTTCCCATGTTAATTTATTACTAAAAAATGAATTCAGCATATTTTGTACGGCACTTCGGTTTTTGCATGAAGGGATATGTTAAGACTTTATTAATAGCACAAGTTGCACGTGAATTTTTGTTGGCATTCGTGTCTACTATGAAACTACATAGGAAAAAAGTCATAAGTAGCAGCATCCAAGGAAAATACATAGGAAAAAATGCAAACCATACCCACAATTTGCATTTACTTACACGTTTTGGTTTACTTTTTTAGGAATAAGGCTTGTACATGTCTTTTCCATTCATACATACAACACACATATAGCGTACCCTGAAATTCAAATGCAAATCATATATAGTCACGTTATCATACATTTTCAACTAATGATTAATTAATATTCTGACAAATGCCTTTTTTTTTTTGTTAATGAAATAAATATTATTTATTTAGTATAATTAGGTTGAGTGACTTGTGCAAATTTTATGGTGGGGTTTTAGTTGGGGTATTTGTGTGATATCTTAAAATTATTTAAAAAAATTTAAGTTTATAAAAAATAATAATTATTTAATATTAATATTTATCTTAACACGTCTTTTTTTACGTTAGAGATAAAATTTATTTAATATTAATATTTACTTTGATACCTCTTCGCATTTTTTAAATATTTTATTTTATAAATAGGTGACAATAAATCTCGAACACGTGATATTTGGTTTAGCCTGACTCTCATGCCAAGTTAAACCACGTCCACCACATATAAATACTTAAATTGTTAAAAAGAATAATTATTTAATATTGTATCTTACAAAGTACGTAGATAAATATTCATGTTACATTTTTCTCATTACAAAAAATATAAGAAGGGATAATGAATATAATGATTAAAATGCTTTGAAATATTCAGTTTTTTTTTTTTCTTTTTGAAAACACATCGATAATTCTGAATTGATCAATATACTATTATTATAATATTCAGTACGCAATACATTAGTATTTCTATATCAACCCATAAATTCAAAATAAACAAAGAAACAACATACTGTAATTAAAAATAGGCTAAATACCTGCATGCATACATATAACTCGAAATATAATTATTATTTTATATATGTAAAAGAAAAAAAGAAAAATATCAGTGATCATAAGTCTGAGACACTTTACAAGCAAAATAAAGAAACAATTTTAATATAATTAATAATTATTATTTAAAATATATATATTAGGTAATAAAATTAAATAATAAGCTGCCTCCCACATGAAAGCTAAGTCGCATTATGTGTAATTTGACCAGGAAATTGATGAAATGAGTAGGTTCGCGACTTATCTGTCAGGTCATATCTAAAATTAACAATCATGTGCATTTAAAGAGGCGACCGCAATAACAGGTATATTAATTTCTTGGTTAAATCAAATATTATTATTATTATTCTAAGTACAGTTACATGTTGTAATTTTTATTATGTTTGATTAGTCGGTCGCATTATTGGGGCGGTTATTAATATATTAATCACGTCCATAATTCAGTTATTAATATAATTAGCCCTGTCTTAATTACTTAATTATACTAGTTGTGCAGTCGAGACCATTCTTTTAAATATTAGCTTTCATATAATTATACAAAATTAAATAATACAATAATTCTCAGTCTAATGATTAAAGCTGTTAAAGTTTAAATCTGTATTAATTAGTAATTAATATATTTATATAAAAATATACTTATTCTTTTTTTTTTCTTTAGGAGGAAAATACCATTTTTTTATGAATTAAATATTAATATAGAATAGAATCTTAAAAAAGGGTAGTTTGAATTATCTAAACTGTCTACTTTTTGCAGAGAGTACGTACGAGTTGTCTTTCATTATTATTTATTTTTAAAAATGGAAAATCAATTATTATTTAGTATAAATTGTAATATATCAAAATTGTAAAGATTCAATCAGGAGCAACTTGGTTTGTGTGAGTTGGCATAGATTTTCACTCCGTGGAAGTTGTCAATATAGTACATCATATAATATTTTTGGTACACACATTAATTATTTTAATTATGCATTGTTTATATAATTAATTAATTAATTTAATTTAGGGAAACCAAGTGAAATAATCTTGCTCAATCTACAACAAACATGCACACGCCCGTACTCAGACTGGTACTTTTTACGTACAAGTTCAATTTCATGCCATAATTACTACATCAAGACCTTAATATTCACATGGAAAAAATAATTGAATAAAAAAAATTTGACGAATTATAAAATGAGTAATAAATCGGTTCAATTCGAATATACTACACAAGTGCCCCATCCTAGTAATGCTTTAAAATTTCGAGGCTCCAACCTTTCAGGATTTTAGTTAATTTTTATATTTTTTATATTAATTGTTTGAGAATAATATTTTATCAGAATGTCAGACTATTTTGTGTTGGAATTCATGATTTTCTAGAAAGTACAAAATTTAACTCTATTTCGAACTTATTTACTCAGATTAAACTTATTTTTTTTAAATAACTGCAAACTATGTTAAGAGAGTCATTCAACAATAAAATAATTTTAATTACTTAAAATACGATTTCTCATAACATTGGCTACATGTATGTTTTTATTATTCAATTTCTATTGCTTTTCCTCCATCGCAATAATTGGATGTTCGTCAAAATCTAATTTCGAAATAAACGTGGAAGGGCAATTTAAAAAAAAAAAAGAAATGAAAATATTGGAAGTTGCACAAATGCCGAGGATGAGGAAACAGGAAAATAAAGAAAAGGGGAGTGAGACAGGGGCAGGGCTCCATCCCGCCCGCGCACAAGTATGTACATCATTATTCCAGCAACAATCTACTCCTGAGATTTGAGTGAAAGCTCAACACAAATTCCAGGAACTGTGCTGGAAATCACCAGCCACGTGAATACCAATGCCCCTCCCTATATTTTACTACTATTTTGCATGGATCTGGAAACACCAAACTACTCTCTTCATTTAATTCCAATTCCCACCAATCCACCCTACCTAGCTATTATAACTAGCTACCCCATTCCCAACTAATACCATTCTTCCTTCATTGCTAATTTAATTATTCATATATAACTACTAATTAACTCTCCACTAACTAATTAATTAAATTTACGCTGCATATCAACGACCAACTTTATCAATGGATCGTTTTCTTGAACTTGGTCGTGTTTGTTCAATCTCTCGTTTCTGTGAACGCAAAATGCATTGCAGAAGACAGGCAATGAATTTGGTTGATGCTGCCGATTCTAGTTAGGAATATATACAAGAATAGAGCATGCAATATAAATGTGGCGAACATGGATATGCTAATTTAGATATTTAAGACGAGTAGGAATAATCCCCCCACTATGCTATTTTAGGCAGAGCATTGGTATGTTATAATAATACATACAATAACTGGACAAACTCATAATGCCATCAACTACAAAGTGTGAACATTTATTATTCTTGTCACTTGAAGAATTTTTCATGTTTTTTTTTCTCTGAAATGTGTTTATATGTATTATTTAATTTTAATTAGTATGTAACTTGGTTTTGTGTACTAAGTGACAATAATTATTAGCAATTTTATTCAATGGACAGTTATTTAATATATGATTTTGAAAGTGGATATTATATAGTTTTGAAATCATGTACGCTGCTACATAAATTAAAAAATATAATATATATGTATGGATACAGGATACAGGATTCAGAAACATGCGTATGCTGCATTACGTAGTGGTTTTAGATTTCTATGTCACATAGGCTGTCTGTAACAGTGGGGCTTGCCGAGCCCGCCGGCCGCCCATCGCTGTCGTGGACCAACAAGTTTACCGGAAAATAGCAGTTTGGTTGGCTGACGTACGCCACAGTCCAAGCGCCAAGCCACAGCCTGTGACTGCTGACGTGGGCCCACCGGGGACCACAGGCACCCCTTTGAGGAGCCAAGCGGACGTGTCGGGGACCCACCTTGTCTCTCCTCGCACTGCACGACGTATTTACGGGGTTGCCCCTTCTCCTGTACTTTTACCTTTCTGCCCCCTCCGCGTCTGACTTTCTTCTTACAAACGCACGTTTTTGGACTCTGGTGACATGGCATCTTTGTTCCCCCCCTATAAATATCGCTTCCCCTTCCCCCAACTCCTCACCAGCTTCTTCCCCAAAATTCTTCTCCTCATCTACTCATCACTTCTCTCCCTCCCCCCAACAATCCTCTCCCCTTTGCTTTTCTCTCTCTTAAATTATACATAATCTCTCTCTCTCTCTCTCTCTCTCTCTCTCTCTCCCCTCTATTTCTCTCTCTAAAATAATATACTGTAATGGCGGTTGATTCGATTTTGTCTTCTCCATTGGGCCCTCCGGCGTGCGAGAAAGACGCAAAGGCACTTCAGTTTATCGAGGAGATGACCCGAAATGCAGACTCAGTTCAAGAAAATGTCTTGGCCCAAATCCTGACCCGAAATGCGCAGACCGAATACCTTCAGCGTTACAACCTCAACGGCGCCACGGATCGCGAGACTTTCAAATCAAAAATCCCCATGGTTACCTACGAAGATCTCCAGCCGTTGATCCAAAGAATCGCTAATGGTGACCGTTCTCCCATTTTATCTGCTCACCCCGTCTCCGAATTCCTCACCAGGTAATTGATTCAAAGCAATATATACAAACCAATCTATTTTATTTTAATTATTAAAATATATTACAAAAATTGACGTAGAAATAATGATATATTTTTCTCTCTTATTTGAACAGCTCTGGGACTTCAGCTGGTGAAAGAAAACTCATGCCCACTATCAAAGAAGAATTGGATCGTCGTCAGCTTCTTTACAGTCTTCTCATGCCTGTAATGAACTTGTGAGTATTATTATTAGTACATGGACAGTATTTTCTTTTTTGGTTTAAGATTTCGTGAAAGATTCGTTTCTGACGTGTGCATGTCTCTATGTGGAACAGATACGTGAAGGGACTGGACAAAGGCAAAGGGCTTTACTTCTTGTTCATCAAGTCCGAGACCCAGACTCCGGGTGGGCTTCTGGCCCGACCCGTCCTCACTAGCTACTACAAGAGCGACCACTTCAAGACCCGACCCTACGACCCGTACAACGTCTACACAAGTCCCAATGAAGCCATTCTTTGCCCCGACTCGTTCCAGAGCATGTACACTCAGATGTTGTGCGGCCTTTATGAACGCAAACAAGTCCTCCGGGTTGGAGCAGTGTTCGCTTCCGGCCTCCTCCGGGCCATACGGTTTCTGCAGCTGAACTGGCAGCAACTCGCTGAAGACATTCGAACCGGGTCGCTCAACCCAAAAGTGACCGACCCATCAATCCGTGAGTGCATGACCCGGATCGTCAGGGCCGACCCGGAATTGGCTGATTTCATTGCCAAGGAATGCTCCAAGGACAACTGGGAGCGAATTATTACCAGAATATGGCCCAACACGAAATACCTGGACGTGATTGTTACTGGTGCAATGGCACAATACATCCCAACCCTTGATTACTACAGCGGGGGCCTCCCAAAAGCCTGCACCATGTACGCCTCATCCGAGTGTTATTTCGGGCTCAATCTCAACCCCATGTGCAAGCCCTCCGAAGTTTCCTACACCATCATGCCAAACATGGCATATTTCGAGTTCTTGCCCCACGAACCCAACTCAACCGGGTCAACCCGTGACTCGCCCCCAAGACTCGTTGATCTTGCCGACGTCGAAATCGGCAAGGAATACGAACTCGTCATCACAACCTATGCCGGCCTCTGCCGCTACCGAGTAGGCGACATCCTCCGTGTCACTGGCTTCCATAATTCGGCTCCACAATTCCAATTTGTCAGACGAAAAAATGTGTTGCTAAGCATCGACTCAGACAAAACCGACGAGGCCGAGCTACAAGCTGCAGTGGAGAGTGCCTCCTGTCTCTTACGCGAGTTCAACACAAGTGTGGTCGAGTACACGAGCTACGCTGATACAAAGACGATTCCAGGCCACTACGTTATATATTGGGAGTTGCTAGGTAAAGACTCGGGCAACTCGCCAAGCGACCAGGTGCTAGAACAATGTTGTCTAGCCATGGAAGAGTCCCTCAACTCGGTCTACCGCCAATGTCGAGTCGCAGACAACTCAATCGGGCCGCTGGAAATCCGAGTTGTTCGAAACGGCACGTTCGAGGAGCTAATGGACTATGCAATCTCAAGGGGCGCGTCGATTAATCAGTACAAGGTGCCTAGGTGTGTTAGTTTTACGCCGATTATGGAACTTCTCGACTCACGAGTCGTGTCGTCTCATTTTAGCCCATCATTACCGCAATGGACGCCCGAACGACGTCGGTAAGAGGGTAAATAAAACAAGTCAAGAATTATGACCGACCAAGAGAAGTCAATGCCATGAAAGATTCCTTAGTGGGTTTTTTTGTTTTTTTTTTTTTGGGGTTCCTTTTTAAGGAACTTTGGTTTGATTTTACTTTTTTTGTTTGTAATTGTGATTAGGTGTGTAAATTAGAGAAGGGAGGTCTGAAAGTTAGGTCTTGTATGGTTCAATTAACCTGTGAAAAGGATGTGACATTTTCAGGCTTGTTCAATGAATTGAACTTGTTTAGGTTGGATTCGTTCAAAGTAAATGATGACATTATGGGATAGTTGACGAGAGTTGTTTTTCTTTTAATGGTTAGTTTGTGTCAATGTAATGATGATAACGAATTAATCTTTCTTAGACTCCGGAAAAACGGGGGAGTTTTTTCGTCTGTATTAGGCAACTGATCTAATGTTTATCAAATAAACATTAAAATACTATGTAATGACGACATCATTGGTTAATTTATTTGTTGTTGTAGTGTTGTTTCATTTTGTACATTTTAAGGAAATGAAAATCAAAGCAGCAGCTCTGTTATGTGGCTACAAAATAGAGATGTAGAGATACAGCCACGCGTAGGGACACGTGTGTGCATACAATGCGCTCGACATTGCATATATTTCGTCTAAACAATATTTTAATAATATAAATTAATTACCTTAGGGTTTTTATTCTTATATATAAGATTATTAGTCTAGCTGAAGTTGTGAATATTTTGAAAAAAGAAAAAAGATTACAATTGAAGAGTTTGAAAAAATAATTTTAATACTTATAATATGCTGATAAGCACTTATTTTCATACTTATGATAAGAGTTTGAAAAAATTAGTTATTTGTTTCAATTACATCAATACAAAATAATATTTGAAGGGATATTACACTCCTCTTTTTTGAGATTTGATCGAATTATATGTAAATTTTATGTAATTTGAAAAATTATATCTAGCACCCCTCAGGTTTGCTTTTATATAATAAATATGTCACTATATTAGTGAATATTCACCGAATTTGCTGATATTAATAAAAAAAAAGAGAAAAGTTTATATTAACCATTGATTGACTTATTATTTTATTGCATGTCAAATAAATTTTTTATGATCAAATTACTTTCATATATATCTTCACACATTAATGCATGCGAGGAGGTATATCTTCATCGTTATAAGGGTAGTTAAGTCCAAAAAAAAAATATTTGACCTTAAATAAATCAGTAATAAGATAATTAAAGGGTAAATATCAATTTTTATTTATTTATTTATTAATATCAACAAATTCAGTGCATTTTGACTAACGGAATAACTTATTGTTAGATAGAAGCAATCTTCAGGAGTATTGATGTTATTATTCAAATTATATGTAATTATATCAAATTTCAATAAAGGAGTGTGTTATTCCGTATTTAAATGATTTCGAACACTACTTTTACAGTTGCGTATTCTCTAGCAGACAAAGCCAATTAAGCTAGAAGTGTAAGAGTTAAGACTAATAACAAGTTTAAGGTACATTTATTTTTTTATTCTAATTTGACCAGTTTCAATTAATGTACATGCTCTTGCCGACTTTTAATTTTTTAAAAGATATTATAAGTGTCAGGAATTAATAATAATAATATTCTATGTCAGCCTTATTTAGGATTTGACCGTCAGTTCCCTCCCACCATTGCCACCATTATTCATATACACTACTCACCATTTATTTTTCTTAATTTAGGAAATTAAAAAAAAAATGACGGACTGAATATTAAAAAAATAACCTCTCTATATATATTTATTAAAGTATGATTATTCAGATGTATTAGATCTTGACAGATATATATTATTACATATCGCATGTGGCCGCAATTAATACACAAATTTCTGCAACAACAAACTTCCTGACCAGAAAACTCATATACAAAAATATTCAATTCCAGTACGTACTTAATTGCATTAGCGATATATTATTAATTAATTATGTTTTATGATGAATTATTATTAATTTTTCTCTATTTAATTAAAGTTAAGCTACGTACACTCGATATGAATATATAATTATTAATTTTTGTTTTTTATTTTCGTTTTTTATGAAAATTCAATAAATTTGTATCATATTATACATAAAAAGATTAGAAGAAATTCTAACTCGAAAAAAAAAAGAAAAGCTTAATTTAAATTAATTATATATCAAATGTAATATATTTGTATTATTTTTGGTTTGTGATTTATCTGTGTGAGAATTTTGTAAAGATTAGCATGAATTATTCTTAGAAAAACCGTTAGTTTGCTAAGTTTAATCTACAAAATTGCTGTATGCGAATTTCGAAATTCGAAGGCTGTCCCCTACTTTAAGCCACTGACCGGACATAAGACAGCCAGCTTTACCATTGCCGGCCACCTTTGCTGTTTTTCTCCAAACACTTGCATTCATCATCGATCAATTGCCTGAAAAGCATTTCTAATTAATGCTTCTTTTTCCTGTAAGCCTCTGCCTTGTTTGTTCATTGTTTTCGACTATTTCCTAGTATGTTCATGAACCTCAATCATCATATCTCATCATCACTTTACTTAATTCTTGTTTTTTCAAAGAAATTCAATGATATTAATTGCATACTGTGTATTTGTATTAATTACATTCCATATTGATTGGATCATAATTCACGCACTAAAATATTAACACTACACTTTATGACGAATTTTACATTATACGATTACGAGCCGACTTCTAAACAGTAGAAGATCATCCTAGTGCTTTCGATTTTCATGATGAACACAAAAATTAAACAGCAAGCTGTCTGTAAGACTGCACTTAATTATCAGAATTGATGACTTTGGTGGGGAATTAGTGATTAATTATGGGTATGATGACATTATCTTTGATTATGAATGAAAAGCTGTCCAGCTCATACATAATGGAAACAAATTTGGTATCCTACTTTCCTCTGCTGAGATGGATTATGGATAAGATTACAGGAGCTGATCACACACACACACACACACACACATATATGTATTGTCTTATCATCATCTTTTGTACCTTAAACACTTTGATTATTGGGCTAATTAATTGCTTTCTTCTAGGATTATAATTATGTTTCATAGTCCATTGGTAACAATATGCAAATTCTTGTTCACTTTTTGCTTAGGATTCAAATTTGACAACAATAGTTGTCATATTCATCAACAACTCAAACAACCAAGGTTATCGATTAATTAAAGCCATAATTACAAGTTTAAAGTAGGTTTTGAAAGTGATCAGGGTCGATGATTCATTTTAAATATGAATTGGTTGTTGAGAATCAACATTAAAAAGTACGTAAAGTTAGGGTTTTTGTGGGAATTAATAAAAGCTGTTCTTTAGAAGAGCAAAAAAACTTAATACGAAGAGGCAACATATCTCATGTCCGCTTTGTGATGGGGGGTCTGATCAGAAAACGTTGGATGCAAAAAGATGTAGAGCTTGTGCTGTTTTTAACATGAGAATTAATTACACTTAGATCATATTTGAAAATAGGAAATTATATTTTTTCTTAAATAAGTTTTGAAATTACATTTACCCTCCCTTTAAAAATTTTTTACTTATACTCCGTAGGGGTTTGGATTAAAAAATGCTAACGCCAGCATAAAAAAAAGAAAAAACATAAAATTTCACTTTTGCCCCTATTTAATATTTTTGTACTTATAAAGGGACAACGGTGATATATATATATATATATACATATGTGTGTGTGTGTGTGTGTGTTTGAGTGAGGTTAACATCATTGTAATTTTTTCCTTATGAGTACATAATATTACATGAAAAAGTCAAATGAGGGATAAAATTAAAAATTTATATAATTTTTTTTATTAACATCAGTATTTTGAGGTCAGGTGTAAATTTTTCGAAGGGAGTGTAAATGTAAATTTAGAAATTTTGAAAAAATATAATTTTATATTTTCACACAGTGTCAAATGTAATTAACCCTCAGCATAATGAGTATTTCACAAGGGTGTTAATGTAATTTGAGCATCCGGACCACGTAAGAAAATTGTGACATAATTATTTAACTTGATGAAATTAGTGCGATTATAATCTATTAGAATAAGTGGTGTATTATTCAAAATTGTTAACAATGTGATCGTAAATATGTGTTGGGTTCAGGTCAGGTCTTTTTACTGCAACCTTGGTTTCGTTGAGGATGTTTTAACCTAGACAAAATTGAATGACAGGAAAAATAATGTTAGAATATTTTGGATATTTATGGTACAATTATTGTGGAACAAATATAATATTTGACAATTGGGGGAGAAGAAAAATAAATAATGAGAGGCCCACCACGGGCACGTTGACGGTGACTTAAGGCAGCCCATTGGGCCCGACAGAAGGAAGGCCGACAACTACAAATCTAGTCCACAAGAAGAAACATTACTACCTAAAATATTATGGGAACTACTAACACAAGGCCCACCAGAGGCCCAGAGCTGGCACATGCGCGGCCGACAACGAGTGATCCATGGCTCAAACCCGCCGCACCGCGTGTGTGGGCTGAGACTCGCGCCATGGCACATGGGCTGCCCACCCCCAACCCCCACGCACCACTTATTCTGCGTTTTGACTCAACCATGTTTCTTTGTAGCGCTTCTTGTTGTCTTGTCTGAGATATAAATATCGATATATATATATATATATATATATATATATATATAGCTGTGGCTGTAGCAGTTACTGTGAGGGCTCATCGGAGAGGGAGAGAGAAGGCAGAGAAACGACGTGGTGATTGGTTGTCGATGGCAACCTTCGCCTCCTTTCTTTCCTGTTCTCCTCCTCCGCCCCTCCCTTCGTTGGGACGTTCGTTGCATCTTCGTGTTTTGCCTTCGTTTTCCTTTTTTGTTGTTAAGCCCACAAGAATTTCTGGTAAATCCCCAAGTTTGGGAATCCGGGTTTTTGCTTCTTCAGCTTCTTCTTCTTCTGTTTGGGATTTTAGTGCCGGCGACGACAATTCGCGGTCGAAGGTGAGTTTTCTCTTTGTTTTTTGAGTTTGCTACTTAATTTTGATTTGGTATTGTTGATTTGATGTTTGAATGTATCTCTTTTGTGCTTGAATTTTTCTGAGTTTTGGAAAAAATTTGGAGGTAGTTATAGTAGTTTATATATGGAGTGATACAAGAAAAACGAGGAGAATTTCTTCTCATGTGAAGTTAAAATTAAGCTGCGTAAAATCATGGGCATAAGTAGTATCTATAATTGGGTTTCTTTTGGATGAGAAAGCTAGTATGTCGATTGAATTTGAAGCTAATTCATGTTGTTGCGAATAATCTTGTGAGGGCAGTGGGCATCAGCTGTCGTTATTGTTATTCGCATAAAAATGTTGCCCGGATTTCACCTAAGATAGACAGAGAATATTGGAAGCAAAAAGGAACTAAGCAAGAGATTCATATGTGTATTATGAAATCTTCGGGGCCCGGCTTAATGGTTTTTTATCTTTCAGAAATCAGTCCTCTTTAATTTAGTACGAGATATAGAGCCCCTGGATGTGAGCCTTCTTCAGAAAGATGTTCCGCCGACAACTATAGATGCCATGAAGAGGACCATATCTGGCATGTTAGGTCTGCTGCCTTCGGATCAATTTCAAGTTATGATTGAAGCTTTATGGGAACCACTCTCCAAGCTGTTGGTTTCTTCCATGATGACAGGGTATGTCACTTTCTTTGACATTCTAACAATCAATTGCATTATCCACAAACGAGAAGGATCAATTGGATATAGCAGTGGGGGGAAGAAAGATAGCAAAGATTTCTTAAAAGATGCAGACTTATGATTAAGATGTTATGTTTAGATTAAGTGAGGATTAATAAACCTCTCTCTGTCACAATGAGGAAGCAGGGACTAGTAACTCATGCAACCAGTGATATCGTAGGCTTATGTATTACTAAAAGCATGATTTGGTGCATTAAATCTTTGTTTGAAGAATTCTTTTCCAGTTGGAAAATACTTCTTCCTTTGAAAAACTTTGCTCTACGTGTATTTGGCATACAAAGAGTGAAGAAATGAATTAAGTAAAAGTAGAGATGACGCGTTCTTTATAACTTCAAACATTCACTCTCATTTAATATTCGTTCAATAGGCGGCCCTTCCATCGATATTACGTCTATGTCAATCATAATTTAACTTGATAACTTTCATGTTGAGCTCACTGGCTTAACAGATAGACAGTTTACAGAGACAGTCTTCAAATGGCTCTCTAATGAGGATAACATATATTTGTATGCAGAATTATTTGTGTGTTGTTATTCTGGCATTGTATCGAATCGTTATGTCAGCAGGGGACTTTTTGCTGGTGGAGATGTGATCCCTGTTATGTATCTGAATTTATACATGTCACTCGGCTTGGGAACATTGTATTTCTGGTGCATTTCTTGGCTGGAGTTATCATGTCAACATTATTTTTTATTATACCGAGTATCTCTGACATCACTATAAGAATGTCCATCACATTTCTTTCTAAGAGCATATTCTGGATGGCAGTGCTGACTGCTGAGATATCATCTGCTATTGGTAACATTTGATGTCTAGATGCCTGAACTGGATGGAACTTTTCACTGTCATGTTTCATGCAGGTACACACTGCGAAATGCTGAGTATAGGCTTAGTCTAGAGAGAAATCTTGAGATATATGAAGGAAATAATGATAAATCAAAACTCGAAGATTCTAAACTTGGAGCTGAAGGGACACATCTGGAGGACGAAAGAATTAGCGGAGACTTCAGCCAAGAAAGCTCGCCAATTTCTGATGAAACAGAAGTACATACGACATTCCGATTTTGGTGAAATGACCCCTGAAGCTCGAAAGTACATTTTGAAGTTGCATTCCCGTTTATCTTCAGTAAAAAAGGTGTGGCTTTTTAATGTGTAAGCTGTATTGCCTGATATCTACTAACTTCTCATGCTTAACTTTGGTTTCCATTCTGTGTTGCCAGCATTTTGGGTTTGTAGTAGGAGTCTGATAGTAAGTCTTTGAGGACAAATATGGTCCTAGATAAATAAGAAAGGCCTTGAGTTGCAGTTTGATGAGCTGGGAGTAACCTAAATATATTCTGGGGGTATTATCATTATCATCATCATTATAATTGCCTTATATTCCTTTGTTATTATCTTTGTCTCTCTCTCTCTTTTTTTTCTTGGTGTGTTGTGGGGGAGGGGGTCAGAAATAAAAGGCCTCCGTATCCAAAGCCTGTCCGTATATACACAAACGATCATACAATATGTGTATTGATAGGTAGATGGGAGTTTTATATAATTATGGCGTTTTATACACTGGTACCTGCACTGGATAGTCAATTGTTGCATCATGCAGCAAAGCAAACATGATTTCCATGATTTATGTGGTTGGACATTTTTGTAACTGACAGTTGATTGGACTTGTTTCCTTTCGTGGTGCTTTCTGTTTTTCATTAAGCTTATTCTTCATTGTCCAAAATGTAATGTGATATCTTATGCATTATTGTTAATTGCACCCTTCTCAGGAGCTCCATGAAGTTAAGAGGAAAAGTGCAGCTCTTCAGATGCAACAGTTTTGTTGGGAAGAAAAGAATGATTTATTGGATTACTTGAGATCTTTGCAACCAGAAAAGGTGAATGATCTCTGCCGCTGAGTGCAAGTCATTTTTTTGCTATACCTTGCCGATTGATCTAGCTTTTTCCATTTTAACGCTTTAGGTTGCATATAAAACTCCTGAGGCAGATCCTTTTGAGAATTATCTTACTGGTTATGACTTATTCTATGTTGGTTACAGTGCACATATTGCCGTTATTATACACCCGTAGTTGCCATGTAGCTAATATAACTTAAAACTTATTTGAATGTAAATATATAATTCCATGCCAGCAAGTAAATGTTTTTATAAAAAGAATTTCGATTTTTCTAAATATCGTTTTTTGCATATAAACTTTTGAAATCCTTCTTCACTTTGTGAAGCATATAACATCAATGAAACTAACATTTCATTTTCATTCATGAAAAGGATGCTCATCATATAGTTGGATATTGTACACTTTCATCAACTCTTTATGCTTCTCCCTTTTTATGCAATTGTTTCTGTAACCATAATGATTAATCTACTTTTATGAACAGGTAGCCGAGCTATCAGAACCAACATCACCTGAATTAAAAGATACAATCCATTCAGTAGTACATGGTCTCTTGGCTACGCTTTCTCCTAAAATGCACTCAAAAGGCCCTGATCTTGGCGACAACAGTGCTATAGGAGCTATAGATGTTGAAACTGAAGGAGATTGTGTTGATCTTGTCGAAAATACGTCTCTTCAATTCCAGCCCCTTATTTCATTGACACGTGATTATCTGGCTCGCTTACTTTTTTGGTTAGTCTATATTTCTTGCTATTTACTTTTGTGTCAAGACATCATTTTATGCTCACTTTTCCAAATCATTATAGAAAAAGGAGCTTGACAATCTTTTCTTTTTTGTGTTGAAAATTTTCCTTCTCTTTCACCTTTGAGGCCCTTTTGCTCCTATTTGAGCAGCAGATTTTCATTCCCCCCACGCTTATTGAATTTTTTAACATGTAAATTCTGTATTTGGATTAAGTCTTTAATCCATCATTGGTACCGCAATATCCGGAGGCCACATCCGGAGTGTAGCAATATGACATTCTGTTGATACCTCAGCAACATACTTTTGCTTGTGAGTGCTGCCCAGATTTACATTTTACAATATAATTTGGTTTTCAGGTGCATGTTGCTGGGACACTACCTTAGAGGCCTAGAATACCGGTTGGAGCTTGTGGAGCTTCTGTCATTGCCCTATGTTGCAGAGATGGACTCTTCCAGCGGCGAACAAGTTGTTTAGAAGCAATTGAACTATCTTTACTTGATTTCATGTGTACATAGATACAAGTTATCTTCTGTATAAAAACACCATTTGTGTTTGACAGCACTGAAGTGAAACAAACTACCTAGTTTACTCAGGTAGAACCACATTGTATTATCAGTTCCTTTCTTTTGTGCAACCCAAAATTCCCCAGACGAGTCAGGTTTGATCAGATTCATCTCACTTGGTAAATTTTATTAAGAGTACTTAATTATTAAGTATCAAAACCTGTTTTTATATCTGTGCCGCTGTCTATACTACCTTGCCTGCTAATCAAGTACCGAAAACTTCTATATTTGAGTCCCAGCATGATGCTATAGTCCATAATAATACACTCAAATGCTGCTCAAAACTGCCAGTTATGCTTCACTTCATGCACCATCTGCCCCATACAGCGTCAGCGTCAGGAGTTCCATCCACCGTGCTCCAGTTTCCTCGACTCCGCTGCATTTCTGCCAATCTCTGTATCTCAGTTTCTTCAACCGATTCAAGCTTGCCTGGCACAAATGATCTCTCCCGCCTCTTACAAGGTCGCATCACACGCCCTCACCTCCTCCAAGTGCATGCCCGCATATTCCGCCTCAATGAACACCAGAACAATCTCATTGCTACTCGTCTCATTGGTCACTACCCTTCAAATTTGGCGCTCAAAGTCTTCTATTCTTTACGAGAACCCAATATCTTCCCGTTCAATGCAATCATCAGAGTGTTAGCCGAGGAGGGTCTTTACTTGAAAGCGCTTTTGACTTTTAAGGAACTGAAGTTTCGGCGTCTTTTGCCCAATGACTTGACCTTCTCTTTTCTTCTCAAGGCCTGTTCTAGAGATGGTGTTGGTGTGGATTGCGTTAAACAAGTTCATGGTCATGTTGTGAAATCGGGTTTTATGTTCAATCCTTTTGTTTGCAATGGTTTGCTTATGGCTCACGTCAAGGCGGTCAAGGATTTAGTTTCAGCTCGTCAAGTGTTTGATGAAATGCCTGATAGAAATTTGGTTTGTTGTTGGACTTCTTTGATATCCGGGTATGCTAGATTGGGATTGGCTGAAGAATCCTTGAAGCTGTTTATGGTAATGCTGAAGGAAAATCTGCGGCCTGAAAGTGATACCATGGTTAGTGTTTTATCTGCATGTTCAATCCTTAATACCACACATTGAGAAATGGTTGCATCTATTGACACAATGGCCAAACAACTTCCGCTGCAATAATTTAGGTTGTGATTATGTGAATATCATAATCGTTTATTTATCTGGAAAATGCAAAAAGGTCGAGAAGAGTAGGGAAGCATTTGATAAAATTTCTGAAATGGGAAAAGGAGTGTTCTTTCTTGGAACGCTATGATAGGGGCTTATGTCCAAAATGGTTGTGATTTGGAGGCTCTGACTCTTTTTAAGTCAATGATGGAGAATTATGATTGTCGTCCAAACCATGTCACTATGGTGAGTGTGCTCTCAGCTTGTGCTGAGATCGGGGATTTAGACCTTGGCATGTGGGTTCATAACTACATGAGAACTAGAGGGCACAAAGGTGTGCTATCGTCAAATGTAAATCTTGCCACTGCATTGATAAATATGTATTCTAAATGTGGCAGTTTGGATGAGGCAAGGAAGGTTTTTGACCAAATTAGTAAGAAAGATGTGGTTTCATTCAATGCCATGATCATAGGTCTTGCTGTAAACGGCGAGGGAGAGGAGGCTTTAAGACTTTTCTCCAAAATGCTGGAGTTTCGTCTGTGTCCTGATTCTGGAACTCTCCTTGGTGCATTATGTGCGTGTAGTCACTCCGGTCTGTTAGGTAAAGGGCGTGAAATTTTTAAAGAGATGATCATGAGGCGAGAGAGTTGTGTTACACCTAAATTGGAACACTATGCTTGCTATATAGATCTTCTATCTCGGTCTGGCTTTATTGAAGAAGCTCTCGGTGTTGCCACTTCTATGCCTTTTAAACCAAATAATTTTGTGTGGGGCTCTCTGCTTTCTGGCTGCGTGCTCCACAATAGGTTAGAATTGGCTCAGGTTATTTCCACCATGCTTATTACAGTGGATCCGGAGAATTCTGCAGGCTATGTTATGTTGTCCAATTCATTTGCTGCCGATTGTGAATGGCGTGATGTGTTGAAACTGAGGGGAGTTATGAAGGCAAAAGGGGTGAACAAGCAACCAGGACGCAGTTGGATCAACATTGGTGGTGTGATGCACGAATTTGTTGCTGGCTCTGCCTCATATCTCCAGATTGGAAGCATTCATGAAATGATGCAGTCATTGTTGAAAGAAATGCGATTATCCAGTCCGTAGACAACTAATTAATTACTTTTTGTTGATTCTTGTTCATTATCTGAAAATTGTGATTAGTAGTTTCTAAAGCAAGCATAAATATGCGATGATTAACATATCCTATTTTGCTTTGATGCCCAGCTCCATTAGTAAATATCCCAGTCTTAGTAGTGCATAATGCTTTAACTTCCATTACGGCTTTTCGCTCTGCCTGTGCTCTGTGCATTGTGCATGTTATTCTTGGACTTGGATCCATTATGACAATAAATTAAGGCATTTTAATTCTAAGAATATCTAACCATAACAAATAATATTTCCCATCCATACAACTTTCCTAAAATATTTGAACAAATCGAATCTTTTGAGATTTTTTGTACGTTTTGGCGAAGATAAATTTATGGTTATTTTCTGATTTACATATATCTCAAGATTTGGGACGTAATAGGCAAGTTTGAATTTTCAACTTTTTTTTTTTGGTTAATAGAACTAGTAACATAAGAGATATATGAAGAATCTAACTGATAACATTAAATTCTGACCATCGATTGGATATTGATTCCACACGCGTCGAAATCGCGAGTGGACTACTTGAATGAAATCTAAATCTGCATGCATGAGATAGACGATTAGTCTCGCTCAACCAAAACCCTAAAGGAAGTTCCTTATTTTCTGTAAATACGTACGAGTTTCTCTCTCTCTCTCTCTATAATCATTCATCAGAGATAAAACTCTCTCTCTAGAATCACTCAGTTGAGGAGTTTGTTTCCGTAATAACAACCGACCCTATTGCATTGCACCCCTTTAAAAACCTCGCTTTAAATCCCAGCATTTAAACCTCCATAACTCGTCAAGATTTTCTCTTAATTGGTTATCAGTTACGATATTATGGAGCGTGAGAATCTTGAATTGTTAAGGATGAACCCTACAACTTTCCAGGATTTCTCTATGCCGGAAAACCTCCGCCAGCCGGATGCTGCCTTTTTCCCCACCGGAAACCACCACCGCCCGCAGGATACTGGTATTTTCACCTCCGGAAACTACCTCCAGGGCGTCCTTGAGAGCCATCCTCTTGCCCCGGAGATCAGCCCTTATCACCCCACTAATCTTGCCCTCATGAATTCTAATCTCCATGTTGGCCCTAGTAATTTTTCCGATACCCTTTATGATCTTTCGCTCGAATCGCAGTTCAATAGGCTTAGCCTGTCGGCCCCACCTCCTCCGCCGACCTTCTTGGCGCCGCCACCTGCTTATGACAGTGTTGCAGGCGCCGCCCCCTCCCCCGGCCCTGGTGGTTCTAATATCAGGAACAATTCATCAATTGATCATATACCGCATGGCAATGGTTTCTCTTATCCGCAGTTCTCTAATGGTGACATCCAGAGAATGAGGGTTCAATCAGCGGCAAGGGGGCAGATGCAGGGACTATACATGCAGTCCCAAAACAATCATCTGTCTTTAGCTGATCCTGAGAATTTCAATGCATTTTATGCGAACGGTAATGTGAATGGACTTTCCGACTATGATTTGGGCAATGTTTATAATTCCAGGAGGAGCTTGAATGGAGTTGTGGCCGGATACCAGCCTCGTCCACATCGAAACGGCCTTCGACGTCCTCAAGAACTGTTGGGATATGGAAATCATCAGTTAAATTTGAATAGAAACAATGCCCATTTTCAGTATAGATCAGCAGCCGCCACCAATGGAATAATTGAGTCAAATGATCCAGCATCACTCTTGATGTCTGAATGGCGTAATGGTTCCATGTATGGATATAGATATCATCCAAATTATTCGTCTACCTTGGAAGATTTGAGGGGCCAGATGTTCTTGGTTGCCAGGGATCAACATGGTTGTCGATTTTTGCAGACTAAGGTGGAAGAGGGGAAGCCAGAAGAAATCCACATGATTGTGAATTGATGATTAATCAGTATGGTAATTATCTCATTCAGAAGTTGCTTGAGGTGTGCAATGAAGATCAGATGACTCAGTTAGTTCTGCTGGTTATAGATGATGATCGGACCTTGAAGGATATCTGCATCGATATGTATGGGTATGTAGTCGATTAATTAGTACCTTTTCTTCATATTATTTAGTTCAATGCCGATAGATCATTTGAAATATTGTTTGATTCCGAGTTTGTTTTTGGCAGAACAAGAGCTGTGCAGAAGTTGATTGAGCATGTGACAACAGCAGAACAAAGGGCTCTTGTGGTATCCGTTTTGAGGCGCATAACTGTTGCTCTCACAAAAGACATGAATGGTCATCACGTGATTCAGCATTGCCTCAAATTCTTTTCTAGTGAAGATAACAAGGTAACAATACAAGAAACTGACTTCTATTTTCAAATTGATTATTACATATTTATTTTAAATTCTACGCCTTTTTTCCCCAATTAATTCCTTTTTTTCCCAATTAATTCACTTCACGTTCATATAATGTTGATCAATGTTGTGCTTGTTTGATATGGTAAAAACATGTTTCCTAGGCTTAAGCGTTTGGCTACAAAGTGCACCATGTTGAAAGAGTTCTGTTATTTATGTTTTACATATACATGATTAATGTTTTCTTGCATATATATATATATATAGGTGGAAGATTAATTGTTATAATTTTTCTTGTTGAGTGCATCTATATTTTGATATATAAATATCTTTGCTTTGGTTAATTTTCCCTATATACAACTTGAGTTTTTTCTAAAAAAATTTATATGACACTTTTTTTCATTTACAATACCCATTGTTGAATTGTACTGTCTTACTCAATGCTGCTTTGACAAATAATCTTTGATGTTGTGATTATGCTCCTGTTTCAAGACGTACCGGATGATCATATTCTATCTGTGAAGCTGGATCATCTAATTTATATATAGAACCAGCATTTCACTTTTTTCCTAGATCTGGAAGTAGTGATTTTATTCATTTTATTTTCGTTCATCGTCGTTGTCTAATATTTTCACAGCACATCCTGAATGTGGTAGCTGATAACTGTCTTGACATTGCCACTGACAAAAGTGGATGCTGCGTGCTGCAACAATGTGTAGCCCATGCTCAAGGTGAAGCACGAGACCGCCTTATTGCAGAGATCACCTCGAATTCACTGATTTTATCTGAACATCCTTATGGGTATGTGTTGTATAATATTTGATAATATTTCGTCCTTTCTCACTTAAAATTTTGCTCAGTTTTTGGGGTGTTAACTACTTATTGGATTGAATAGAATTGAATTGAACTGAATTTTTTGCACTACTCATCAGGAACTATGTTGTGCAATATATAGTGGGATTAAGGATTCCTCATGTGACAGCAGACATAATAGCACAATTAACTGGAAGTTATGTGTCTCTCTCCATGAACAAGTACGGAAGTAATGTTGTTGAAAAATGCCTGAGAGAAGCAGAAGGTGATCAGTTTCTCCATATAATCAACGAGATTTCCAACAGTCCCAATTTCTTGAGAGTGCTTCAGGATCCTTACGGCAACTATGTCGCTCAATCTGCTCTTACAATCGCCAAGGTAATATGTGATAAAAAATCAGAACTATATATGCTCATCAACTTGAGTAATACTTGTCTAAGACTCTTACATGATCATTTCTTTTGCATGCAGGGAACTGTTCGCAACACCATGAACAATATGATTCTTGTTCATTATGCATTCTTGCAGAGCCATCCTCATGGAAAACGGGTTCTTGCACGTACCAAAGGAAGCAAACAACGTGTATGATTTGTGTATTGCAACCAGCTTCAATGTCAAGTGTTTACCTATGCAGGTCACCGTCACCACGACTACCACCCTCCCAACCCCATCCCCACCAACGAATTTCTTTGTTCTTTTGTTTTCTAGTTTTCTTGTTTATGTTGTCGCAAAACTTATTATCTTAGTATGTTGGTGTTGGTTATAGTTGGTCGTCCGTGTTGTTCTATTTCAACTTACGGTTTTGTTGTTCTATAAGTTGGTTGTTGTGGATTAAATGTAGAATAAGTTGTTTTTTCATGGATTTCTTTTCTAATTATGCGAGGCCCTATTTGATTATATCGTTGCTTTTTTATAAATACTTCAAATTTTTTTGTTATGTATATGTATGCTATATAGTTATGTAGTAGTACTTCGTTGCGTTTCAAAAGCTCTTCTTAGCATTTAGTTTTGAAATATATATATCAAATATTGTTAAATTTATCTTTTGTGGAGAAAATAAAAATTTATACTAATGCTTTTTATTTTTCGCTTTTCAGAAACATGATCACAAATGGGATAATTTATCACGGATTGTATTTTTGTTAAGAGAAAATTGTTTTATATATATATATATATATATATATCTCAAGATAACTATGATAGTATTTTCTGTGATAATGTATTTAAATATTACTAACTTTTTACTAAAATATATCAGTCTAATAATTTTCTCAATATCTATGATTATGACAGTGTTGTATGGTTAGTTATCATACGTCTAAGAAATAAACTTTGTAAAGAATTTAGTATCAAGTTTTGTATAAGTAAGCTTACGCTATAACATGTATATATATATATATATATTAGAAGGATTTTATGTGATGCAAAATTTTGTAAATTACCATACACAGCAATGGGTTTATGCCAACTCTATAAAATGATCACTATTCTAGATGTACAATGAATTGAATTGGACTACCTCGATCATAACCAAATTGATCCAATAAAAGAGTAGGCTAATCATGTCTGTTTGAGATTAGGCTGCTTTTTTAATTTGGGCCTACTAGGCCAATTTTTTTCTTTAAATTGACTATTCTAATTGATTTCTTATATTTTTTAAACTCTTAAAAATTTTATTTTATTGTTCTACCTCTAAATTGGTAGATATTAATTTGGGTTGGACTTAGTTTGGGTCTCAATTGGATTGATTTATTGGTTGGGCCTAAGTTTTTAAAAAATAAACTTAATTGGACTCATCTGTAGGTTTAGGATGGCTTCAAAATCTATTATAAACAGTGGTGGGCTGATTTTGAATTGGGCTTTTTCAAATTGGCCCATTTTAGTTCCAAGCCAGCCCAGGCCGATATGCAACTTAAATCAAGGCAGCAGGAAGTGAGAGAGGTCGAAAACAGGAAAGAAGTATTATCCAATCAACATTGCATTTCAGAATCAAAGGAACAGGAACAGCACTGCATATGTTCCATATAATGCAAAAGAATTTCAGTCCTTTCCGCTTCTTTGACAAAAACATGTTACATATAGCAACAGGCTTTATTTATTATTTTCAGTCTTATTCCCCTTTTTTGACAAACATCTTTCAATCAGGAAGAAATGAAAAACAGATACAGAAACAACATGAAACTAAGTAAACATGCATACTTGTCCACCACCAACCTTAATTAAGGAACAATCTTGTTAACTTTCACCTTTTCGACCCAAGAAATGAAGGATTTCTTCGAATTCCTAAATCCCAGAAATCCATGCTCCTTGCTCTTGTTCATGGTATCCAAGAAACACTTATTACCCAATATAACATCTGCAACCACCATAATCCCACATCCTCCAATTTAGTAGGCGTCAGACCATTCTCCCTCACCATTTCGTCCCAAACTGGACCTTTATCCTTCATCAGCTCTTCAAACGTAATCGTCTGCCCTTCCTCATACTCCCCACATTCCACTCCGAATTGCTCCGCCAACACCTTCCACAAATGTTTCCACTTGTACACATCCCCATTGTTTACATTGAAAGCCTCATTCTTTGCATGAGGATCCACCGCTGCCCATATCTGATGCTCAGCAATCAGATCAGCATCGGAGCAATCCGAATAACCATCCCAAGCCTCCTTGCACCCTGGAAACCTCAAAACCTTACCCTCATGCTTACAAATAGCTGCGTACGCACAAAGGGTCCCCACCAAATTCATCATGCTATGTGGTGAGAATCCAAATATAGTGCCTGGCCTGTGCACCGACCATGTCAGACCTTCCTTCTTCTCGACCTCCTTACACAGAATGTCTTCTAGAGTATAATAGAAATTGATGAAATTCAATCGGGGCATATCCTCAGTATACGGAGTTTCGAGCTGGGTTTCCAACTTCCCAAAAGCCTCAAAAGGCCCAACATAATGCTTCCGCCCAGTCTGCATGCAAATGTGCTTCAAATTGGGGCAGTTAGGGATGACAGCATCAAGCACATTCTGAAGCATTCTGCCATTGGCTTCGCAATTTTCAGCCTCGGTGGGTCTGTTAGTCCAGGTGGCGTAAAACACGTGCGTGATATCAGTGAGAGTTGAAAGCTTGGCCTGTGTATCATCACGGTTGAGTACGTCACACTGAATATAGTTGATTGGATAGTCGTCACTCCAGGAAGGACGGGGCCGGCGGGCGACGCCGTAGACTTTCCAAGGGCCACCAGGAGTGTCGGAGAGCGGCAGGATCTCCGCCAGGCTGTTGCCCACGAGTCCGGTTACCCCAATTATAAGGGCTACGCTCTCGTGCTTCTGGGGTGTCTCATCTTCCACCAACTTTTTCTGTTTCAATCAATTAAGTATAAAAGAACACAAACTTTCAAACACTATGACCGAAAATACGAAGAAACTAAGCAGAAACCAAAATATGCAGATATATACACACACACATGCATCTACATCTACGATGACCGTGATTCTGCCGTACTCACCTTTGCAGCGCCGACAGCTCCAGCCCACCACCAGCTCATCTTCAGCCTCAAGAAAGCAAGGATTACTATATGCTATGTGCGAGTTCCTTAAAGGGTTTTTTTGCTCATCAACTTTGTTTGTGTGGGATATATATAGAGCGATGGAGGGCCAAATGTGGGTATTATTTTAATGTACTAAAACTTTATTGATATTAAGAAAAAAAAATTAAATAAACATTCATATTTATCATCGATTAATTTATCGCAGGTCAAATAAATTTTTTTTATCAAAGTATCATTATAAGGGTGAAAATGAATGGCAAATATGAATTTTCATTCAACTATTTTGCGAATATCAACAGATTCAATCGGTAATTTTCAACTAATGGCGGAATCTATGTGTTAGATGAAAGCAAACATTAGGAATATATAGTGATGCAAACTCTCAAACCAAATCGAATATGTGTAATTACATCAAATCTTATGAAATAATGGTGTAATTACTTATCCCAATTATTTGCTAATTTTACTATTTATCTTCACGTGTTGAAGATTTGTTTATACAGAAGAAAAGTTAGAGAAGATGTGAAGAGACACCGGAAATTGAAAGAAACAAACTTCTTTTTGGAATTCTTGATGTTGTTGTCATTTAGGAATCAATTTTAAATAGGGGTTGATGACCGTAATACCATTATTTTCAACCTTAACTTAACTAATAAAATGAACTCGCGCTGCGCTCGTGTCTTAAATATATATAATTTGTAAAAGATATTAAATTTGTGATTATTAATTTTAGGGTAAATTGCATAACACCCCCTGTGTTTTTATGAAATAGCGTGAAACCCTCCTGTGTTATATTTATAGGCAAAAAACCCCCTCCCGTTAGAAATTAACGGAGAGTGTTTGACACTCGCTGATTGCGTGAGTGGACTTCATTTTTTACCTTTTTTAGAGTTACTCTAGGTGTGCAAATGTCAATTTTACCCCTTTTTTGTCCTTTACATATTTAATAGATTATATACTATCAATGAATTTAAATTATTATTTAATTTAAATATATTTTAATAAATTATATTATTTTATAAAATGTATTAATTAAATTCCAGAACACCTAAAAAAATAAAAAAATATAAAAATTTAAATTCAAATTAAAAACTCATAACACTGAAATATAATATAATAAAATTTAATTTTTAAATTTAAATAATTATATAATATATAAATATAAATACTTATTTCAACTTTTTAAATAATTATATAAGTATAAATTAATTGTTTTAATTTTATATTTATTAATTACTTATTTTAATTATGTATAAATTATATATATTAATATATGTATAATTACATATTTTTTTTTATAAAATTAAAATAAAATTTTACCCCCCCCCCCCCGACCGTCGGCCGCCATTGACGGCGGCCACCGCGCCCATCGGCCCGGGATCTGGGCGAAGGCGGTGGCTCAAAGAAGTGGGCGACCGCCGGCGCCCAGACTGAGGGCGACGTCGCCCTCTCATTTGGGCGGCCGTCGCCCTGGATTTGAGCGACGGCCATCGCCCGAATTCGGGGGGGGGGGGGCACGTCGCCCTCTCATTTGGGCGGCCTTCGCCCTAGATCTCAGCGGCGGCGGTCGCCCAAATGAGTGGGCGACGGCTGTAACCCGAATCAGAGGGGGGGCGACGCCTTTGAAGGGGCGCCGGTGGCCCCCTTCTCGCAGCCATGAGGTTTGGGCAGCGGCGCCCAATCGCCCACCACAGGTGGCGGCGCCGCCGCCGCTCTGTGTATATATATATATATATATATTAAGTAAAACGGCGCCGCCACCTCTCTGTATATATATATATATATATATATATATATTAAGTAAAACTTTATATATAAATAAAAATTATATGTATATATTTATATGTATAATTGTGTATATAAATAAAAAATATAAGTTTAAGTTAGTTCAAATCTGGACCGTTTATTTTTTTCCTAGTAAGATCAAAGGCTGTCATTTTAAGAGTATAACGGACAATTTGATAGAAAATTTAACAGTGTTAACCGCAATTAACGGAAGGGGAGAGTGTGCATAATTTTTCAAAACACAGGGGTTTTTTGCCTATATTTTTAACACAGGGGATTTTTAGCTAAATTTTAAAAATACAGGGGGTTTTATGCAATTTACCCTTAATTTTAATATAATTCAAAAATATTTTAATTATTGTGATAATAAATATGAACTAATGGCAATAAAATTTGTTGATATTGGAAGTACGTACTTTAGGTATTTAGATTGATTTTTTTTATAGATGTTCTATAAGAATATTTTTATTTTTCTAATACATAATTCATAAATATATATTCTAAAAATATTATTTATTCTCCTTATTCATGATTTTTTTGATAGTATAATTAAGATCTAAAATTTATGTACTCAACACATTTATACTTATTTTAATTTGTCAATATTATCAAGGGTCGTATTTTTGGTTTTCTAGCCTAGTTAATTCATATATTTATGAACACAGATGTATTACTACAGATATAAAAGTTGTATATTTATATAAAATTGGTTGGCATTTGTACATGATTTTTAGAATTATTTCTTGACTTTGGTTGTCAATTTTTCTTTAGTAGTTAATTATTTTGAAAACTAAACTATTATCAGGTTACTCAAGCAATTTCATTTAAAATAATATGAAATATTGCAAATCTTATCTGAAATTTAGATATAATGTTTTTTTAAACTAGATTTTGAGTTAAATTTCAAATTTCAATTATTTTTTGAACTTTTAAAGTTTTAATTTTATATATTTCTGATGGGGAAAAATTATTCTTACATTCTGTCAAAGCAATTTGCAAGGAAAGAAATAGTGTAAATACAAACTGTTCTGAAATTCAAGCCCATGTCAAACTTTTTCTAGCTACTTAAAAATCGGAGCCCGTTTGGATTGTAATGCAAGTGTAACCTATGGTGAAAACTCTTATCTTTGTTTTTCTATGTCCATATTTTTATTAAAACGTTTATCCTTAATTTTTGGTCTTTGTTTTAATGGAAGTTTTTACATGAATGAAACCATAACTTACAACATAAATTTGGGCCAGAAAAAGAATAATGGGTGCAATTACGCAATTATTCACCATTGCAACTCCCCAGGAGAAAATATCATATTTCATCCCCGTAAGTTGAGTCCTTTGTGGTTATTGAAGTTTTACTTTTGCTTTCATAATTATTAAAAAGTAGCACTTTTGATGATATTTAACGAAAAACATCATAGTCCCATCAAGAAGTCAATTTATTGGTGGTTCCTTTTCCCCCTAATATAGGTTTATGCATGTACCACTCCATCTCCAGCAAACTAATACAATTGTAGATATATTTATCTTGATCCCCAGTACAAAATCCAAAGGCATGCAATTATCACATAACGAGCCGTTGGCACTGAAAAAAAAAATCTCGATTTTCACCAGTAACAAAAAACAAACAATTATCAGCCACAAGACCTATAACAGATTTGTCGTTGACATTGGACTTCCTCAAACATCCTACTTGCAGCTGACCCTAATTCCAGAATGGAGCATTATAGTATCTGCTTGCCTGTATCCATCCAAGTGCATAGCCACCATTCAAACACATAACAATTATCTGATGATCCAATTCCACCGGCTTAATCTAGACCAGCAAAGAAGTTATTTGAACTGCTAATGTTTTGCCCCTTGTTCGCATTTTTCTTCTTGGTCCCTGCAGAGATTGCCAAAGCGCAAAAGGTTCACACAAGCTCTTAGCATATTTATGGCAATAGTTAAACAAGATATAAATTGAAATATTAAATAATGCGTAGATCACATGGCAGCAACAGCGGAATGCGCATGGATACTATTTAGGGATCCTGCTTTCAAATTTAAAGAATCCCACAAAGATGAACTATGATATAGGGATATCATGATGCAGGAAATGAAAGATTGTGTCTTAAGAGATGAAAAAGTCAGAAAATACGCGGAACATTTTTTCATCAGATAACTATTGTCTACCTTGTAGTCTCAGTTACCACCTGGCTTATGCAGCATTTCCCAACAATAACCATAAGCCCCAAGAAATGATTGTACTAAAGAAGTTATAATCTAATATACATGAAACACCAGAAATACCTTTAGAAGGTTTTGGGATACTATCATCAACATCCATCCATCGCTGTCGCTGTCCGACACAGCAGAATGATTTGACATAGTATTTCCAGACCCTTGAAGCAAGTCCTCTAGATCCCATAGCTAATATTCACGGAGAATAAGTGAGAACATACATTATGACATCATGGGTTTATAAATTAGCCATATACAAATAGAGAGATAGAAATATATAAAACAAAAACATATGTGTGTTACATATGACGGAGAAATATGGACCTTTAATGTCTGATCATGTGATATGCTGCCAAGGAACTTCCTATCGTGAGAAAATGCTGCAACATCAAAATAAACCAGTAGAAGGAGATAAACAAAATGTTAAAGACGTAGAGGAAAGCTGAGTCAACTTAAACTTCTCAAATAATATCTCCAGAAAAGAGTGAGCAGGAGGCATACCAAGGCGTTCCACTGGATATTCTGAATGCTCAGCAATTGGCTGAATTATTCTGTTGGGTAATATACCTACCAAGCTAGATAGAAGGAAAGAAGAAAATAAGTTAATCCTAAAGTCAGGGTCATGAGTTAATAGGAGCAATGGGTTCAACGGCCCCTGTTCTGCATAAAACCTCTCACCTGATTATCCCATTCTCGGAACCAGTGATCACTCTATCTTCATCCAGCTTAAGAAGAAAATGAGAAACAGAAAAGTATATTAGTTTAATGAAACCTCATAAGATAAACCACTTCAACAAGCTCAAAAGAAATTAACGGAACAATACTTGTGAAAAACAACTGACCTTTAGCAAGGCATCAACTGAATTAGGAGAGAGATCAACAAAACGATCACTGAAAATTTCAAAGGCATCCCATCGATATCAATGATCATCACGATTTGATGCGAAATGTAGAAAAAGATTCTTGCAGGATTGTTCTATTCCATCTCAATATAAAATTCACAATTTCTAAACATTATCCTGAGTTGAAATCGAGGAGTGATCAAATACCTGCAATCTTTAAAAAATCCCCAGGAGTACAATAATAGAGTTCCAGTCTGCGTTCCACATATAACCTTCCTGCCATTCTAGTCACAGAAAGTAACAGTTAGGCATATCTCAGAATAGTAGGCAAAAGTTATCTTTTCACTGCTTTCATCTATAAAAGAAAATCAATCAAGCGGGGGGCTTGAAGTAAACCAAAAAAGAAACTCTGAGCAAACAAGACAAAGGACAGTACAGGATAAATGCACAAGGCATTTTCAGGAAACAGTGCTATAAGGACCATATAGAGAAATATAAGCAAAAACAGATACAAAGTCACCAAAAGAAAACAAGAAACGCAGATACTAATGACAACCACAAAAGTCTTAAAATATAATAAAACATGCAACCAAAGTAAGTGTCTCTTAAGCTGTAGGTTTCTTGATGCATTGTTGAAAAGTTATTTTTTCACTTTCTTATGTAACCTAAATGGTACCTTCATGATAACAACCGAAAGCAGTTCATCCTCAGAGAACTCTGATCGTGTTTGCACCTGCAGTAGAGTAATGCAGAATAACTCATTTATAAGTTAACTAAGTCGATGCAGTTGTTGGCCAGCACTCAATTAAATTATCAAATTCCAGAAAGAACAGAAAGACTACCTTGTTGCTTCTTAAATTGCAAACAGATAGAGTGCCATCCCCACTGTGGCAAAAATAGAAAATAAGAGTTACATATAGCCCCAGTCCTTGGACAGATAAACGTAAATCAAGCAAATATCACGAGATTAGCATCTGATAGTCGAAATAATTGTTGGCCGAAAGAAAGTGCATGTTCCTTCACAAGTCGAAAAACGATCACAAATTTTCCACGTTGTTGAATCACATCATGCAATAAACTAAGCATTACGAATACAGGTTTTATCAAATCATAAACAGCGGTTGCAAAATGTGAGAAACTCATAGAAGCTCACTAGCTATGATCTGTAAGAAAAGGAAAAACTGGAGATCGCTGAACAAATATATATATCAAAAATATAAGTACAAACGAGTTCAAGAGAGCTGAAAATTGAACCACAAAAAGTATAACTTGAAGTATAATTTTCTAAATTTAAAACTTTTGGTCAAACAACAACATCCAAGATTATAAGAAAACAAATGTGTTGCGCAAAGAGACACAAAGGTAAGTGTAAGACTACCTTGTTCCAATCAACTTCATGGAATCTGAGCAAATGTCATATCTGAAATGTATTCTTCATGAATATTGAAAGAGTTACAGCAAGAACGCTGACGGGTATCCCACACCTGTAATACAGAGCAGAATGATAAACCTAAATGTCGTCATCAACACAGCACAATCCAAAATAGTGACTTCTTCAACTTTTGCTTCCAATCACATTGAAGTTTCAAAATTTAGTTATGTGAAGTTCACCTTAATACAGCCTTCATCATCTCCAGAAGCAATGGTCGATTCTGTCAAGTTAACAATTCTATTTACAGCAGCTCTGTATAATCCACGGGTCACTCTTTAACTAAAAGGATGGTATGCTACTATCATTTTAACAATGAATCCGAACAATAATTTCTCCAGAAATAAAAAATTCTGCTTCACAACTTACTCGTGAGAATTCTCGAGACGCACAACTGTTGTACCAGTTTCAGTGTCTGTGGCAAGAATGGAACAATCTGGAGATCCCGTAATCACAGCTGAACACAAATTCAATTCCACTTGAGATATATTACATTACAGAAAGAGAAAAAATATATATACACAATGACAAAAATTGTAGAAATACATAAAACACGAAAATTACCACGCCCTTCATTGACGAAACGGAGAGCTCTGCATGACTCAGTATGAGCATTCACTTCCAGCAACCTAACAACCAAATATTACCAACAAAATTAACATCGATGAATAACAATGTATCATATTGCACGCACTGCGAATTGGCACCTTTGTGGCGTGGATTCAGCCGCATAACGATATCTGATATGCAAAACAAACAGAGGTGATTCATCAGCAGCATAATCTCTTGAATTAGTCACTTTGACCTTGTATTAGGAAAAAGTGGTGAAGATGAAGTGAACTTACAGAAGGAATTGGCCGGTGATGAGACCGGCGGCAACGAGGTTATCAGAAGGATGAAAATCGAGGTCGAATGGAAGTTTTCCCAAATCAATCTCCATGGCGCAATAAACACGATAAAATTCCTCTACAATTGAAAATTGTAAATAGCCAACTCGTCGTTGTGTTAAACCCTGGAAAGGGATTAGGGTTTTGGGATTGTGGCGAACCGGGGGTTGGTTGTGGTTTGGCGCGGCTCACCGGTTCAAGACTTTTACAACTTCTAATAATTTAACACAAAAAGAAAATATATACGTTTAAATTATATATTACTAATCGTTATTGTACACCATTTCCGCAAACATATAAAAAAGAATTATGATATGAAATAGAAAAAAAAAATCTGTGAGAAAAAAGAAGCGTAGAATGAGATAATAAAGAAAAATATTTTATAATAATAAATTTATTAAAAATATAAAAAATTTATAAAACAATCAAACAAACAAACATGGAGTTGTGTGTGGAAATTTTTTTTAAAGAAAATTAAAAGATTATTTAAAAAATTTGAAATTACTATTTTGACCAAATTTAATTTGAAGAAAAAAAAAACGAATTTAAGGATAAAATTAGACATTCAAAAATTGGTAAACAAAAAATTTTCTTTTTATGACAGTATATTCATCTATGTACGAAAAGAGGTGGATGTTAGAACGGGTCTTGCTACGAATTTGTATAAACTCATAACCCGTACTGTCAGTACTTATAGGACTTGAACTCGCCCCACCCATTTACATATCTAAAACTTTTATTCTATTTTTGCTCTGGAAGAAGTGTTGGGGCAATGATGCTCCAATCGTCATAAGCCGAGTTCTTTCATTTCAAGCATGCTAACTACGTGAACTGTTGAGACGGAATTTCAGTGAGACTTGCTGTTGCTGTTTCGGTTTTGGTATTCAGGAACACATTGATATTGGAATCAAGTATGATTCTTCAACTGGTATTTATGGTATGGACTTCTATGTTGTCTTGGAACACCCTGGTTATCGTGTTGGCCATCGTCGTAGGTGCAAGTCTGGTGTTGGAATCCAGCACAGGGTGACGAAGGAGGATGCAATGAAATGGTTCCAGGTGAAATATGAAGTGTGTTTTCCTGAACAAGGCATCCAATATTGGGGCTTCCTAGGTTTAGAGCAGTATTCAAAACCTTATTGTCGATGTGGATTCATTGTTTTTTGTCTTTTTGGTCAAGTCTTGTGGAATTTCATCAACAGACAAGTCCACCTTAGTACATTCACCATGTCGATGTGGAATTTTGACAAAGCATGCTAACTACATTCACCAGCACACCTAACGGCATATAGATGATGATCCTTCTCCTGACGGATGAGAGATACAGTGCAAGGATGCATAGCCGTATTAGTAGGATAATTAATAGTTACAAAGCTAAATTCTGTCCTCATCCCATCCATACATTAGAGTCGTTGTCAACAAACAGAACTCTGAGACTCGTTTGCGCAATGTTATAAACCATCATATGCTATTGATGGTTAGAACAACCCAAAATGTGCAGCACATCAATCAATTCAAGGTGAACATCTGAGTTCTCTATAGAGCATCGTGTAGACGCCCCGTGGATTTTTTTTGCCAAAATAATTTTGTAGTATTGCAAGATATAATGGTAAAGTTGCCATCCATGGATGACCAGCCATGAAGTCCGCAGCAGATTGCCACCTATAAGAGTCTATTCAGAGTCTGATGAATACGAGCTTTGTCTGACGCTCCTGGTCGGAGCTTTGGATTTGGATGCACGATGTGATGATTCACCCTCATAAATAATAACCTGTGCTTTAGCCAACCTCTCTTCTAGTTCCTCTGTACTGAAATCATCTGTCCCACCAAGCTCATCAAAACCCACCTAATTTGCATGCAGAAGATACTAGCATCAAGAAAGATTTATCTCATAATTCTTGAACTCCAGGATGATTAGCATTAGAAGATAACTTACCACATAATCCTCCACTTTAGCATTCTTTACAAGAGCAAGCGTTGGAAGAACAACAATCCGGAGCTTCTCACTCAAGTACAGGCTTTTCTCAGCATTGATTTTCACAAAACGTGTCTCGATATGTTGCTTTGCCAGTATAGCCAAATGTTTGTCCATGACCTGCAATTAAAGGTAATGTTGGAACACCCCTATCTGAAATTACTCTCAGAGGAAACTATATACACCAACGACTCTTCAACATCATACATATTGAAACTATTATTGATAACATTGTGAAATAACATTCCAACTTCAAATTGAGAATCCACTGTGGTAAAGTTTCAACAAATTGTGGCAACAATAAAGAGATTGAATTGTGTACATTTCCTAGGATCTTGATCCGTCTCTCTTAATTAGTGGCAATGGCAAAAGGCATCAGATGCAGTACTTCTACTTAAAGTCTCCATAACATATGGCATTTAAACAGGTCCTTGTGGACATACGAAACAAACAACCAAATGCACAGTGCATGTCATCAATATTGCATAGCAAGAGAAAAAGCTCAAGAAACAAACACTGTCACTCTAGATTCTGGAAACATGCAGTAGGGGAATCTGTGATAGCAAGGAATCCTGTCTTATATCCCTAATCTTATTCTGAAGTCTGGCACGGAGTCCTAGTTCAGAGGTATGGTATATGGGTTTGGAACTCTCAGTCAAATCATTTGATTTCCTAGGCACGAGGTATGCATTTTATGATTTTGTTGTGTTGACAACTGCATTAATATCCAACAATTTGAAAGGCCCATTTGACAGGAGCACAAATCATCAGCTTTTATATCCAGTAAAACCTAAATGTAAGTGATTGGTCTCAATTAGTCAATCCTGTAGTCCGAAACCAACCTAATAAGCCCATATGCTAAGCTAAAACTTCACAGCTGTAAACTCCGATCTACACCGTCCTTCAACATTAACACTAATCACACTCTATTGCCCTCCATATCCTATGTTAGGAAAATTCACACATCGGCTTATAACAGATATATCTAAGATCTACACAAGCAGATAAAACATTATCTGATAACTTCGCCAAACAAAGTCAGGGCATCTCCCAAAAAAAAAATCATCCCCTGAAGTTTCCTCCCATTACCAAAATCAAATCCATAAATCACACAATTGATCAACATTGAAGGCATATTTCATTGAAAAATAACAGCCCGCATTTTTATGCAGAAAGGAAAAATAAAAATAAATAATAGGTATACATATCTAGGCAATTGTACCTTGCAGGGCCAGTTTTCGCGGTAAAAATGACATACGACACGTTCGCTGGCCTTGACAATAGAGAAAAAGTCCTTCTCGTTGGGGATCTCCGTGTACTCGCCGTGGCCGAGGGCGATCCAACGGCTCCTTTTCTCCGCCATTTTCTTCATCTGCTGCAGCCTACGCTCTCTCAACACCTCCAAATCATCCATGTCTAGCCTCTCCAACGCCGAGATCTCCTCATCTATCTTGTCCTCCACGGCTTTGGCCACAGTAAGCACTTGCTTCTCCAATATCTGGAAGAATCACAAAACAAATCCTTTCAGACATTTCAATTTCGTATAATTCAAATTCAAAGCTGAATGCGTTCATACCTCTTGAACTTTTGGATTATCCATGGCTGAATCTACGCGAAATGCTGAGAATCTCTGAACACGATGCAAGGGGAAAATGAATTCAAATCGCAAATAGATTGCTCCCACTGAACCTTCTCCACACTCTCTCTTTGAACACGGTAATCTGATGGAGCCTAATTCTCTTCAGTTATCAGGCCTGATTTTGGTGGTTGTAACTAGACTGGATTGGACCTCAGCATTATTGGGCTAAAGCTTAAATTTGATACTCTAGGCCCACATAAAATATCAATTCATATTTTATATTAAACTTTATATTTCAATTCACACAATATTGTTCTAAGAGTTAAATTCATTTTAACCTAATTTGATATAAAAAAAAATCAAAAAATTCTCTAAAAAAATTTAAATATAAAAATATTTTTGATTTTTTTTTAATTCAAAAATTCATACAGCCATCTGGTCAACCTGATCTCAGGAGATATTTTGAAAAAAAAACAAATTCATATCACAGATAATTTAATTGATTTTTTTTTTTAAGAAATTTTTGAACATTCTCAATATTATAGGGAAGGTTTTAAATTTGTTCCTATTGTTCTAAGGATTAGTGGTGAGTCCCCTGAGAATAGGCCAGTTGATTGGGCTCAAAATCTTTTATTGAAGGTAGGAATTGAATTCAAACCCGAATAAACGTACGAGTGTGGAACAAAACATGCGCATATTATAAAAATAACAACAATAATGAAAGAATTAGTAGTGGGATGTGAATTCAGGTGGTACTTTTTTGATTAGATAATAGTTAACGAGGGTGAAGTGGAATGAGAGTGGGTAAGAATTTAAGTCCATGTTGGGGTATTAGTATGTGTTTGGTAGAACTGATAAATGGTTCATAGTATTTTGTGCCAATTCTGTAGAAATGACAAAGAAAACGACACAACATAAATAATAAAGACAAAAAGGCCACCAGCACCAGAAATTAAACAACAACAGCTTCATCCCAAAAACAAACATTTAACATTACTATTATTGTGATGATTAATAATAAGAAAGAGTAACAGTAGAAGAAAAGATAAAAAGGGAAGCGGGTGGGGATGATCTTATTCAGGAAATGTTGCAGAATTTGAGCAGAGTAAGTGAAATAAAATAAAAAGCTAAGGGCACTTGGGGGTGCCCTTGGAGTTGCGCATGTCCCTGTAACAAGGGCACTGGTGCTTGTTGCCGTAAGTTCCAGCGGGGACGCACTTGCATTTAGCGCAGCAGATCCCGCAGTATTTGAGGCAGCGGTCCTTCACACCCGCCACGGCGCACCTCGACTCACAACCCCGCTTGCAGTAGTCTCCGGAGTAGGCGATTGTGGGGTGGATGGTGAGAAGAATGGCGAAGAGGAGAAGACAAGCCACAAACAGACGACTCTTCATCTTTCCTTTTTCTTCTTTCTCTGCCCAGAAATACAGTTAATGAAGAAGAGAGAGTTTAGAGGAGAGGATTTGGGGGTAATGTGATGATGAGGGAATGTGCTGTGCTGTGCAGGTTGGGTGGGTATTCGTATTTATAGAGCGTCGGAAGTGAGGATGAGGGGTGGGGTGGGTTAATTGGAAATGTGTAATTCTACAGTGGGAAATGTGAATATACTCCTGAGATTGTATTTTATATTAAAATGTGATATTAAATAAATATGTTTTTATCTTAATTAATATTTCAGAATTTGAAATTGAAAATATAAACAAGCAAGCTATATATATTTGTAAGGAAAAAGAGTACTGGAAACATGGGGCATGACTCTTGCTGCATATTTAGTACGTGAAATGATCATTGTTTAAAAATATATGCGCATAAAATTGGTCTAAATACAATTGAGGTTTTTATATTATGTCATCATCTGATTACATGCAAAAAAAAAAAAAAAAAAAATCAATTTTCGAGTTGATACAATTGTATGATTAATACATATATTCCTTTTCAAGAATATGTAAATTAGAAATAAATCCACATATAATATATCCGTGAACGTAATGTTAATGTAGAAGCCTAAAATGAGATAAAAGATATATATTTCGATGGTACGAATGAATGAATGCATGCACCCCCATCAAGAACAAGGTATTATTACTCGTATTTTGTCCGTAGAAGAGTTTTGTCTGTAAGTGCCAACTGGAGGGGGAGTGCTTGCTAGATCCAATGCATAGAGAGAAAAAAATAAAAATGATTCTCAATTGCCAAGGAAGGTTCTGGATATATTTTAAGTTATAACGAGATACATGAAAAAGAGATTTAGCTGTAATTAATGAGGTTTAAGGTTTCTCTATCCCATGCCCAGAATGACACTGATCACACGGACGTGGTAAAAGAATTCATGGTCGGCGCCAGTGGCTCTCAAATCTCAGTTTATTACACAATATCCCTGTCTGAAATGATTAATCAAACATAAACTTCCTTTTCAACCTCAAATTAGATCCGTGTGAAGATTATTACTTTGGTTGAGCTAAGTACTGAAGTTTCTGTTGTAGAATAGGACAAAAACAACTGCGGTGAAAAGCCAAGAGAAGAAGAAACAAAAACTCAAACTAAGACAGAAATGTGGGCTCCAAATCAGTAGAAAACATTGAATAGTACAATCTTCCATTCCAACATGGTTTCTGAATGTTCAATTCCAACTCACAAAACCTACTAGATACTTCTGCACTGCGGTTTTTGCGAAGATTACACGTGCACGTTGAGAAATCCAATAATCTATTGCAGTTAAAAATATTGGAACACTCTCATCTTGTCTACAGATGCATATAAAGATTGCCACCCCATTTTGCAGTGCTGCTTAAATGTTTGTGCCCAGGTTTATAGATGCAGACCGGCTACTGTACTAAACAGGCCTAATTAATGTATCTTCTTCTCTTCAAATTATTATTATTAAGTATACCTTCGTCTAAATGTTTGCATTCAAAAGTATTGCAATATGTTTGCTACTTGTGGAAATAAAATTCCAACCATAAATCCCATAGCTAAGATGCTAATACTATGATCAGTCATCTGAAAATCCACAGCATATATATACACATATATATATTTATAATATAATCTGCAATGCAGAGAATTAACCCTCGCATCGGTGTAGGCAACATTATGTACACATACAAAAACATTAAACCAGTCCAACAAGAGAGAATGCTGTCAAAAGCCGAAATTCCAAACTCAAGAAGGCATTAAAGTTCAGGAGCGAAAATGCTAAAGCATAGAGCTTAAAATTAAACTTACAAACAATAACCTTAGGCTTCTGTTGGAGAAAAACAATATATACATACATATACATCACATATCATATATATATATATATATAAATATACAGAATGTACAATCTACTATATACTCAACCTCCCATGCCAGTAACCGAGTGAGATTGTTGTGTGTAACAATGTGATTTATCATGGTCATTGGACGCCAGAAGATTGACCTACAAGTATGCTGTAAATGTCAGGTACTCTAGACAACAGATCCGTAAAGGAAGGATGATCCTAGGTGCGATCTATACCTTAACAATCTCTGAGTTTGAGCTTGGACGTATATAAGCTGCCAAGATACTCATGTGGAAATCCTGTAATAAAGAGAATAAACGATATTATTGTAAGAGAATTATTAGCTTTGTGGCCATGATAGTGTGTCAGCGGCTTTAGAAGGCAAAGGCAGAAAACATTATGAATAGTGCAAGTTCTTCAAAATTGTTCGCTTTCACCATAAAAGGTAAAGTAGGAGATTAACTTCGGTAATGTCACATGACTACTAAGCTGACTAGGTACACATAACCTTTCCCTCTGTTATACCATTTTCATCAAAAGAATTTGTCTAATAACAACACAGAAGCTTGACACGTAACGCAATTCAACACCTTTGCAACAAGCTAACACAGAGGAAACAAAAGCACATTACGAAAGTATTTCACTAACCAGTCAAAAAACTACCAAGGATAAGAAGTGCTGCATTCTCTAATGCAAATATTTATAAAGTAATTAAAATAATTAATTTTGTGTTGACCTTGAGAGTTGGAAGGGTACACCTGTATCATATTAAGCAAGATATTGAACAGCAAGCTAAATTCAGTAGGAAAAATTACCCTGAATGGATCACCTCTCAAAGATTGAACAAACATTGATACCCCTGCACCTTTACCCTGAAGAATAAGACCATAGTATATAGATGATCAAATCATAACAACGAAGATGACGACGAAGACAACAATTATGATCATTCTAGGAGAGTGCAAAACACGATAGTGAACAACAAAAGAAATGTTATGCACTTTGGAACCTGTGAACGCCACTAGGTACTTGATAGCCAATCCAAACCACCTTTTCGTAGATTCACCATCTCCATTTTTCTATATGCTGAGGTACACTATCTACACGCATGATTTATGTAGCAGAATCATATGCTATGTGTTGTAAATGCTAATTGCTAGGTAGATACCAACCTTCTAGATTTAGCATAAATTTTTTACTTTCAGTTATACAGTAAGCTGCACACCAAAAGCTGACCCGAGCTCAAGTCCTCACCTTGTTTCTGTCCTAGTACAATATATAATAACCACCTACCTATAGGGTTACTATCAGAGAGGAGCGAGATATTATACTTGATTCTATAACAGTTTCTGAAACTTGAATTCTTAACTTATATATCCTTCACATTGTTGCATGACACGCAATACAACCTTTGATCTATTGAGTATTGAAGCAAATTATCTTACACATTAACATTTCCTTCAAATTTCAGTCAAAAGAAATATCTCTTGACCTACATTTTTTCAATTCATGAATATGAACCAGGATAATCCATATAGCATAGAAAGATGACTCCATTTATACCTTCCCCAAGCCATGATAAGGAGAAAATGAAAGTGAAAAGAAAACCACAACCATCTTCAAATTCTTTTTTTTTTTATTTATTTGGAACCACTTTCAAATTCATCTCACGGGATGTTGGAATTCACTCTTGGGGCATTTTAAGTCCTCAATTCCCATGTTTCATGTCAATTACCGTGATAAAAATAAATAAAAAGAAGAAGAAGCCCTTGTGTAGCAATAAGAACTGGTCAGAAAAGGGAAGAAAAGTCGACAGACCTCCAATGATACATCCCGGAGTCGCCTCCCCGTATTGGCACAACAAATGCGGACCACATGTTCATCACAACTTCCACTTATTACATAATCTCTTCCGCTCATGTAGTAAGAGCGGGTATAGTTCTGGGAACTTCCAGTAGAAGCTATACCAAAATCTAGATGAAGCCTTCCATCAACAGCCAGTAGCTGTTTTACCTGGAAAAAGTTTACTTCACTTTTACTCAAAAGTTAGCACAAATTATGCATGTGAGTGTGCTATTGTTGTTTGTGCATGTATCTGAGTGCTTGTGGGATAACTTGGTACGTTATAGACACTAAAATTTCCACTTCAGAAGTAGCAATTTTTCTTCAATATGCATCATTTTAACTATCACATATGTTCTTCGATTCTTGTTCCGTTGCTTTTTTTTTTTTAATTTTAGTAATGAAGCCACATTATATCCTCAACTCACTCAGCTCAATTGTCATAGAAGTTATTTCAAACAACCATATATCAGCCGCACAGATATGAGCTCATCCTTAATGTTTCACCTAATTATGCCATCAAACTGAATGATTGTCAATCCATTTGCAATAACCCAGTAGCAAACAAGAACAATACACTTCCATCCTTGTCTCTTTAATATTCGCATGTACCTTACCATAAGAAATAAAGCATCAACATTGAAAAGAAACTCCAATTCCTCTGGAAGAAAATGTGAAAATTACCTCATTATCAACAGCTGAAACAAGAAGATAATGATCATCTGGGGAAAAGCAGACCATCACATTCCCTCGGGAGCTTGAAGCAGTATAACAAGGTTGGTTTGGCTTTTGTCTAATATCCCACATCTTAACATCCTGATCAAAAGATGAAGTGGCAAAAAGAGATGGGGAATGGTTTGAAAACTTGACTACATTGATATGCTCTCGATGCATATCAGCAAAAACTTGCAGACGTCTCCCACTGTTAATATCATATAAAGCAACATTTTTTGAGTATCCACTTGCAAGAAATAGTTCATCTGTTGAGTTGACATGAACGGATGTCAACTGGTCAAACTCATCAAAGGTGACAGAACCAAAACTGTGATATAGTCTTCTATTTGTTGTAGACATATGTTGTATGTCGTATAATCTAAGCGATCCATTGTCAGAACCAGCAATGAGCTGAAATGAAGCAATTCATTAGGGTAAGAAGGGAAAAATATAGAAATATGGACACTTCAAAACATGGATTCAGTTTGCAGCCAGCCAACATTTCTGATCAAGGATTTAGCAGAAAAGTATCACCATGTCAAGATTTCCCAGTTGTAGAACATATTATGTCATAAATCCAAAAAAGGTATCAACCAGGACAACTAACATTTAACTTGTGATTTATGACAGGCTTCAGGGTCTTTCGAAAAGGGATGACGCTGAAACAAAACAAATTCAGAAACTAAGATTACTTTGCATCAGGGAATCAGATGGAGTGTAACAAGAATTTTAAGCATAACTCATCAGATTTTACTCTATATACTGCTGAAAATTTCAGATAAACTTTAAAATACAGTGTATTTTATGTGAGAGTTATTAGATGCTACATTGTATGAAGGTTAGGAATTACAGTTCATCCATCATTGCTTTCAAGGACATGGACCGCATAGCGCCTGTCACCCGCAGTTTAATTATGACGCAAATGACTCCAGTGATTACAAAGAATATCAGTTAAGAATTTAGATCCAGTGGCATTTAAAGTCAATTAGCTGTGAAAATATTGATTAAATAAATAACTTTAGCTTGACCATGAAGCAATTGAAACAGCTAAGTGTCGGGAACATCAAGTTGTGACATACCTTAGATGGGTACTTTCTCAGCCAGCATAATCCAAGGATACTATTCATAGCTCCTAGTGATGGAATATAACTAACAATTTTCCCACTCTCATGGTTTATAACAACAACTTCACCATCCAATGTCCCAAAAACCATGAGGCTTGAGTCTGATGGATGGTACTCAAACTGTCTTGGACGAAAGTTTCTTTTTTCATCTCTCGATGCACTGCCCGTAATAGAAAGAGGGTGTAATTTAGGCCATGCAGAACATCCCATTTTGGCAGCAGACAATGACCTGGAATAGAAGTACTGAGATTTTCTTGATAAAGAAGAGAAGTTTTTCCTTGAGGCACGAGTACAGGGGAGGTTTGCTCTGATCTCACGTTTCTGCAATATACTAACCACACTCTTTATCATTCCTGTTGTATGGAAGGTATTCAAAATGATGCCTGAAGGTATCATTGGCTCTTTCCCTGTCAACCTTTCCAATTGGCAAGTTATCAAGAACTTTAAGGTTCGGTAGTGAAGCGATCATGTAATCTCTATAATGTTTCTCATAACATATCGGAGACGGATGACGCGAAATGTATTTCCTTGGTGCAACAGAAGCCACAGTACACAAGTGGGTCGATCCAGGATAGTATGGGTCTTCGTCTTGCATGTCCAGTGTTCCAAAAGATATCTGTTCTGACACATAACTGTTGATTACGAAGTTTTCAAATATCCCCTCCTTCCTACTGAGGGCTATATACTCCAAGAAATGAAATATTCTGAAGTGAGAACTCACAATGGCTAAAGCAATATTACTTTCTAAATCATCATCTTATGTTATGCAGAAAAAAAGCTTTATGAATAGCACCAAATAGATAGCAAGTGTATTTGGTGCTAAAATCATACTCCCAAACCCCCATGCAAGAGGATTTAGGGTAAATTAGGCTGTTGAATCTGTTAACCTCCTCTCCGAGAGTAAACATATAAATACAGGAAAAAAGAGAGGAAAGAACAAAAATTTAAATCTTTGCACTGATTATGTGAAACATGGAACCTTCAATACCTCATTCTGTAAATCAGCCAGCTCATGCCAACCAAGAGGTATATCAGGCAAAAGTTCAGTCGAACCAAAATCCTGATGGTGACTCGAGAAGTCAACTTCACTGTCATCTGAAGAATCCTCATTTGTGCTTCTAACATCCTGTACTATATCATAATCATGCATATCTTCATCATCTATATTTAGCTGTAAATGTGGAAAAAATTCATCACTGGGAGAAGGTAATTCTACGTAAAGGCCAAGGTCCGAACAACCTGAACCAATGCCTTCACTGGATTTATTTCCAGATGATGCAGAAGAATAGCCCACTTCAGTACAATATAAACAATTTTGAAATCTAAGTTCAACCAGCGAAGGAAGCTTGGATAATGCTGCACTAGTTGTCCACAGGTTTGTGATTCTTGTTTCACATAATGAAAGGAATCTTAAATTTGGCATGCAGGAAAAACAATCCTCCCGAAAACTAGTGAGTGAAGCACTGAAATCCAGGTTAAGTGTATGCATGCGCACAAATTTGCCAACCATACTGAGCTTTCGGAAATGGGATGACCTTAGATTTAGGACTTCACATGCTAAGCCTCGTTGAGCGAGATCCTGAAGGAAAGAACTTGTTGTGAGTTCAAAAACTTGAGCAATAAACTCATGTATGTAGCAAAAAGTATGGTAATGGGAGACAGAGGGGTGAACTTTTACGAACACAAATTAATAAATTATTAAGGGGAAGGACAAATCATATCAAATAGACATGGATATGGAATAAATACAATAACTGGGTGCAACGAGAATAAAGCCAAAGAGCCTTCCAATCTCACAATCAAATACAGAAGGACAAAGATCACAACTAACACTCCAAAATTTTCTGTATAGCCTTCTGGGGAAACTAATGAACATCTCGCTTAAGAGAGCAGTAAAATAATACATCTGCAGACAATAACACTCATTGAAGAAAGAGGCTTGCCTCTAAAACAGTCATCCCAAATAAAAGCCAGCTCAAACTCTCCAAAGGAATCTAGATTTTTCAAGCCAAAATGACGCAAGCACAACAAATTAAAGCATTCAATGGCAGTCGGCAATCAAAATATATTCAGGTAAAAGAATAATAAGAAAAGAGTTAAAAGGCACGACTGCATACAGCAAGAAATCCTTCCCAAATGAGATGTCACAGATATCCACTACTCGAAGCTTTTTGTTGACAGCACGCAGCACTGCTGAAACATGCTCTCCACTAAGTACACACGAAGATCTATTTACTATGTCGACTGCATCAATCTCCGAAGAATCAATTTCCTTCAACAGATCAAGAAGTGGGTAGAGATCAACATCTTTCAAATCATCCATTGAAACCATGAGGGTGGATATCTCATGTCGGCCTTTCTTGATCTTAGCCTGTTCAGAAAAATAGCATGACCAATGAAATGCAGTTATAGGTTACCATCAACGGATATAGATAGCAATAGAGTTAATAAGCAAAAATGACGTCATTCATTTCACAAGGTCAAACATTTCAGGTACTTAATGATTAAATGTCATCCACATATGAGATTTAAATAAAAAAAGATAAATAAAGTTCCAGACAAAAGATATCTTTAGAGAAGTACAAGAATATTTCCATTAGCAGAACACAACATGTAAATTATATATAGATCGACACAGAGAAAATGACCATTCCATGTAAATGCCAAAACTAGAAGGAAACTTTTCCAGAATGCGATTCACATGCCAGTACCATAATTTTAGTATGCTTATGAACAGCAGGTTATATGCTATTCAATTTTCACCAAGATGTGCCACATTTGTAGCAATTGTTGAGGGGATCGGGGCAAGATTTTTCTTTCAAAAAGTTGCTAATTTTCCACATCCCATAACCCCATTGTATCCCTTCAGTCAACCCATATATGCGAACAAGTAGCATAGTTTGTATGAATATTAAAGCTACCAGTTCAACGAAGCAAAAGTTACTTGTAAATCCTCTGATGTTCTAAAACAGCATACCTTGCACCAGTTGAAGCTATAGAAACTCCTAAACACCTATAACTTACATTTTGCTAGAAATCCATCTTACTTGTAATGTTGATAGATCAAAGCTCGTGAGGAATCAATTTAACAAAGAAAAGATCGTCAAAATCATGTGAAACCTTGAATAGTGCTGCCACGATTGCCTTATTTGGTATGATTCCTTGCCCTTGCAAGCATCAAAGTACCTGAAAATAGTGCCAAAGTACGACTAATCTAAATAGAGTAATTCTATATCAGAGATAAACCATGGCTTTTTGTAAAAACACTCAAAATAGACAAGCAGAATCATTGGATATCAGTTAAATGCAGAAAGTTCTTCATCATGCAGCAGACATAATATTTCTGGGCATACAAACAAGCTTACGAAGTACAAGTGGAGTACATCTAAATTTAAGATTATCTCACATAAAACTAGAGCTGTCTGAAAGTTCATGCCGAAAGTACCTTATGAAATAAATCCCACTTCTTTAAAATCGTCATAACCCCAACTTTTCAACACAACAGAAGCAGGAGAAGGAAAACACAGAAACTTAAGGTTTTTTTCCCCAGTTATTCAACCAATTGAACTACTCCATGTATCAAGCTGCAGACATGGCGGTTGGGTAGCCTAAGAAAGAAGCATAGTAGTCTAACTCTAAGATGAATCTTTCATTATAATCTAATTGCTCAAAACAAAATTTATCTCATGTCATCAACTAATTATCATCAATAAGTTTTAGTCAAATGCTAACAGATACGCATCCATAGGCCGAATCTTGTGTCATTATACAAACCATAAGATATGATTTGAGAGCTACCAACTACTCATTTCAAAATTCAGCCAGCCAAGAACACTCAATCAAGGAAAAAGGAGTAGCAAAATGAACTGCCAAAAGTAGAATAATAGAAATTTAATCTCCCACGAATGCATAATTCATCAAATAACTCAACAAACAAGAAATGCATCCACAACCTTTTCTCGAAATCAACAATTAATTGAAATCCAACGCAAATTTGGGATAGATAGTAACCTCTTCTCCAAGGTGCCGATGTCTGTAGCCATGGCTATACTTGGCGCTTTTTTTCAGGCGAAAATCGAAACGTCTTTTCAGATTATTACAGAGAAAATAAATATTAAGAACGATTTCGTTTCCTGTGGAATTTTCTGTTTTTTCTTCATTGAGTAATTAATTGTCGTTTCGGGAATTTACTTTGGGCCCTGTGTTCGCACTTTTGGGCCGCATGGCCCACATAGCAATAATTAGTGTACGTGTACCTATTTTTGCATATATTAATTTTTCAGAGTCTCTTTTATTTTATTTTATTTTTCAAAATGAAAATGATTTCTTCTCCCTTTATTCTAAAAATCTGGATTTAATTAATAATAAATATTTATTCGGTTGTAGAATCTATAAATTTTCATGGTGATAAATGATCGATAAGGCCAAATTGAATAAAACATGGTACATGATAAATTAATAATTTTCGTTCGTATTCATCTGATCAGACAAAATGTTGGATATAATCGAATTGTTCGATTATATTCTCAAAATCAGATAAACTAAAAAAAAAAAAAAAAATATTCAATACATGATGGATGATTACTAACAGACCACCATGTTTTTATAATAAATTATGAACAAATACACTCCCCCCCACCCCCCAAACTGGACATAATCATACTCTGCTTAGCCCTACGAAGTGAGGAATATATGTATTGTGTGGATTTGGGGCTTAGATGGGCTGAGCTTAAGCTAACCACATAATAGTCATAAGAAGTAAATGAAAGCCCACGGAGCTTATGTTGGTGAATAATGCCCATCCATCGATTGAGATGGGCTTAACCAATAACTAATCATACTTGATCATATATTAAAGGAATAATTATGTTGACCTTCCCAATTACTATGGGAGTATACAAGTCTTTTTTACTATAAAAATTATACAAACTTACCTTATTAGTTTATTACCATAACAAATTAATCCTTTTATTAGTCAAATTAATGGTCAATGTTGATTTCAATCTAAATATTTATATAACCTTCATATTTTGTCCTTGGATAGAATTTTTATAATTTTGCTGATAAAAATACCCTTGAAGATGAATCTATTTGTGAGAGCCTTTAAAGTCTGAAAATCAGTCACGACCACTGATAGAATTCTCATCATAGCTCATATGGAAGGGGATATGGTTCTTGTGGTATGAAAGGGAAGTTCGAAGGAAGGTGAGGGGTCTTTTGCCAGACAGGAAAAGTATAAGAGCATTATTGCCTTTTTTGTTTTTTCTAATTATATTTTTTGAAAAATAAATTTAAATGAGGACAAAAGTTTAAATTCCTTAAATTTCATTAGTCAATCTTAGTCAAAGAAATGTATTTGTAATTTTCAGAATAAGATAGAAAAATTTGTATATTCCTATAGCAACAGGTATCACTGTATCAAAATTTGTAGCTTCTCATTCAAAAGTTAATCAAGGGAGTGAGAGAGGGGTGGGGGGTTGCTTCTGGGATAAGTATAGCAGGAAAACATAGAGGCTGGCGGTGGAGAGGAGGGGGAGGTGGGATGTTGCATAATGAAACTCGACTCCCCCGCCCACGCCCACGCCCACTTGGATTAAAAAAGCAACAAGTTGCGATTTTTGCTTTTCTGAATAGCCAACACTGAACAGCGTATCCATAACTCTTTTCCTAGGTCAAAAAGTTGCAAAGTGAAAAAAGCACCAACCTGGCTGCCCCTTCCTTGTCTCCTTCTGCTTCTACTTATCTCCTACATTAACCGGTTCAATTTTTTATCAACTCATTATTCACTGAAAATTCAAATATCTATCATGATTAGAGCAAGTATTGTCCATTCAAAACAGCTGCAGATGTCGCTGTCTAAAATCAATTATCTTCAATTAGTAAAGAAGAAATTCAGAGTGTGCAAATAATAAAGGTTTATTAATCAACAAGTGTTAAGGTTGTCGAAAGTCGAAACATAACAAAAACAAATAACAAGTTTGATATCAGGTAATCATCTAAAGGTCGTAAACGAATGAAATACTGCCGGCTATTTCATTAATTAAGAAGCACTTCAAAATCTGCCCGTTTTTTTATCTAGATCGTCCCTACCCAGTTCAAGCCCTAGTATGTATGAACTCATGTCCACTTTATAATAATTTATAGTTTACGTAAAATTATACAATTACGATAATTTCATAATATGTGACCTACGTACATGCCTTAACTAACCTTTGCTACCTATATTTTTCTTTCGAACTTTTCGCAGTTCTTTCGCACGAATTTACCAACTTAAGAATCCAAACATTATGTTGAGGGACATTCCGTACGATTCTTATCATTTTCATTTTATAGGTCAACAAATCAAGATTTATTACCAAAATTATTTTACGGATTTAACGTATGCGTATCTAAGGATAAATTACGCATGTCAAGAGTTGGTGATGAAAACGATATATTGGGGGCTTAGAGATAGCGACGGGGGTCATGCAAAGCACTAGCAGCGTGTAGCGTGTGTGGCTAATGGGTGAGCGGAGCATGTGCTGAGCCGCGTAAAGCAAGAAGCTTGTTGGGGGCGCAAAGGAAGAAAGGCATATTATCCCCCCCCGCGCTGAGGTGGAGGCAGCTTTTTAGCTGTGAGCTTTATGCCTTTGTAGTTTGATGAGGATGAGACTCACTGGGTTGGTTTTATAATTACTCAAACTTTTGGGGCAGCTTTTACAACTAGAAAAAACAAAATAATACACACATATTTTTTTTTCAATTTTGACATCTATCTATGTGAAGATAATATTAATATGTGTCCCACTAATTTACCCTCCACAATAATTATTTTGAAGGGGTTTAGAGTACATATATCATTGTACTTCACCACTTGTAACATAAATTCATTAAAAGGATGGCTTTATACCGGAAAAAATTCAAGAACCCCTGTGATGTTTGTAATGTTCGGAAAATTCTCTAAGAAAAAAAATATCAATTATATCCTTTGTGATATGAAAAAATATGCAAAAAATTCCTTGAGATCAGGTAGACTAGAGAGGTGTGTGAGCCATTATTCATAATATGAGTTATTTTTTATATTTAAATTTTTGTAAGGAATTTTTTTTGATATTTTTTATATTATATAGGTTCAAAATGAATTTAATTATCTCTCTATATATATGTGCTTTTGACACATATAACAAAATAAAATGATTATAGCTAAAATCCCATGGGGGGATCCCTTGTTTTTGAAGTAACAATAAGTTATACTACTCTTTCTTGTCTCCCCACTTTCCTAATTTAATTTAATCCAGGTTGGAAAAGGATACCATGTAAGAAAATTAAATTAAAATTAACTATATATTTCCTTTTTTATTTAAATAAAGAAACTTAAAAACTATTTCCAAATATCAAAAGAAATCAAATAATGAATTTAGCCCGTGTATTTATAACCGTACAACGAATAATTCTAATAGAACTAGACTAAAACAAATTCTTGAATGAATTGAAGTGAATATATTTTTCATATCTATTCGAATATTATAGTAATTCAAGGGAAAAAGCTATCATGATTTATATTTTTCCGGACCCAAAATAAAGATTACCATTTCTTTTTCATGAAGACGCAAAATTAAGATTTTTTTTTAAATAAAAATTTTATTTTCAAAAAGTAATCTCCTATGTGAACTGTAAAGTATTGGTTTGATCATCAGCGAATAATCATTGCTATGAAAAAATAAATCATATAAAGTTTTCAATTTTTCAACTCTTATTTGAAATTCCAAATTGGAGTAATTTGAATAATATAATTTAAAATTAATAGAAATTAAATGTGTTGCACGCATGCAATCCACTTTATATTGCTATATTGACGTACTAGTACAACTCATGTCAAATAATTATTGGCCCACTTATTAAATTAATCAGTGACACAAAATGTACGATCAAATCATGATAAATATATTATACCCGTTATATAATTATTCGATTCAATTATATTTAATTTGAATAAAAGATTTTTCAAGACAAATATCAATAATGGTATTACTCATTGATAGTAGGGTAACAACCAATGGATAAAGGGTGAATTTTTTTTTTAGTAATACACCGATTCAACCAATAGACCAACATAATTAAGAATAATAATAAATTAGATCGATTTAATCAATATATTAATACGAACAAGAACATAAATAAGTTACAATAATTTAAATAAATATTTACATAAAAAATGAGACAATATCTCCGCGTTCAACAATGCTCAAACTTATTTATGAAATTTCAACCATAACCACGATCACTGCATGAACGAACACGTAATAGGCTAATAGGATGAGTTGCATGCACATGAAGGGAAGAAGTGATGTTTATCTAAAATTGGAAATGAAAAGCAAAAGTCTTGAATTATCGGTTCTTGGATGGTCTTCTTGCTAATTCCTGTTGGCTCATAGATAGATAGATATTTCTACTTTATTCTTTAGTTCCGACACATTGGCACCTTTGTTTCATTCATATTCTTATATTTGAAACATGTGGACACGGGCAAGGGCACTCACGATTGCTGCCCCCCCATTAAAAGAAATAAAGTAGCTTGTATATTTTATGTTTTAATGATGTAATGTTAACCTGTCCAAACCCAGCTGAAATAGGTATGAGGAAAACAAGAAATAGGTGAAAATTATTAAATTAAAAAACCCAAAATCACAGTAAGAAGTTAATTGCACATCCGTCTCCCAAGTTTGTTATAATTTACACGTGAAGTGTTATTTTTAATAAGTTGGAAGTATGAGAATCATATGAGGCCACCCTCTGCATCTAATAAGATTTTCTTGTTGTTAGCTAACGCCAATTGCAGTGATAGAGAAAGGAAAGAGATGGGTGGGAAACTGTGGTCAACAACAAAAGTACAAACGGCGGAGGAACATGTGGAATGCCTCCTCATACACATCGTATGATGATGTCCAGCCCATAACATAACACAACCACCTTGAAATCCACACACGAGACCACAGACGACGAACTTCACACAACTCAAATCATCACTTAATTTGTTCTCTCCGGTTGACAAAAAGGGTATAAATTATGAGTCAGCAGCAGCATCTCCTACCTAATATATATACTACTAAATTAAATGTGCCTTATAATGCCAAAGTTTGAGTTGGAGTGGTCAGAAACTCCCGTGCAGGATTATTAAAATTTCTTGGCTTATTTATTTTTTTATTATAAAAAAAAAGAAAATTTACGAAAAAAATATTTTTTTTAATATATTAACGTTTTTATTACGAGTCGCGGTTTCAAACCGCGACTCGAAATTTTTTTTTTTTTTTAATCGAGTCGCGGTTTCGAACCGCGACTCGAAGTTATTTTTATTTTTTTTTTTTTCGAGTTCGAGATCGAGTCGCGGTTTCAGTCCGCGACTCGGTTTTTTTTTTTAAATTTATATATATTAATTATATTATATATTATATCTATTTAATTTAATAATTTAACGTATTTAAATTATATAAATTATGTTATAATTTATATTTTACGTATAAATTATATTTATATAAATTGCAATATTACAAATTTAAATAATCACAAAAAATATAATGTTAAAAAATTGTATTTATAAAAAATACAAGTATCATCAACAATCCTCCTATGGCACATTTTCTTGTATTGAAGAATCTCCTTGTTGTTGTTGAGCTTTTGCCTTGCTCGCGTTTGCCGCCAATCCATCTCATTATGAATGCGTGTTGTTTGATTTCGACCGGACGTGTGACCGTACGGATAGTAGGGTCGTGGACCAACTGGAAATTTGGATCATCCCAATAATCTTCCGACTGCACTGGTTCAAAATGCTTAGAATATGTGTTGTTGTAAGCCATCACATCATAATAATCCTTAACCATTGATGCAGCACTAATATTGTATGCACCGCATACTTTTTGAGCGTGAGAACAAGGGATGCCAAATTGATTCCACTTGCCGCATGAGCATTCTCGGTTGGCAATTTTGACAACATGGGTGTTCATCCCATGTCTACCTTGGCGCCTGGTAACGACCGACGCGGACTGTTGAGCGTGACTGTATTTCGTGACCGTACATATGGGCCCACACCAAATAGATAATAACCGTGTGCTCCCAGGAGCACCATATGGTGCAATGTGGAACTGTGAGCACACTTTCACCCGGACAGTGCGAACAACTGTCCGGTCATTAGAGATATATTAGATGAGATGCAATATGATCAGGTATTTTATATTCATAACTTTAATTACATATATTCAATCATATAAAATGACATTAACTTGCATTATTTTATTTATTACAGTTTATCTGGCAGCCGTATGACATGGAATCAAATGTCATTATGGCTTACGCAGGGGATTTTAACCCCAGCTGTGGAGATCAATATGTCCTTGATCTTTTATGCAATAGTGGAGATGCATCATCCCGAACGGGTCCTTCGCCAGTTTGGGATGATGCAAAATATTCCAGATCAGCCAGATACTCGGACATGAGCCTGCATAAGATCACCCGTTCCAATCGTACGGGCACAGATTGGTTTTGCAGCACATACTCTACATCACTAGATGGCAAAGACGATATGACACGGTCATACAAAGACAACCCATTTCCAACAGAAGAGATACAGATCGGATATTGGGAATGGTACAACAACATAACACGTCATTTCGTTTCGTCGTCTACTGATAGACGTGTGGAAAGCGGATACCAACCTGGAGATGCACCAATGTTGCAGATTGTGGTATGCTACATAATATCACATGTTTATTTTATATACTTCATTTTTAACAATAATTTTTATTAAAATTCATTATATTTTTTATTTTTTCAGACTCAACAGGTAAATACTCTTCAAACACTTTTTCAATCTAAATCAGTAGACGTTGAAGGGTATCGTCAATTAGTGGCCCAACTTGAACACGAAGTACAAATTATCGCTGAAGCCATAAAACATCAGCCACAACAAACTGCAACACCATCCGATAGTGCTCCCACCACATCCCACAGACAAAGGAGAAGTTCTAGCCAAATGTCTATTGGTTCAGTTGAACGTGGTGATATTGGGGTGGATATAGCTGGTCCTTCAACAGCATACGCCTCAAGATTACTACGTGCCTCAACCGCCTCAAGATTACTATGTGCCTCAACCGTCACAAGATGATTGGTTTCAATCCACTTCATACATGCCAAGCCATGCAGAAGCTTATTCTTCACATGTAGATCTTGACCTTGGCCTTGGTTTAACCAACCATATGCACCAGAATATAACATTTCACCAGTTCCATTTCCATCATTTAGTGCATATCGTGATAATGTGGAGTCCAGTTCTGCAGCATCATCAAGTGGGTTGCATATTAATTCCGGTGGTGATGATAATGATAGACAAAATGAGCCAATACAAATATGGGCGAAGAAATAAGAAGACCTCGACGTCAACGACACAGACGTAATTGTGGGACAGGGGGGCATTTTTAATATTTATTTTTATTGTAATATTTGTAATAATATATATAATATTTAATTTATTTATTATTAATTATTATTTGTGTTATTTTAAATTGATTTGCGGATAAATTAGATAAATTTTTTTTTTTTTAAAAAGACCGAGTCGCGGGCTCAAACCGCGACTCCGAGTCGCGGTCTGTAACCGCGACACGGAGTCGCGGTCTGTGATCGCGACCCGGAGGCGCGGTTCCAAACCACGACACGGGTCGCGGTTTGAAACGCGACTCCAATAAAAAATTATTTTTTCAGCTTAAAAATTAAAAAAAAAAAAAGAAAATTGTCGAGTCGCGGTTTCAGACCGCGACTCGTCATAAAAACGTTAATATATTAAAAAAAAATTTTTGCGTAATTTTTCTTTTTTTTGATAATAAAAAAATAATTGGCCCAAAATTTCTTGGTACGATTAATAATCATGACAAAACACATATTTACACAACTAAAATATATGTAAACGATCCTAAATTAAATTTAATTTAATTGTATGTACTAACTCCTTTTTTTTGGGGGGGGGGGGGGGGGGTTTGACTCTAACTTTAAAATCTCAATCATATATTAAAATTCTAAAAATCTTCACTTATCATCAGAAGATATTTCTGTTGGAGTCCCGTGTACAAGATTTTATGTCTGTTGTGTACTACTTGTCATTTGTTGCATCACAATGCAATTTTTTAAATTTATAATACACCTAATAAAATTTCAACATTCTAATGCTTTAAAAAAAAAAGAGAGCAATTACACAATAAAAGACCTCATTTTTATTACGTGCATTAAGTAATAAAATATCAAACAATATAAATCACGTTGTTACGTAACAATGTTCCGCAAATATAGTCCATACCATTTAATATTTTTGCATTTAACTTAAAAAGAAAAAAAAAAAGAAAAACCCATAAAATTTGTCGGTTTTGGGCTTGGGTGGAATGGGGAATTAAATTAGTAGTCAGAAGTAATTAATCAAAGTATTGGGGGCCATGAAAACAGGAGGTTTTTGCATCGTAGGTGGTGAACATATCTTAGTTCCTCGTATTGTAAAAGTTTATTCACGAGCCTTTACTACATACTGATTACTCTCATGGTCATGGTCATGGTCATGGTCATGGACATTTCAGAATGTGTTGTAAATTTATTCAGCTCTCTTCATAGTGGCCGACAGCAAATCGGCAAATATTTTTTTTAACATATATATAAATATAAAATTTGTAAATGAGATCTTGATTTGGAATTTTATAGATACGAGATTGTGGATTTAAATCTAATCATGTGTTATTTATTCAAGTATATAGAGTGATATATGCGAGATTGGTTGGTACTTATCATTTGATTCTTCTAACATATAGATAGATAGACAGACAGTATTGGTGCAGTATTACAGTAATTTGATTTCAGGTAGTTTACAGAGTTGAACATATTGTTATGAAATGTAGTAGATGTGTGTGTAATGATGTTGGTGGAAACGCATTCAAGCATTGATTACTGATTGTAACGGAATATTTTCTTCATTTACACTTTTGCCCTCCTTGCGAGGCAACTTTCCTGCTGCAATGTTCAGACGCCATACAGAGTAGAATAGGGAAACACCCCCCGGAACATATGATATTTGCATTTTGACCCCCAGTGAGCGTGCTACCCACTCGCCTCACCCTTCACATCACACTTCTTCTTCACCCCCCCTATCACTCACAAACGCAGCAGCAGCAGCAGCTCTGAGCACAGCACTCACACTGCCTCTCTCCCCACGAGTCGCTTTCACACTCCTCTCACTACTTTCTCTCTCTCTAAATAACGCCACCTTCTTCTCATACCATTTTCCCTCATTCTCCTGCTCGGCACCTCCTTCCCCCGTTTTCTGTAACTACAACGCAACGCAACGCAAACTCTCTCTCTCTCTCTCTCTCTCTCTAATTGAGAATTTTGTTCGTGTATTAACAGAAGGCTCTCATGAAAAATGGTAGTAGTCCCATCATGTAATCCCCGTTCTGTGTCTTGCTCTGCAGGGGTACAGTCTTCTGCGTGATTGTTTTTCTTATACATACTGGGTTGTGATATATACATACCTAGATATCTGTGTTTATTAAGTTGCGACGAGAAAGATGGAGAGGAAACAAGGGTTTTTCTCGGCATTGAAGGAGGAAGTTGTACGTGGCTTCTCTCCGGCTAGGTCACGGGCGAAGAGTCCGGGACGGAGCGCGTCGCCCATGTCGGGTTTGCTCCGGAGGAAGAAGCTCAGTACCAGTAACTCTGGGTTGTTGATTGCAAGATCGGGCAGCCTGAGGCCGGTTGGGGAGACGCTGACGCCTTTAATGGAGGGCCCGGATCCGGATGGAGAGGAAATCGGGGAGTCGAAGCGGCTGGGTTCGGGGCTTGGGCAGTGGGTTCGAGGGCAACTGACTCGAACCCCGTCGGTGGTCGTGAACGAGAATGGTTGCGGCAGCAAGAGGTCTGATCTGAGGCTGCTGCTTGGAGTAATGGGTGCGCCACTGGCGCCGGTGCACGTTTGCACCACTGACCCCTTGCCTCATCTCAGTATAAAGGACACGCCCATTGTACGTATTACTATCTCTGTGCGTGCAGATATCTACTTACGTGAACTTCTGTTTCTTTGTTACTGTAATTTGTTTGTAAAGGATTTTTCTGATGAATGTGTGGATTAGAATTGAGTTAATAGTTATGTAAAAACGATTAAATTAAGGTCGTTCAAGTTTACCCACGACTGAGAATTCAATTTCCTTTCAGGTTCGTTCCTCTGTTCGATGATGAAGAAGTGATGTACCTTTGAGATTTTGTTTTGAATTTGAATCGGTTCTAACGATCTTTGTCTCTTGCTGGAATCTAATGTACTAATTTGTCAAGATAGAGAGAGCTGATGTTGAGTCTTGGAGTAGACTTTTAAACATGGAGTCAAAACCTTTGACTCTCATGCTCGAAGAATAGGAAACTTCTGGATGACGCTATGTGCTATCTTTGCTACACCTAAATACTGTTCTTTAGAATTCATACCATGCTGTTACTCAAGAAGAAAATTCCCATTACTTGGTCTTACAAGGTTTTTGCACTTGTTGTAGGAAACTTCGTCGGCCCAGTACATATTGCAACAGTATACTGCTGCTTCGGGAGGGCAAAAAGTCCAGAACGCTGTTAAGAATGCTTATGCAATGGGAAAGTTGAAGATGGTAGCTTCCGAGTTTGAAACTGCAACGAAAGTGGTGAAGAGCAGGAATGCTGCTAGAGCTGCTGAATCTGGTGGATTTGTCCTGTGGCAGATGAATCCTGACATGTGGTATGTGGAGCTTGCTGTTGGAGGAAGCAAAGTTCATGCTGGCTGCAATGGCAAGCTAGTATGGAGGCACACCCCATGGCTCGGTGCACACACTGCCAAGGGACCAGTTAGGCCCCTGCGCCGTGCCCTTCAGGTGAAGATGTGATCAAATTTTATACGTTCGTTTTATTTTTATTAGTTTTTGTTATTCCAGCCTTGTGATCTCATGGAAATTCTGGTGTCTGATATCAGGGACTTGATCCGAGAACCACGGCTAGTATGTTTGCTGACTCCATTTGCATTGGAGAGAAAAATATCAATGGAGAAGACTGCTTCATTCTGAAGCTTGCTGCTGACCCTCAGACATTGAAAGCCCGGAGTGAGGGACCAGCAGAAATCATAAGGCATGTATTGTTTGGTTACTTCAGCCAAAAGACCGGGCTTCTTGTTCACATGGAGGATTCACATCTTACCCGCATCCAATCTAATGGTGGGGATGCCGTTTACTGGGAAACTACTATCAACTCCTTCTTGGATGATTATCGGCCTGTTGAAGGAATTATGATTGCTCACTCTGGACGATCTGTCGTGACCCTTTTCCGGTTTGGAGAGATGGCAATGAGCCATACAAAGACCAGGATGGAAGAAGCCTGGACAATTGAAGAGGTTGCGTTCAATGTTCCAGGTCTATCACTTGACTGTTTTATTCCACCGGCAGACTTGAGATCAGGTTCCATCAGTGAAACTTGTGAACTCCCTCAGGAGGAAAGAGGAAAGTCAGGAATTGCCTTGCAGCGCATCGAGCAAAAGTTGCAGCGCTGGAGAACTCTCATACTAGCAGCATTGACAACGTAGTATGGAAGGTTGAAATCTGACCAACTAGGATCAACTTCTGGCAAATGTTCATATGGGTAGGCAGTTTCTAGCTTTACTAACACATAGAAATAACAGATTAGCCTCAGTCTATTGAGAAATTTCATTATAGTTGTCATATCTCCATTAGTCTCTGTTATAGAGCATAATCATACAAAGGTTCTTTACCAACCTCATTGAATATACTCTTATAGCAGAATCCAACTAGCGGGTGTTGGAGCTCGTTTTTTCTGGGTACGGGTTTGGGCAAATGGAGGCTTAGTTTTCAGTTTACCTCTGTTTGATGGTGGTGAAGCTTTAGTATTAGTATTGGCAAAACCATTGAGATTTTTCTCATTTTCATTTTACTAACCTTTTTCCAACCTAATATACACGGCTTTGGCAGTTAAAGGAAATACTGCTAATTTGGATGTTAGTACGTCCTCGTACCGGTCGGTTCTTGTGTGCCATTTCTGTTTCTCAGTTGTTTTTCTAGTGTTTTGAAGTCTCCCTTTCCTTGGGAAGGAGAAGGGAATTCCTCTGTAGCTTTTAGGGAGAGGAGGCCAAGTTAGCAAGTGAACACCAACTCTTATGGTTGCAAGTAGCAGCAGTTGTCTTCACCAGCTGAGTAGAAAATCTTGTAAACTGGAAAATATCCCATGAGTTTAATTGAATTGCTTATGTAATGTTAAAAATATCAGTTTCTTGTTAGTCTCTGTAAACTGTATATATATTCATATATATGCTAGTGCTTTGAAGTAATAGCTGTTCTGAGCATCCATGGTGAACTCTATGCTGGCAACAGGAATCTTGTCATATGTTACTTGGAATATTTTAGCAAAAACTTGTGGTGCAGCAGCATGTAGGAGGGCTAGTTGGAAATTGCTTATAATATGGTGGTGGCTGCTTTTCCCACTGCTCATTGCTACTTTTCGGAATAGTTTTCTCTTTGAAACCCCTTTTGCTGCTGAGTCTTGGACTTGGACTTGGACCAAGACCGAAAACCCATCCGTTTGATCATTTTTGCATAAAATAATGTGGGCCTTGCTGGGGTTTTTGCCCTTGCCTCGTTTAAGGCAAAATTTTGAGTATGTATGATTGCAGCATATGCACGAGTTGGCAGAGTTAAGTTAAAGTTGGCCCATGCCCATGTGATTTCTTCATCATTCCCCATCCTTGGTTCTTTTCTTTTTTACCTCCCTCAGCTGCCTTTGTTTCCTCACACAACCATGTTTGCCCTTCTTGGGGATTCCTCACTTTTTTTCTTTTTTCTCCACTAAATTTGCTCCAATTAATTGGTACTAGTAAATTCCCCTATTTTGATCTTCTATGAGAAATTGGTGATGGATTGCATGCTCAAATGGATATGTTCATATGATGTATGTGTAATATATTTCTAAGTATATTTAACCTGCTGATTTTATACACATAAGTGTGCATATAAAGTACATTCTTAACAGTCTTCTAACCACATCTTTACTTTTAGTGCCGTGGGGTTTGTGTGGTTTGTGGTAGAAGGTTCGTGATATATGTTGCGTTATATTATGTTTTAGGCGGGTTTCAATGTGATCGAAACGCGTGGAACTATTCAGAAATATATTTGGGGCGTCTTAAGTGACTCCAATAATTAAAATTATGCTCTTCGATTCGAGTAAAGTGGTAGTTATATGCCCATTTCAGTGCAGTCGCTTAATCTCCATATTATATTATTTTATCCACATATGTATAATAATTGTTATTGTTCACTTTTGTCAGTTGTGGTTTGCAAGCTGTTTTGGGATTGGTTTTAGGTTGGGGTACGTGCTAAAAGGGTAATGGGAGGGCAGGGCAGTCGTGTGACAAAGACGAAGGCAATCGTCTCGTTAGTTTAGGGCGGAGTGCTTCTTTGGAAATATGATCATTTCTAATAGACATTGTGGAAGTGTGAAATATAACCGACGTATTCCTCATGCTAGCCGTGGCATGGAAAACAATATTTGTTTCTAACGTTAATTTTCTTGGGCACTGCATTCCTTACTCTTTATCCGTCATTAATCAATCAATATTTAGTTTTTTTTGCCCTATACTTCTCTAAGTAACACATTGATTTTTAAGTTGCGTGCGCATTATTTGAGCGGTTTGTTTGGTGTGCTGTTTGGCGGGGTTTCTTTTTTTATATAATATAAAGGTAAAGTATCCAATGAAAAAGGCATTCATAAAGTGTTAGATTGTCTTGTAAAAGAATCTTATTCATAATTTTTTATCTGTAAATTGCGTTTATAAAAGTTATTGGTGTCAATTTATTTGGGAGTACATGGTCTAACGGTTGGGTGTATCGGTTGTCCTTAGGCTAGACATGTCGTGATACCTTTGCAAGAATCGTAAATGACATTGGATGCCTAGTCTACTGGTATATGATGATTATTTTCACGTTTTGACTTCAATGTGGTATATTGGAGTTAGCATGATATCTTGTTTTTTTTTCTTGTCTTGGCCTTATCATTTTTTTTCGATTCTAAGTTTGGGGTTGCTTTAGATTTCAATATCGAAAAGTTAGGTAACTGTAAATGTCTCTCAATTTTGTGATATTAGACAATTTTTGGCTGTCTTTTGTCTTGTCTGTCTTGTAGTCTAGTAACGTGTTATCCATTTTTATTAAGAAGACATACACGATTAATTTTAGCAAATACTATGCAGCGCGAATAAACATACACTTTGCAAGAAACGTTTGCTTTTCGCTATGGATGAGTTTTTGACTATAGATTGGTTCCTGAAAAGGAGAGGTCTATACTGTCAGAGAGAATATCTAGAAGATTGTTCCATGTTTCCAGCCTCATATTTACCTTCACCTTTGGAGGAGAGGGATAGGTGGGGGGATAGGGTTGTGTTTGTGTGAGGGTGATCTGGTATTCGATTAGGAGTTTAGATATTTTGTTGATATTTGTGTGGTGGTTTTGAGCTCCGATCCTCTTGCAGTGCTTGTGCTGTGCGTGTCTGTACAATTTGAACTGCATCTGCGTGCTATTAAGTCCTAAACTTTCATTTCCTCTGGACAAAACTCGTACTGAGACTTGCCACTTATTTTAAGTATGTTTTTCCATGAATGTTCATATCCGATCGTCGGACCCAGTCTGTAGCACCTACTGTGCGTTAGACCATAGCCTTATGAGCGGTTCCACTGATAGGACTGGCCTCAAGAAGAGTTTAAATAATGTACAAACATAGTGTGGTCTCTTTAAAGTGTGTTTTGGAGTGAGTTATTTCTTCCATTTACCGCCTTGGTGATACACGACCTCACCAAGGAGCGGAAGCCGGCTACTCTATATTTAATATTATTCTATGTATAAGTTATTTGCAACCCTAAATTAGCATCGGAAAGTCAAACATAAGTTTTGGTTATGTTTTTAAATATAGGTAGTGCAATTAATTATACTGAATGATAAATTTAGTAGCAAAAGCAATCCTAACCAATAGATTCCTGGTAGGGTGGAGTGTTTTATTTAACTTAGGCCTAGAATAGATCATTATAGGGTTTGGGCAAATTAGTAATGAATCTGAAGTCCTCCAATAGTATTTTAGACTAATGGTGTAAATTTCATCTTTTGCTTTCCCTTATATTATATGTTTTCGTATTTTTGTACTCCTCAATCGGAGGCGTAAAATGAGTAATACTTTCTAATGACTAGTTCTTGTCTTGAATAAATCGCCCGTTCCTCTTAGTATAGTTTTGAGACAGACATGTATTAATTATAAAATTTATTGGGTTGGGATTTAGAGATGATACGGATCGTTTAAGCTAGAGCTGAAGGTGTGGTTTGTAAATGTGAATAATTTGGAATTTAAATCTTCTATAATTAGATTTATTAATATCACTGTGATTATTCAATAAATTAATTTTCAGGGTCTCGAGTAAACGAGAAGCCATTCACGTTTTTGTAAAAAAGATGGTTTGGAAAGAATATTTTAAAGTTTCCTAGAAAATTTGATAATATAATTTTATGTATCAGCCAATCGTTCAATTTTTGATGACGTCAATCTTCCATATAGTGAGTAGATTTTCTTTGCAGAATCATAGCAATATATACTGTTGTATGTGTCTTGAGTAAATGGTAGTCTAAACTAACCCCTTGATTCGGGTCGCCGGGTTATTACGGGCGCTATGCGTTGCTCTGGAGATGATATGTGGTCCAGGGGCAGAAAATAAGAAGATAATAGAAATTATGCCTCCAGGGTGGTGTCCCTCCCCCGAGTGTTGTGTGGGTTGTTAGTTTGCATTGGGGGTACCTTTTTGTAAGGCCTAGGATAGATCTCTCCGATGCGCGTAGAGTTTAGATCAATAGTGATATTCTGTTGAGGTAATAGGATTTGTGTTGGGGTGTTTAGGAGAATATTCAGATTGAGAGGTGGTGGGTGGATATGTGCATGATGCTATATGAAAGAATAGGTAGTATGGGTGAGTATTTGTTGTGGGGGTAGTAATATGATTCGCCATAAAAGGAATTAGGTACATAGTAATTTGTTAGTAGCCTTGAGTTAGGTCGCATCAGCTAGCGTGTGTTGAAGAGGGGTCCATTTGTATGTTCCAGGCACGTGTCATCGAGCCGGGATGCTATAAGGGTTTGTGAAGAGGATTCAACAGAATTGACATTTTATTGGTTTGTGGTTGGGTTTTTGTTGGCTTGTTGTCTGGGGTCATGTATCATAAGAAGCGGTCGAGGTCTCCGGTGTCATTTTCCCAGCGACTCCAACCTCGACTAGATCCTCATGACATGTAATCCGGAGAGTGGAGGGGATTATTTTTTGCTTGGGTGAGAGTTGGCGGGACCCGTATGCTTCTAACCTAGCGATGCATCTCGGAATTTTGTGGTTGACTTTGGATCCGTTCAAAGCCATGTTGCGGCTTGCAAATTTGTTGGCCATCTTAAAGGGGCAATTGGTTTGACATTTTAAGTAAGTGTTTCCATAACCTGGGTACAAGTCACTCATACTGCATTATTTTTTTTCTAAAATACTTACTAAATAATTACAAATTAAATGCCGAAAAGGAACAGCGTTTATCTTTTCTTCTCGTTCTGAAGAAATGCAATAGATGACTTTATAGGTTTTAATAATTAAGGGCCAATGAATGCATGCGAATATAGGGTTTTGTTGGGGGGGGTTTGGGTGGGGGGGGGTCGGCGTGCGAGCTAAGTGGAAACGTTCAACCACACAGTTTATAAATAAGCAGTCAAGATATGTGTAGTGAATCTCCCATACTGAGCGAGCGCGAGTAACTTAAATATAATATATAAAAATATAAAAAGTAGAGGTTCTTGGATGGAAAATTTTGATATTAAAATTTGTTTTGTGATTGAGTTTTGTTAGTAAGTTGATGGTGTCCAGCGAGTAAAATGTGGTTTCGAGGTGTGGTGGTAGCGGTCTGTGAAGGGTTTATTGGGAAATGGATTGTGAAATTTGGTTGACAAATATTTCACATTTATCATAGGGAGCGGTGTGCGTTTAGTTTTTGCTGAATTGTGTATTGTTATTTATTTATGTAGTTGCAATAATAAAGAGTGTAAAGTAAATACAATGATGGAAGTTCTTCTTGATTTTAATAATTATTAATGGTCCCTCTGTCTCTTTTCTGTTTGAAAAGTTGTCGGCTAAATAAGAAGTCAGATAGTCTTTTGAGAAATGGGCCAGCTGGCACGTTTAATATGGAGAACCCCATGAAGTATGTATAATATGTTTGTATACAATATGGGGTGGTGGGTTTGTTGTGTGGGTTGTTTGGTGGTCTTTTTTTTTTTGTGATATGGATTGGATATAGTAGAACTTTAAGAGGTGTGTTTTGTTTTGTTTTGTTGTTGATTTTGAGTAGTTAAGGTTACAATATAAAATTAAAAGTTGCTTAATAAATTGAGAGATGGAAGCTGTCTTAATTATTAAATTATTAATTACTGAAGCATTTATTAGTTCCACGTAATGTTTTACTTCACACGTACAGATAGGGGTGTGCAGGTTTATTTTATTTTTTTAAATAAATAAATTTGGGTGTCAAACGAACTCAAACAATTGAGTCGGTGTTAGGGTAAAATTTCCCTACCCGAATTTTTATTTTTTAAAAAATTGTGCCTTTTAATGTTTGAGTCTAGGGTTTATATACATTTCTTTTCTTTTCAATCTTTTATCCCTCTTCTTTCCTTCCAACGTTAACAAAAATCTATTCTTTATCTCAAACCCTAAACTTGTAAATTTCATTTAAAAAAAATAATGGAATTAGAATACTAAATCCAATTGTTAGTATTATTTTTTCTTTTTTTATTTAGTTAGATGTATATTCAAATTTCTATTATTTATTGTAAACTCAAACACTTAAATTTTAATGAAAACTAAAAAAAAGTAAAAAAGCCTTTTATTAATTTTTTTAAGAAAACGAAAAAAATATGCAAAATTTTTGCCTCTGAAACAAGCATTTAGAAGCAAAAATATGCCTCTATTTTAATTTTATTTTAATTAAATATAGTTTTTAAAAAAAAAAAGAATTTGAATACTCGCCAATAAAACTGGTAATCCGAATATAGCTACCGAAAGTTCAAATATATGACGTAACTATTCGAACTTTTATTACTTCCAACCCGACGCCCATCCCTATTATACAGATTTGTACGGGACACATCCCCACGTTGCCCTTACAAATCTACCTTATTTATTGCCCCCTCTCACTGGTCCTTTTTTTTTTTTTCTTAATTTAAATGATAATAATTATGATTATAAATATATTATTATGATTTTGATATTATCATCTATGTCAATTAATACACTAGTTACTATTATTTATAATTAATTAATAATTACGATTACAATAGATAAATAATTATATAGTACTAAAACAAACTAACATTTCTATACAAGTGAGCATTGAACCAATAACCTCACAGGCCATGTGTCTCAAATTTTTAATGTTTGTGACGGAGCAAGAATTTAACGAAAAATAAAGACGTCATTTCCACAAGATGGTAAAAAAAAAAAAAAAAAAAAAAAACCACCACATATTTTTATGTATTTACGAATTAGCCTTTGATAAAATAATTATATCCATAATTTTCTTTTTTTTTATCTCTCATAATTTTTTTTTATCTTCATTTTTCTTTCTTTTTAAAAAAAAAAAGGTAACCATTTGATCACATATTTTCAGTTAATTTGAGTACATAGTTCTAACTTAGTTGAATTAACATTTCAATTATTTTCATATTTTAGTTTTGGTCGTCATTGTGACCTGTGTGGGCGTACCAATCTGGGACGATCATTAAATTGAAATGGGCCTTGTGTTATAATTGTTGTACGAATGAAGGAAGGTTGTAGGGTGGGAATGAGTGGGCCAATAGCTGATAGCTTTTATGTGAATCCATTATTGTTTGTGTCGGCCATATCATCCTCTAGGCTTAGCCCTACTTCCAGAATACAATGTTGAAAATTCGAGAAATTTTCATGTTACATCAATAATGTCAGTAGGGGGGTACGTGGATGTAATATGGATTCAAATAGTGGTCAGTGGGTTGGGTTGGGCTGTATCCATTTGGGTTCGAGTTGAAATCAGTTTTGAACCCGTTTTTGGAGATCCGAGATCGTTCTCTGTCATTACCTTTTCTTGTCAAAAACAAAGGGCCCAAACCCAAATGCAACAGTATGAAGAAATTGGCGAATGTGTGGGCTCGGGCGATCTTTTATTGTTGTTTAGTAGAATGCCTCAGGCCCTCGAGTAATGTCACACCTGGGTTGCGTGTCGTTTTTGAACCCATCACCTCTTTAACATACCTACCTACAAACTTCTTATTAAATTAAAGTTTGGGTGGGCCGAATCAATCGAAAAGTATGTGGTTAATTATTTTTTCAAATTACAAATCAATCATATTGTAAGAATATTACACTTAACCAAAAGTTAGACAAGAAGTTGAGTACGGACAACAGTTAATAGTCTCTGCTCTATCAACTCACGAATTTCACAACAAAGAACGTTAATATAACAGTATGAACAAGAACAAGAATGAATGTTGAGAAATGAAAAAAGAGTAGCTACGATAGTCTCATGAACAATAACTCACTCCTCAGAGTTTCAATACAAAAATAAGATCCAAAAGGTGCCGAAAGAATCCAAATCAATGAAGCCAAAAACTTCAGAACCAGAACAAGAACCCGAACCCGAACCCTATGGGCTAAATGCAACAAATACAAATATATATATGTGGGCCGGAACTCGGAAGTGAATAGCCAGATAAAAGTAGTAATCTAAAGTAGCAAATAGACCACAGCCCATCCGGAAACAAAGCTACCCATCATCTTCTGCAACGACCACACTGCATTTGCTCCACTCTGCAATGAATATTTCAAGATATATAAAGAAGGGTTTATATGCAACTTAGAAAGTAATTTGTTTCGATCAACCATTAGTATAATTCAGAAGAACTATTTAAATGATAACTAGAAACAACCTTATATTGCAAATGCACACATTAACCGCAGTAAACTTCCCAAACTATTTTGGGTATTAATCAAAGTTCCTGTCCGAACCCCATTGGTTGTCTCTCGATCACTAGAATCTGAACTCGTTAATTTTCTATCGACATCATATACACATTATAAGGCGTTCATTGTCTACTAGTGCAGAAGCTAGTTTCAAGATTTCAGCATTTGATCATGACAATTTCGACTTTCAGTTGTGTATATAATTCGATTCGAATACACACTAGAACTCGATGTTGAAATTAAGACTATACAATTGCCACACTTATTATTCATATTTCAGATAGGATATTAGATATATGACATCATGCATCAATGCAAAGTGCGCAGATTAAGGAGAGAGCGATTTCAAAATACTGGTGGACATGTGAAATGCTACGGTTGTTACGTACCTGATCGGTGGCTGATGGAGCAGGAGAAAGCGCCTGAAGGCTCGGACCTGGAGCTGCAGTTGGAGGTGCCGGAGGGCTTAGCAATGATGGAGATGGCGCAGGAGACGTTGGCTTGGATGGAGCTGGAGCTGGAGCCGAAGCTGGTGGAGAAGAGAGCGGAGCAGGCGTGGGAGCCGCCGGTGGGGGGGAGTAGGAGCGGGAGGCGGAGGAGACGGAGGTGGAGTCTGAACTGGTGGAGGAACAGCCGGAGGAGGAGATGCGGGTGGGGGAGCTCACAGGAGGAGGAGTGGCAACAGGCGGAGGAGTAGCTGGGGGTGGAGTAGTTACAGCTGGCGGAGGCGACGAAACAGGAGGCGGAGACGAAGTCGGAGGTGGTGTAGCTGCTGGTGTGGGAGAAGTTGGAGGAGGCGAAGCTGTGGTAGTAGGGGGAGTGGCGACAGGGGTGGTAGGAGTAGGCGGAGCAGGAGTTGCAGTCGGAGAAGTAGCTGGAGACTGTCCGGTGACGCCGGCGACGGCCATGCAAATCAAAGCCGTGAACACAAGCAGTTTCCGAGCCATTATTAACAAAAAAAGAATGTTGTATAAGTGTGAGAGTGAAGGTTAAGACGGAGTGGCGCAGGGAATGAGACAGTATATATAGGGAGGGGAAAACGTAGGAATTAAATAGGAAAGACGTTTAAAAGCTGAAAAAGGTGTATATGTATGGTGTGGAACCGTAGAGGAGTAAAAACAAAGATGCCACCTTTTTATGTACTAGGGTGGTGTAGTTCGTGCAACACTAGGAATTGGGAGTTGTGATTTGTAACTACCAAAATCCTCTGCAGTGAGATATATACAATACACTATACATGGGTCCCACTCTTTACCCGTTTCTCCATATCTCATTTCTTATGCCGTACTAAAATGTAAATCACAAGAACAAAAGTGGCAAAATAATTTTTCTTTACTTTTCTAATATCAACTTCAAATTTTGTAACTATTTTTATCATGACTTGGAAAAGCATTGCTCTAATTCAGGTGTTTCAAGTTGGATAAATCCATGCAATCAAATTCAAATTAAACTACAAAATATTAATTCACTATTTGACTTTTATTTTCTTAAAAAATTCGATAATTTCATTCAATTTTAATTTGGTTTTTGGGTATAACATTTCGGTATATCGAATTTTCTTTTTCTTAAAATCTCATCAGTTCAATTTTATCCAATGAACACCTCTATCTCATTTTATATAAGAGTAACTAACATTAAAAAAAATAAGATAATATGAACACAAATTAAATCATAATTCATTATAAAATGGGAGTGGCTTAACGTGTTTGATTTAGTACAAACTAATTAAGTTTTTAATTCTTAATGTGTTGGTGGGTTGGGAGTGACCAAATTAAGGATTGTCCGAATGAGCTTTAAAGAAAGGGCATAGTGATTAGTTTTCTTAATCAGAAATAAATTTTTAACTAAAGAAACATAAATCAAAGGTAAAAGATGAAACAAGTGATGAGTGACGATGGTGGGTATAATTTTCCATCCATCACAGTTTACCTTCTACTCCACCTTTATTCATGCTTCAACTACTCTATTTTCAATTAATAAAACTTATTTTCATTGAAGAAAAAAAATTAAATTCTTATACTTACTATTATGTAATTAATTTAAATTCAATATAAAATTTCACATAATGATTATCAATGGAGTATTTTTGCGACAGACGGGCCAGAAGTCTGCATCCACAGTTAAGGATTTTCTCTTATATCTTTCATATCACATTTACATGTATTTTAATTATTTTTTTTTTTCAATAAAAGAAAAAACACATAAAAACCATTGATTGACACAATTTAAAAGTGTGGTAGAAAAATTCAGACAGATTATTAAAAGTAGTTTGGTTGAAGAAGACAATCAAATGGTGGCGTAGACGTGGCATCATGGATGTAGGGTTGGTCTTGATTTGATTAGAATCAAAGGAACAGAAAAAGAACACTATGCTTAGACAGCAATTTACCAGCCTGTCCTCATCATTTGCTTAATAAACTAATCATTGTTTTGCACCGCAATTCCGCCCCATTTACTATTTGTTTCTTTATTTTTTTGTGAAAAAATTTAAATTTTATTTCCCAACATATGAAAAAAGAGAAATAAATTTCAGATTAATAGCTTTATTTTTGTTTTTTCTTTTTCCCTCTCATGCGAATAAAAGTGACATGAAAACTAACGTGCATTTATTTATCGAATGAAACATCCCACCCAACTAAAGTGACATACTATGAATCAAATCAAACCCTCTTATCATAATATTTAATTATTTAATTGAATTATAATATTTATATAGATCAGAAACTGCTCATACCCCATGTCAACATAATATATATAATATTGTGGTAATTTTGGCACAAAATTTTAATTATTTCAAATTTTATTTTAAAATTAATATTATATTTCAAAATATTTAAATAATAATTTAAAATATTTGACATAACATTGATTTTTTAAAAAATATTGGAATTGATGTAAGACAGAGAAAAGAAAAACCAAAAAGTTATAATTTCAAAGAAAATAATTTAGAATTTTATTAGATAGTGAAAAGTTGTTTGAGGGGGAAGGGGGTAGTGGCGTAGATTGGAAGGGAGGAGGAATAATAGGGGAAGTTTGGTGCAGTCATGGATTTTGCTGAGCCTAAAGTGGATAGCGATCATCATGCGGGTCATGTCATGTAAGTAATAAACACCCCACACCAACAGTACGAGGCTACCTGCTCCTGCTCCTGCTCCTGCTCCTGCTCCTGTCTCATTGACGCTTCATCTTTCTCCGACTCATTATTGTTTCTACCAATCGGATCATCAAGGATTTGTTGGCACTCATAAACTCCACTCCTATTACCACAACCCACAACCCAATTTACTAATAATTACTTCCTCTCTCCTGAAAATTTAATATAATTATATATAAATTTTGTGTAATTTAAAAAATTATATACAATATTTTTTAATTTTTTATTCGTCTAACAAATAAATATATTTATTGGTTAAATTTTACTGAATTTGGTAATATTAACAAAATAAATAAATAAAAATTGATATTTACCCTCTATTGACTCGTTATTGACTTATTGTAGATCGAATAAATTTTTTGGACTGAACTACCCTTGTAACGGTGAAGATATACGCCTCCTCATATGCATTAGCATGTGAAGACATATGAGTAATTTGGTTATAAAAAATATTTATTTAATCAGTAATAAGTCAATCATGTGTTAATACATTTTTTGTTAATATCAACAAATTTGTTGAATTTTGACTAATAGATGGACTAATTTATATTAGATAAAAACAAACTTAAAAGGTGCTAAATGTAAGTTCTCAAACCACAAAAGATCTATTTGTAATTACATAAAATTTCATAAAAGAATAGTGTAATTATCCCTTACTTTTACTTAATCTTTAAAATTGTTCAATTTTTTAATTTTATTTTTATTTTTCCATTTTTGATTTCAACAACTTTTTTCCAACCAACAGTTGATCTTTGTTAAAAGTACCCCCAAAAATAATAACAAATATACACAATTACAAAAACATCTCACTGATTTTAAATTCAAATTCAAATTCAATTTAGTATTTTACAGTAGTTGGCAACTTAAAACTAGATAGATTACATTATAAAAATGATTATACAATGTTGGAAGACATTCTTATGTTTTGAGCAGTTTGTGTCCAAGTAAGGATCACTTAGATTGTAGTGATTAAGGTTGTGTCCAATTTGGACAGTTGTCAATTCTGAAAGAGAGAGGCACAGGTGAACAAAATGTTGCTATGAGTTGGACAAATGGACCTTAACGATTTGGGCTTAAAGAGATAGATCCATGGAGTTAGTATTAAGGTTATGGGCCTGATCCAAATTACTTTTGGCCCAACATCGAGTGGATGTGTGGGTGTGGGCATTTGAGTAAAATAACTAAATGATAAAGTTGGAAAACGGCACAAGAGGCGCGGGGAGGGTTATTTTTGAAGTCTTATCTTCTTTCTGCTTCTTCTCACTCGTTTCGAAAACCCTATTCGTCTTCCCCTTCCATTTCCAATCATCTCTCTATTCACACCCACAGATAACTGAACAATGGCGATATCTTTGCCTGTCTTTTCGAGTTTTCTGCCTGCCGACAGTCGGTCGTTCTGCCACTCCTCGTCTTCCGCCCCTGTCAGGCTTATTTCCCCTGACCTGCGTGGTTTGCGATCGGTGACGGTTTCTGCCTCCTCCAAGCCCGTTATGGAGACGAAGAAGCGCGAGCCCAGGGGGATAATGAAGCCGCGCCGAGTCTCTCCCGAAATGCAGGCGTTTCTCGGCGGTGTGGCTGAGATTCCCCGCACTCAAGCACTCAAGGAGATTTGGGCTCACATTAAGCAGCACAATCTTCAGGTATATGCACATTGTGGAACCCCAATTTATGTGTATTTCTGGGCCTGTGTTGTTTGTACTTGATGCTTACGACTAGGGAGGTATTTCTTTCTCCCGTTAATTTTGATTGTTAACGAGTGTTTTGGACTGTTTATCTATCTGTATTTTACGTATTAATCTCAAACTGTCTCACTTGCAGTGTGGCTATGTTGTTTAGTTTTGATGTTTAAGAGTTAATTTCTGCTTTATCGTTACTGTGCTTTATTGACCTAATGTCAAGTTTATCTGGTGATTTTGTTTTCCATTCTTTTTCCTATCTGTATGGACAAATGACAACGTGGATAAAGCATGTGCGCCTTAGACTGAGTTAAGTATTTTAATCTTCTATGTTAATGCATTTTTTCACAGCTTGACATTGTGATGTTGGTATTGATGAAGAGAAGATTCTTTAATGGATAGCTAATATTTTTATAGTTGTACAAAATAATCATGGGTTTTATTACTGCACCTTACTCTGAATCTTAATATATTTTCTGTTCCATTATTCTGGGGTTACTCGTACAAATATCTGACAATTATTACACATTGGGGTCAAAACTATAAGTATTTTGGACTTGCATTGTTGCACAGTTCCTCTGTTAATTAATTGGAAGTTTGTGCTTGATTTGCTCAAATAGAATTTTGTTGCCATGTACCTGACATAATATTAACATATTGCACGCCGCAAAGTGGTTGGGCTCTGCTGTTCCTTCCTTAATTTTGTAGATGATATTTGCAATTGTCAACTTTTTGCTGCTGGCTGCCTAAGAGTCAGCCTATATTTATTCTTATTTATTGCATTCATATAACTAGATGATGGAAGAAGTAAAATGATAGTTCATGAGTTGGTAGAGAAGCAGGCAATATATCACTTGAGTTTTAGGTTGTATGTTGTGAAGGTTAGCTTTGCATTGCTTTGTGTTGGTTTATTCCAAAAGTTTCAGTAAACATGGGTTCTCTATGGATAAGACAACCGTCTTGTCTTCTAAATTTCTGAACTATCTCTAGTATTTAGTTTGGATCCTTTATCAGCATCGACATGAATATGTTAAGGAATCTCAAACAATTACTTTTTCACAGTGAAAAAAATTCCAGTCATTTCATGTTTACGTAGAACGAACTTGGTTTCTCTCTTCATTTCAGGATCCTGAAGACAAGAAGGTCATTATATGTGATGAGAAGCTGAAGAAGATTTTCGAGGAAGGGATCGTGTTGGGTTCCTTGAGATTGCTGGCTTGATCAATCCACACTTTCTTAAGTGAGAAAGTGAAGGAGTATAGGGATTATGGCTTTGCATCTTGAAAGGAAATATCTTTTTTGTAAATTAAGTTTCTGTTGGTGAATGATGGCAGTCTTTAGGAATCACTAGCTCTTGTTTTCCATTATAGATAAATTTCAAAGCTCATCAGCGATAGGATCTGTCATCATGACTGATTTTGCCTTTCGGATGCACTTGTAGGCTTAAAAGTGCAATGCTTTGTAGTGACTGCAAATATATGCATTCTTGATGATCTCAAGACTGGCTCAAAAATTCTTGTCAAGTATGGTGTACGTATGATTTTATTGGCATTCCTTTTTTCTGATTAAGTGCCGGTATCGGCTGGTAAAAAGTTTATCTAGCAGGAGTAACTTCGTTTATTTAATAAATATATAAAGAAAAAGGCTCCTAAATGTTTTATTATCCCCATTTTGTCGAGTACCTTACTCCTGCATTCTTCCATGACACTGACGGCGTTTTGTGTAACAGTTTAAAAGTGCGAGTGTTGTAAATTTATATTGTTGATTTTTAAGAACAGTTGTTATGAATTAAGGATGTTAAATAACAAGACATGTTAATAATAAAAAATCATATTGAAAGTGAAGTTCTATTTTAGGATAACCTAGAAAGGAAATGGCTAAGATTTTGGAAAGCAGAAAGAAACAATTATTGGTAAAATGGCCCCCTTATTTTTTATTGTAGACTTTTGGATAATTATATTGCTCTCCCCTCAGGTTTAGTGTGATTACATATAGATTTTCTATAGTCTAGAAAATTATATTTAGTACTTTTGGTATTTATTCCCAATAAATATATCCGTTTGTTAGTTAAAATTCATCGAATTTAATATATTATAAAAAAAATTGAATGAAAATTCAAATTTATTCCCGATTGACTTATTATAGGTTCGACAAACATTTTCTGATCAAACTATCCTGATAAAAGTGAAAATAAGCCTACTCATATGTATTTGCATGTGAAAATGTATAATAATAGTTTGATCAAAAAAATATTTATTTGATCTGTAATAAGTTAAAATATGTTAATTGAATGTAAAGATGAATTTTCATTGATTTAATTTTGCTAATATTAAAATTTGGTGACTTTTAAGTGACAGAGTAATCTATTTGTAACACAAAAACAAAATTAAAAATATGAGATGTAATTTTTCAAATTATAAAAATTTATGTGTAATTATAAAATTTTAGAAGAGATTGATGCAACTATACCTAACATTTGAAGCATGGGAGCAAGATAGTCCTACAACAAGAATCAATAATTATGTTCGAAAAAGCTATTTTGTCAAAGTTCATGTACCAATCTAACGAATACAATTTGTTGAACGTATGTACATTGGGTGCTGCCGAGGTCTAGTTTAATTGGCGAAATTGAGGCCCTATAATCTTAGAGATCATGAGTTCGAATTCCACCAAGTATGTGAGATATTGCATGCTATATAATAGGAGTTCTCTATTGCATAATAAAAATTATTGTCTATACAGTAGTTGTAATAATTTATCGTTCTTAACTAAAAAACCGAAAATATACGTTGGTTGCTGTTTTATGTAGCAAGATTTGTCCCTTGAGAAGGAAAAGATTTTTTGTTGAAGCGCAAGTGGACCAAGATTTTGAGTGCTAGTGCTACTACTACTACACTTGCAAAACCCCCTTCTCCCACTCCCAATTTCCCTGCGCCAATGGCAGAAAAACTAGCTCTTCCTCTTCTCCTCCCAAACCCACCACCAAAACCTTTCTTCCAAGACACCCACTCCTCCGTCGCTGTACCCTCCCCTCCCCGCCCGTAACCCCTCTATTCCAAGAATTCCTCCACCACCAACATCCCACCACCTCCTCCACTTCCCCGAACTACCCCTCCTCGGTACCAAGACCACGACGTCGCATTGGAAAACACGGAGACCCCAATAAGGGTAAGCCTTGGTTTCACCGGCGCCTCTCTTCTCAGGGTGAGCTCACTCTTCACTCCCTTATTGATCCTCAATTCAACATAGAACAGCTGGACGATGAGTTATCTTCTTTGTTCAATTCTCGTCATCGAGAAAACGAATTTTTAGACGATTGTACAGAAGCAGTGGTTTCTGATGTCTTGGGTATAATTAAGGCTTTGGGGTACTATAAAAAATGTGACTTGGCTTTGAATGTGTTTGAATGGATTAAGAAACGTGAGGACTCGGAGAATTTGATTAATGGATCTGTTGTGGCGGTGATTATTAGTATGTTGGGCAAAGAGGGTCGGGTTTCTACTGCTGCTTCTTTGTTTCACAATTTGCACAAAGATGGATTTGGGGTTGATGTGTATGCCTATACTTCTTTGATAACTGTTTTGCGAGCAATGGGCGGTACAGGGAAGCTGTAATGGTTTTCAAGAAAATGGAGGAGGAGGGTTGCAGGCCTACTTTGATCACGTTCAATGTGATTTTGAATGTTTATGGCAAAATGGGCATGCCTTGGCACAAAATTATGGCGGTTTTTGATGGTATGAAGAGCTGGGTGTTGCTCCTGATGCTTACACATATAATACCATCATAAGCTGTTGTCGACGGGGCTCTTTGTATGAGGAAGCTAAGGGAATTTTTGAGGAGATGAAGTTAGCTGGTTTTGTGCCGGATAAGGTTACCTATAATGCGCTACTGGATGTTTATGGAAAGTCCAGGAGGCCTAAAGAGGCCATGGAAGTTTTGAGGGAGATGGAACTTAATGGTTTTTCCCCCAGTATTGTGACTTACAATTCCCTGATATCTGCTTATGCTAGGGATGGTTTGTTGGAGGAAGCATTAGAGCTCAAAGCTCAGATGCTTGAAAAGGGGATTAAGCCAGATGTGTTCACTTATACTACGCTGTTGTCAGGTTTCGAGAAGGCTGGAAAGGATGAGCCTGCGATGAGGGTATTTGAGGAGATGCAGCGTGCAGGTTGTAATCCAAATATATGCACCTTCAATGCTCTGATCAAGATGTTTGGAAATCGTGGAAAGTTTGCAGAAATGATGAAGATTTTTGATGATATCAAGGCATGTGGATGCAAGCCAGACGTTGTTACTTGGAATACCCTTTTGGCTGTGTTTGGGCAGAATGGAATGGACACTGAAGTGTCTGGGGTGTTCAAAGAAATGAAGCGGTCGGGTTTTGTAGCTGAGAGGGACACTTTTAACACTTTAATAAGTGCTTACAGTAGATGTGGATCTTTTGACCAGGCAATGGCTATTTATAAGCGCATGTTAGAAGCTGGGGTAACTCCTGACCTTTCCACTTATAATGCTGTTTTGGCAGCGCTGGCTCGAGGAGGGCTGTGGGAGCAGTCGGAGAAAGTTTTTGCTGAAATGAAGAATGGCCGGTGTAAACCCAATCAGCTGACTTATAGTTCCTTGCTTCACTCATATGCTAATGGAAAACAAATTGAGAAGATACATGCTCTAGCTGAAGACATATATTCAGGAGTAATTGAACCCACACAGTGCTGCTGAAACCCTTGTTCTGGTCTATAGCAAAAGTGATCTATTAAAGGAAACAGAGCTAGCGTTTTTAGAGCTAAGAAGAAAAGGTTCCTCTCCGGATATAACTACTCTAAATGCAATGGTCTCAATATATGGTCGCAGGCAAATGAATGACAAGGCAAATGAGATCCTAAACTTTATGAAAAAAAGTGGATTCACGCCTAGCCTGACAACATACAATAGTTTGATGTACATGTACAGCCGGTCTGCAAATTTTGAGAGAGCTGAAGAGATACTGAGGGATCTGCTATCCAAAGGAAACAAGCCTGATGTCATTTCATACAATACTGTAATCTATGCATACTGCAGGAATGGTCGGATGAAAGATGCATCAAGAATTTTCTTAGAAATGACAGAATCTGGACTTACTCCTGATGTAATCACATATAATACATTTGTTGCAAGTTATGCGGCCGAGGCAATGTTTGTGGAGGCTATTGATGTGATTCGATATATGATCAGGCATGGTGTCAAGCCAAATGCAAGCACATACAATTCCATTGTGGATTGGTACTGTAAGCTTAATAGGAGTGATGAGGCAATAATGTTTGTTAGTAATCTTCGCAAACTCAATCCTCAAATTTCTAAAGAGGAAGAATGCAGATTGTCAGAACGGCTGATGAAGAAATGATTATAAATGTTTTCCTCTGCTATCGTTTCCAGCAGCTCTGAGTCCTCTGCTCGTTCCCTTACCAAACCTTACAAATACGTAGTTGTCATTTTCAGAAAGTGACTTGATGAACAGGCTTCTCCCTATATATGGTTTTGGAGCAACGCTCTTGTTATCTGGTTTGCGAAGGTGACATTGATTCTTGCAAGACTAAGATGTAGGACTTGGAAAACTAGAACACAGTTATCTAATGTACCTTCACGAGTAGTAGTACAGGTGCAATCGCATACAGCTGTGCAATCATGGTCTCAAAAAATACTCTGATGTTGTATTGTGAGGCATTTCAGAAAAGAGAACCAAATTCTAATGTAAATATTTCTATAATAGAAGCTATACATTTTAAGTTTAAATATAGCTGTCTGTTCTCCACTCTACGCATTTATTTTGTTGTGACGGTCACTGCTGCCGAATGTGGATTTGGTAATAAATCCTATCCAACATTTTGAAATTTCTTGGCTTGCATGCATGCTAGAGCTGGCGTTCTATGGATTTCGAAGCCGTCCAAGAGGCCATGTGTCAGGTGCCGATGCTACCAGAAATGGTGCTTGTTGTGAGCATGAGGTACGGCAGTCTCTGCCGAGCTAAGATAGGCTGGCCTGAGGTCAAGTAGGCCGAGCTATTGCTTAGCGACCTGACTTGTTTAGTCTTGATTAGTCAAGCTGATGTGTTTGATTTTGATGTCATAACCGGAGCTTTGATCTTGCCGAACTGGGTCCAACCGGGCTACCTGGTGCACTTAGATGTTGAGGAATTGAGATGGGGATTAACTTCAACAACAAGAATTGGAATATTGACCGCACTAAGTATAGGGATAAATTACATTTTTTTTCCTTTATTGAGATTTGATGTAATTACACATAAATTTCTTGTGATTTGAGAAATTATATATAGCAACTTTGAGGTTTGCTTCTTTCTAATAAGTCAACCAGTAGTCAAAATTTACTTAATTTGCTAATATTAATAAAAAATAAAAATTGATATATACCTTTGATTTATTTAAAACTGATTTATTGCAGGACAAATAGTTTTTTTCGAACTAAACTACCCTTATAATGGTAAAAATATATCTCTTCACATGCATTGACGCGTAAAGACGTATGAGGGTATTTGGTCATAAAAAAATTTATTTTGACTTACTATATATTAATAATAAGTCAATCAGGGGTAAATTCGATTGTTTTTTAATTTTTATTAATATCAACAAATTCAGTGAATTTTGACTCACGGGAAACTTATTTGTTAGGCAAAAAACAAACTTCATGATTGCTAGATATAATTTTCAAACCATAAAGGATTTACGTGTAATTACACAAAAAAAACGTAAGAAGTAGGGAGTATAATTATCCCTTATGGCCACATTTACTTGGAGTGATGTGATTAAAATGGGATATATTAAATTGTGATTACTATCATGAAAAAATCACATCATCTACCAAGCTTGAAGCACTAATCACAATCTAATAAAAAATAAAGTAAATAAAAAATAAAGGGTGATTAGCCATGATATCATGGCTAATCACCCAAAGTAAAGGTGCCCTATAAGTATATATAACCAATATGTGGTGACCATTAATCTGGATAAGTGATTAATCTCCCAATAGACTCCTAAGTCCTAACTTAATTCATTTTTAATTCTACTATACTCTCTATGTTAATATTTGAAATACAAAATCAGTACTTACATGTATATTTGGCACATTCCTGTCAATTTGTTGCCAATTTTAGGTAGTGCAATGCCTAATCCAGGTTTTTGGCGGCCGCCAGCCTTCAATCTGTGGATACCGATATGCCCCATAATTGCACTTACCACCCACCATAAAAATAAAAAAATAAAAAAAATTGGTTCCTGTGGCTACCACAAATTATTATTATTTTTCTTAAGAGTTAAATGTATTTTACAATTTTTAAGTACGCCAACCTCATTAATTATTCCTTTAAATTAAAAAGACCTTCAATTACCCTTTTAATTTTGAGATAATCCTTTGAAGTAAATAAAAATACTCTTAACTGTTAATAAAATAATATTTTTCACTTTAAATTATTCCGTCTAATTTAGTTTTAAATCAATGAATGAAAATGCATTTTTCCGTATTAAATTTTACACCATGCCGATATTATTTTGTACTTAATCAATTGATACTAATTCTGTATTACTTTATTAACAACATAATTAAATAAATTTAAAGTCAAATTGATTGAAAAATTCTTATTCGAACTTAGTTTGATCAAACTAATTCAATTACAAAGTAAGTGTTCTCTAAATTATGCACTAATTACATGATAAGTATATTAGACTTGTCATATAATTGGTTCAAATTTGACTGAGTTTAGTCCGAAAAAGAATTTTTCAGGGTATAAATATATATAACCAGTTTTTTTTCATTTTTTTTCTTCACCTTTATCAGATCATGTCTGCATGCCTAACTTTTCTATGTTTAGTAAATAATGCGGACATTCTTCCCCTCTCCCATGCAAACAGAGTTCATGAGCTATTATATTATATTGGACTCTTCTCCCCATTTTCCTCTCCACACCCCATCACAATGATAACAACTCAAACATAGCACTGAGTAATTAATCCCTGGTTTCTTGAGGCTGAAAAATGAGCATGAGCTGGTGGTGCGCTGGAGCTGCAATTGCAAAGGTGAATATGCATCTCACCTGTATTTTCATTTCTATGGATTTTCTATCTTAGTGTTTGATTAATTAACAGAAAAAATCCAAAGAAGATGAGGCACCCCGGAACCACGAGAGCGTAGCCCTGATAGTTGGGGTAACCGGACTCGTGGGCAACAGCCTGGCGGAGATCCTGCCGCTCTCTGACACTCCCGGTGGCCCCTGGAAGGTGTATGGCGTATCCCGCCGCCCCTCCTGGACTGATGACAATACAATCAACTACATCCAGTGCGACGTACTCGACCCTGATGATACACAGGCCAAGCTTTCAACTCTCACTGATATCACACACGTGTTTTACGCCACCTGGACTAACAGACCCACCGAGGCTGAAAATTGCGAAGCCAATGGCAGAATGCTTCAGAATGTGCTTGATGCTGTCATCCCTAACTGCCCCAATTTGAAGCACATTTGCATGCAGACTGGGCGGAAGCATTATGTTGGGCCTTTTGAGGCTTTTGGGAAGTTGGAAACCCAGCTCGAAACTCCGTATACTGAGGATATGCCCCGATTGAATTTCATCAATTTCTATTATACTCTGGAAGACATTCTGTGTAAGGAGGTTGAGAAGAAGGAAGGTCTGACTTGGTCTGTGCACAGGCCAGGCACTATATTTGGATTCTCACCACATAGCATGATGAATTTGGTGGGGACCCTTTGTGCGTATGCAGCTATTTGTAAGCATGAGGGTAAGGTTTTGAGGTTTCCAGGGTGCAAGGAGGCTTGGGATGGTTATTCGGATTGCTCCGATGCTGATCTGATTGCTGAGCATCAGATATGGGCAGCGGTGGATCCTCATGGAAAGAATGAGGCTTTCAATGTAAACAATGGGGATGTGTACAAGTGGAAACATTTGTGGAAGGTGTTGGCGGAGCAATTCGGAGTGGAATGTGGGGAGTATGAGGAAGGGCAGAGGATTAGGTTTGAAGAGCTGATGAAGGATAAAGGTCCAGTTTGGGACGAAATGGTGAGGGAGAATGGTCTGACGCCTACTAAATTGGAGGATGTGGGATTATGGTGGTTTGCAGATGTTATACTGGGTAATAAGTGTTTCTTGGATACCACGAACAAGAGCAAAGAGGATGGATTTCTGGGATTTAGGAATTCCAAGAAATCCTTCATTTCTTGGGTCGAAAAGGTGAAAGCTCACAAGATTGTTCCGTAATATGATGACAGGTGCTGCACAGTATACTCTAGACAAGTATGCATGCATGTTTCCTTAGTTTCTCATCTCTGTTTCTGTCTTTCATGCGGTCTCCGTTGGACATTTCTTCCTTACTGAAAGAAGTTTGCGAAAATAAACGGAATAAGACTGAAAATAAAGCTGTTGCCTGTATATGTAATCTTTAACATATATTACCTGTACGTAATGGAGTTATGGTAAGAACTTTTGGCTGTACTGTTAAAATGAAGAATAATTGGAACACGGGGGAAATTGCTTGGCCAAATTTTGCCATGTGATTGGTGTACAACATTGTTAAAATAACTTATCACATAATAAGTGTATTACATTTACTTCGTGACGAGATTAATTTGGCTAAACTAGATCCGAGCGAGAACTTTTCAAACATAAGTAGTGAAAAAGTATGATTCTCAAATGTACTGCAGGATTACATATAGTTATTTCCTGTGTTTCCTCTTCTCTCTGCTTACTCAAATGACTTTTTGGTTCTGTACTGAAGTCATATACTGGGATAACATGTAACCGGATTTTTCTGAACATAATAAATTGTAATGTGAATTAGAGAATAAAAATAAATTGTGATAAGAAAAAAAAGAGATGTGAGGGAGATGATTGAGAATAAATATAGTTTATTAAAAAAAATAAAAGTTTGTAATAAAAGCAAAAATTGAGAAAAATGTGAAATAGTGGATGAGAGAAAAAAAATAAAAAATTATAAATTTGTAAAAATACTTTTCAAACCAAATTTATTTTAAAAGAAAGAAACGAGTTTAAGGATAAATTCAGATATTAAAAAATTAGTACGTCAATTTTTATTTATTTATAACAATATAGATATAAGGGTGGAAGGAAATAATTGCAACTGCCAGTTACTATCATGATATTAAAAGTTATTTATTAAAATATTGTAAAAGAAAATGGCAACTCTACTGCAAAAATGGGTAGAGTTGCAAAATAAGGAGTAACGACTAATGACTCCCCACTTTTTTAAAAAAAAAATGGAGAGTCGTTAGTCCTCATTTCTGCAAGTCTACCCATTTTTGGGTAGACTTGCAATTTTTTGTTTATTTAATAATATAAGTATAAATTGGCCGGCAAAAATGTCTGTATCATTTAGTATTGTTTATGATTTACATGCAAAAGTAGATTTGTTTATATCCCAGAACCAGAAGAGAGAAGATGGAGATGTGGGAGAGGGTGCCAGAAATATAAGAAGAAATATACAATTTCTCTTTCAACTCTTTATTTTTCTAGTCAGTGGACTCTCTATCCAACACACACACACCCCACGTTGATGAGCTAAGCTGTATTCTTGACTCTGTCCCCCTCTTTGCTTCTCCACCCCCTGCAATACAAATTCCTTTAATCTAGACCAGGAACTCGCACATAGCATACAGTAATCCTTGCTTTCTTGAGGCTGAAGATGAGCTGGTGGTGGGCTGGAGCTATCGGCGCTGCAAAGGTGAATATCAGTGTAGTTATTGATACATGTGTGTATGTGTATGCGCGTATTTAAGTTTATGTTTAATTTCTTCGTGATTTGGGTGATAGTGTTTGGAAGTTTGTGTTTTTTGATGCCTAGTTGATTGAAACAGAAAAAATTAGAGGAAGATGAGGCACCCCGGAAGCACGAGAGCGTAGCCCTGATAGTTGGGGTGACCGGGATCGTGGGCAACAGCCTGGCGGAGATCCTGCGCTCGCCGACACTCCCGGTGGCCCCTGGAAGGTCTACGGCGTGGCCCGCCGTCCCCGACCCTCCTGGAATGATGACAATCCGATCAACTACATCCAGTGCGACGTATCCGACCCTGACGATGCCCAGGCCAAGCTTTCAACTCTCACTGACATCACCCATGTGTTTTACGTCACCTGGACTAACAGATCCACCGAGGCTGAAAATTGCGAAGCCAATGGCAAAATGCTTAAAAATGTGCTTGATGCAGTCATCCCTAATTGCCCCAATTTGAAGCACATTTGCTTGCAGACTGGGAGGAAGCATTATATGGGGCCGTTGGAGATATTTGGAAAGATAGAAACCCATGATCCTCCGTATACTGAGGATTTTCCCCGATTGAATTACATCAACTTCTATTATACCCTTGAAGACATTCTGTTTGAGGAGGTTAAGAAGAAGGAGGGTTTGACTTGGTCCGTGCACAGGCCAGGGAAGATATTTGGATTCTCACCATATAGCATGATGAATTTGGTGGGAACCCTTTGTGTGTACGCAGCTATTTGTAAGCATGAGGGTAAAGTTTTGAGGTTTCCAGGACGGAAGGCTGCTTGGGACGGCTATTCAGATTGCTCTGATGCAGATTTGATTGCCGAGCACCAGATATGGGCGGCGGTCAATCCTTATGCAAAGAACGAAGCTTTCAATGTGAGCAATGGGGATGTGTTTAAATGGAAGAATTTCTGGAAGGTGTTGGCAGAGCAATTTGGAGTGGGATGTGGGGAGTATGAGGAAGGGCAAACGATTACGTTTCAGGAGTTGATGAAGGATAAAGGTCCAGTTTGGAATGAAATGGTGAGGGAGAATGGTTTGACGCCTACCAAATTGGAGGATGTGGGATTATGGTGGTTTGCAGATGTTATATTGGGTAATAAGTGTCTCCTGGATACCATGAACAAGAGCAAGGAGCATGGATTTCTGGATTCAGGAATTCGAAGAAATCGTTCATTTCTTGGATCGAAAAGGTGAAAGCTCACAAGATTGTTCCGTAATATGATGATAGGTGCTGCACAATACTCAAGACAAGATAGCATATTCCCTTAGTTTCTCATCTCTGTTTCTGTTTTTAATGTCTTTGTTGCACATTTATTCCTCATTGAAAGATGTTTGTGAAAGATGGAATAAGACTGAAAACAGAGCTGCTGCTATATATGTGATCTTTAACGTATATTACCGGCACGTAATGGAGTTATGGTAAGGACTTTTGGCTGTACTGTTAACATGAAGAATAATTGTTATTTCCTGTAACATGTGCAAGAAAATAATTGTTATTTGTACTGTTAACATGAAGAATAATTGTTATTTCCTGTTAACATGAGGAAAACAGGATACCGTAATCGTTATTTCCTGTTTTCCTCTTCTCTGCTTACTCAAATGACTTCCCATTCTGTACCCAAGTCATCTACTCGGATAACATGTGACGAGAATCATGTTGTAAAAAGTGAAAATTCTAGTTCGGATCTGGCTCAATTAAATCTATTTAATATATGGTAATTGTAATATACTTGTCGTGTGATTAGTGTACAGTTAATGAAAAGTGATTCGTTTGACTCGATCAAATTTAGTATGGGCAAGAATCTTCTGATAAAGAGTTAATTAAAATAAAAGATGTAATAGGATTTGAAATAAAACAAAAAATGAAAAACAATCCAATTGGGCTTTTTGTTCCTATAAATGCTAAACATGTAATAGATGAGTAATTGGGCAGTAAAGGAATGAATCTCAACTGAAGGTGCCCAGGTTAGGGCTAGAACAGATCGGTTTGAAAAAGCTAGCCTTAGAACCAATCCACTCATGACCCATTTTGAGGTGGATTGGGCTTTTAAAAATGCGTTTCAATTGGGTATATTTATAAATCAAGCCCAACATTTAAATAGGCCTGGTTGAAACCCAGTCTAGGCCCGATTCCCGAATATACCTATTTTATTTTTATTTTTTATAAAATTGAGATTTTTTTGAACGATTACTTAGATTATGATTGTATTGTGGAATAAATAAAATCACATAAAAAATTATAACAAGAAAAAATAATAGTTAAAACTGTATAATGAACTTAAATAATAATTTAATGAACAAGCTTATAATAATACATTTAGATGATATAACCTTTAAAAACAAGAGAGAAATGAATTAATGTACTAAAAATTTAGAAGTAGAACAATATAAAATATAATTTTTAGAGTTTCAAAAGTATTAAAAAAACTTTTGAAATAGTTAATTTGAAGTAATAAAATAAAACTTATATGTCATTTATTAATTTTATAAAAAAAAAAAGACTTGGCCCAAATCCGGTCAAGTTCAAGTGTTCTTGAATTGGATCACATTTTAATACTTAGATCAGTCCAAAAATTTGTCCAATCCCAAATGAATTTGGGCACAAACCCAACTTAATTTTAATTAGTTGAATTCGATTCTGAGTTTGATTAGCCCGGTCCATTGCTCATCATGAACCTCAACCATAATTGTTGCTAAATTTTCTTGCTAAATGATATGTCTGTCTTCTTTCATGTCTTAAGACATTAATGTACCAAATTATGATGCATTTCTAGACCTGCACACACTTTGAACAGTGGATGATGAATTTCCCAAGGAATAATGGATATCTAAGAAGACATCCCCAATCATATGAATAACTAAAACATTATTACACGAATGCAACTTCTTTTTTAAAAAAAAAAAATTTAAAGTTAGTATTAGACTCATTTGGTTCAATTAGAGAAAAAGGGTAAGTGAAAAGGCGAGGGACGGAAGTAATAATAATTCTTTTTAAGTAGTTTTATATGATAAGAATGGAGTAAATCTCAAATACCACGAGTAAAATAGATTGAAAATGAAGTACTAATTTTTTAATTTTGAGTGATTAACCTTCTCTTTATTTATACTAATAAATAAATAAATTAATATTATATCAAAATAATTGTGAGTTACGACAAATTTAAAAATTAAATTAAAAAACTCATTAACAAAAATATTTATCAAAACAAGAATAAGAATAATTTGTATATGTCAATATTTCAAATATTACAACAAAGGTTTGGTTTAACAACAAATTATATAGCAAATTAGCCAGTGAAGCCTAATTCAGTTGGCGAAATTGAGGCCCCATAATTTTAAAGGTCACGAGTTCGAATCTCGTTAAATGCATGAGATGTTGTTTGTTGTGTGAAGAATTTGTCTACTACATATAACCTGATATAAAATGATATTTAACTTCAAACTTAAAAAGAATTTGATATACATCCAATTCTACATCTCTATCAAATTTTGATGTAGACTGCGAAAATCAAAAGAATTATACAATATTGTATATTGCTGATTTTGGTAAGTGGAATGGCTATAAGATGAACATCCTGGGTTTGGAAGCCACGTTCCTTCGATCTGCTCTATTAATAATTTCTTTCTTTTTATTATTATTAAGATTGGGGTGGAAGGAAATTATTGCAATCGGCAGTCACTATCATGATATATAAAATTGAGTCCTCCTGCCTGTCTGTCACTGAGAAAAATAAAGAGTCGAAAGAGAAATCGTATTTTTCTTCTTATTTTTCTTGCATCCTCTCCATGTCTGTCACTGAGAAAAATAAAGACTCGAAAGAGAAATCGTATTTTGTTCTATATTTTCTTGCATCCTCTCCACATCTCTATCTATATAAACAAAACTACTTCTTACATGTAAGAAATCATAAACAATACTAAATCATACAGACATTTTTGCCTCTTTCTCTCTCTCTATCCTACACACACAAACGAAGTTGATGAGCTAAGCTGTTTCTTGACTCTGTCCCCTGTAATACAAATCCCTTTAATCCAGACCAGGAACTCGCACATAGAATACAGTAATCCTTTCTTTCTTGAGGCTGAAGATGAGCTGGTGGTGGGCTGGAGCTATCGTCGCTGCAAAGGTGAATAATCAGTGTAGTTACTGATACATGTGTGTATGTGTATGTGTATGCGCGTATTTTGGTTTGTGTTTAATTTCTTCGTGATTTCGATTATAGTGTTTGGAAGTTTGCTTTTTTTGATGGCTAATTGATTGAAACAGAAAAAATTAGAGGAAGATGAGGCACCCCGGAAGCACGAGAGCGTAGCCCTGATAGTTGGGGTGACCGGGATCGTGGGCAACAGCCTGGCGGAGATCCTGCCGCTCGCCGACACTCCCGGTGGCCCCTGGAAGGTCTACGGCGTGGCCCGCCGTCCCCGACCCTCCTGGAATGATGACAATCCGATCAACTACATCCAGTGCGACGTATCCGACCCTGACGATGCCCAGGCCAAGCTTTCAACTCTCACTGACATCACCCATGTGTTTTACGTCACCTGGACTAACAGATCCACCGAGGCTGAAAATTGCGAAGCCAATGGCAAAATGCTTAAAAATGTGCTTGATGCAGTCATCCCTAATTGCCCCAATTTGAAGCACATTTGCTTGCAGACTGGAAGAAAGCATTATATTGGGCCGTTCGAGGTTCTTGGAAAGATAGAAACCCATGATCCTCCTTATACTGAGGATTTACCCCGATTGAATTACATCAACTTCTATTATACCCTTGAAGATATTCTGTTTGAGGAGGTTAAGAAGAAGGAGGGTTTGACTTGGTCCGTGCACAGGCCAGGGAATATATTTGGATTTTCACCATATAGCATGATGAATTTGGTGGGAACCCTTTGTGTGTACGCAGCTATTTGTAAGCATGAGGGTATAGTTTTGAGGTTTCCAGGACGTAAGGTTGCTTGGGACAGTTACTCAGATTGCTCTGATGCAGATTTGATTGCCGAGCACCAGATATGGGCGGCGGTCGATCCTTATGCCAAGAATGAAGCTTTCAATGTGAGCAATGGGGATGTGTTTAAATGGAAGAATTTCTGGAAGGTGTTGGCAGAGCAATTTGGAGTGGAATACGGAGGGTATGAGGAAGGGCAGACACTGACATTGCAGGAATTGATGAGGGATAAGGGTTCAGTTTGGGATGAAATCGTGAGGGAGAATGGCTTGACTCCCACTAAATTGGAGGATGTGGGGATATGGTGGTTTGCAGATATTATGCTTGGAAATGAGTGTCCCTTGGATTCCATGAACAAGAGTAAGGAACATGGATTTTTGGGATTTAGGAACTCAAAGAATTCCTTAATTTCTTGGATTGACAAGGCGAAAGCTTACAAGATAGTTCCTTAACTTGATACCTATCCAGTCTAAGCTTGGTGAGCGGGTGTGTTTCCTTAGTTTTTTATCTATGTTCCTGTTTTTATTGCGGCATGTGTTAGTGTGTTGTTGTTCATCTTTTCCTTAGTGAATGATATTCTGCAAAGAAAGGGAATAAGACCGAAGATGAAGAAGCTCTTGCGATCTGAATGTCTAATATGGCTTGTAAAGGATTTACAACAATGGATGCGAATGTTGCGAATGTCAATAAATTATTGTTAGATAATTTTTGTTTGCTGTCTTCTTCTCTGTATCCTACTGCTTAATTAGACCACTCTTGGTATGTGAATGAAATTATCCACGTGGTGATAACATGCAATTGGAGTTGCGTTGCAAGAGTTATTCATACTTCACAAAGATGTTCATCTGCTGTTTTGGGCAGACAACGTACTCCACTTTTTTCATCCTTAATTGCCTATAAATGTAAACATGAATCAGATGAGAAAGTAGGCAATGTAGGAAAGAAACTTCACATGACTGCTGCTAAATTTTGTCTCAATGTTTATTCCACCAGCAGTGGGGGTGTTTTCATGTTTAACCTACATACCATGTTCAGTAGCTGATAAATTTCCCAAAGAACAATGGAGGTCCGCTTACTGTTCTATTAATGTGTGTTTGTAAGTAGAGATTAAGGACGCTGATCAGGGAGCAAAAATTGGCTTCTGTGGGTGGCTGTAACATAGGACGTGCATGCTGTTCTTATGTTTGCATTTCCGTTTCAAAGATAAAATGCCCAAAGTTTCAAATTTTCTAATTATGTTCCCAATTAATCTTGAACTTGTTGGACACTACAGCGTATGCAACTTTCTTGAACTGATTCACCGATCTGTCAGTGCTACAAAAATAACCTTAAATGTGGCTAAAGAGAAATCAATCATGGACAAGAACTGTTGTCAACTTAATACAGCCTTTAACAAGGAACAAAAACCGAAAATTTGCAACCCAAATTAAGTAATATCCAACGGAGTTAACTTCAACTATCAGAAACACTCTGATAGCAAAAACCAAGACCATAACTAACCAACAAAGAACAAAAAGAATGTGTATTTGGTGTTAGAGCCTATATCTAAAAATTAGCTGCTCCCTTATCAGAGTACTTCACTACTATAATTTATCTACACAAAACCTGTATACAAGATAACCCCCCTTCTACTATCAAGCACTTCTTATAGTTAATATGCCACCCTTGACCGTGATTCCTCATTGGGAAAAATTTTGTCACCCGAGTTCTCCACGGCTTCGTCTGAATTATAACAGAAGAGTCGACAGGCGGGGTAATACAGCCGGCTGTACCTTGTTTTGGTTAGGTTTGGAAGAGCTTTTGTGATGATCAAGATAAATCACAACAACAGTGATGTCGTCGTGGAAATGCCGTCTGATTCCCCTCTCAATCTTCTTAATATCTTTGTACCTTACTTCTCTCTTCTTAGCAGCTTCCTGAAGAGCAGCTGCTACTAATCTCTTGGCTATCCCCTGCAAAAATTTAAAACCATGCAAAATTTTCTATTCATGTTCTCTCAAAACCCAGCCAAATTCATTCAAGACGTTTAGGTCGAAATCATGGAATATGCATAACATTAAATTCACTATTTTTGTGGCGTATTCTAATAACACAAGCCTATAATATACTGTTTTGATCAACTCGTTTCTAATAAGAAATGCAGCGTAATCACATACGCGCACTTGGTTGTATCCACAATAGCATAAACGGGAAAAAACAAAGAGATTTATGTGTTTAAGTGGAGTGGAACACTTACAGCTCTAGGGTACTTTGATACTATTTGAACAGCTGCCTCATCACTGAGATGTTCCCAGAGACCATCAGAGGCAAAAATTAGAAACAGATCTTGTGGGATCAGCTTTCTAGTTACAATGGAAGGTTCAGCTGTCAAAACTGGTCGCTTCATGGGGACAAAATTTCCATAATGTTGGAAAACTGGGTCTCTGTGAAACTCAGGTTTCTTCAGATAAACATCGCCAATTGATCTAGACACCTGAAAAGGAAAAGGGAATATATCCAGAAATTATTAACTTTTTCATCACATTTGGCTCCATGTTAATAATCTGAAAGGAATGAAAATAAAGAAAAAAGGTTTCAAAGAGGCCATCATACTCTTTTATCTCACCAGCCCAACAAGCATACCCCAAATCATATGAAAACAGAGAAAAAACGGGTCCGCAAAGCTAAATGAGCTTTCATCGAATTATGGCCAACATGATTTTCAAGATGATCAAAAACAAAAAGAAAGGGCAGAAGACTACATTACATTAAATAATTTCTAGTGTGACAATGTTCTGCAACTAGACCTTTAAACAAAACAGGCATAAATTAGAGTCTATCTTAGCGAGAAAAACAGCCAATTGGTAGATAACTATATAAAAAGAAGAATAGGTCAACAAGGAGGAGCTATGAGCAGCTCTCCTGAGTCAGACATCATGAAGAAGAAATTGATTTGTGGTCAGTAGAGGCATGCTTGTAGTAGCTTATTCATAAGAATATTAGTCATACACAACTGAGAGGACAGCCAAACTAAAAAAACTCAATGACATAAAATTCACCAATCTAGATTCTTAGACATTTCAAAAGTCAGCTTCAATGAATTGAGAATTTCAGTATCTCTTTATTCAATAAACGAATGGCTAAAGAAATTACCTGAATTATTCCCTTGATTCTCCAAACTCCTCGCAATAAACCACAACATGTGAATCATCAGGATGAAGAGCTTCAACCTCCTTCCTCACATTCTCGCACGAGACATTATGATCCGTGGACAATCTTTCAGCCACCAGACTCTTCTCTCCATCAAAACCTCTCCTGCCAAGAACAGCTCTTGAATCTCCCAAGTTTGCCACATACAATTCACCATCCGAAATTGCACCAAGCAGGCAACACGACCCCACCGAAGCAATCTGTGGTTTGACCGGCATTGATCTCTTCACCAAACGAGTAAAATCCTCTTCTGTAGCATTAAAAGCCTTCTTTATTACGTCAGGCGACAACCCTCCTTGCTCTTTGGAAAATTCTACAAAAGAATAATCAATATAAATAATAAAAGGATGGCCAGAAAAGAAAAGCCATAAACAGGTTTTGCTCCAACAAATTCTCATCATAATATAAATCCCACAACAGTCTCTTTGAGTTCAAAATTTGAAAGTGCATAAGCTCTGGAAACTTCGCAAAATAATCATCCAGACAAAAATTTCAAAGGAATACGAAAAAGTGAAATGGGGTAGAAGTAGAACTACACACGCAATTGAACCAAATAACTAATTTCATGAAATAAAACACAAGCAACACCCGCAGAAAAAACATAAATATCATCAAAGTATCTCAAAATAGATAACTCCAGAAACCCGACTCATTCTTTAAACAAAATAAAAAAGGATATAACTCTTCGAACAATTAAAAAAACACATAAACCCTCCCTAATTCTTTCAAACCAAAAAGTCGACCTCCGCAGACATGAAAAGAAGAATACAGAAAAAAAAAATCCCACTCAAGAAATCCTCAAATCCGCATAAAACAAACAAGAAAAAGAACAAAATTGACAGAGAGATCAACAGACTCACTGTGGAGATAAGGGAAGAGGTGGCGGTTAACAAAGCGGGAGGCCTCAGGCCCACCATGGCCATCGTAAACTCCGACGTAGGTAGCCGACGGCGACGTAAAAACCTGGCTCTGATCCTCCAGGCTGGAATTCGCCTGCACCACCGCTATCGAAAAGTCCCCAGAGGCATGAGGCTTCAGGTCCATGTGCCAAAGCAACCCGTCTCCATTTCGCCTCCCGAAACACCGGAAACAGCAAGATCGCAACATCCCTCTACCCACAGCTGTGTGATGTCGCAACCTCCTCCTTTAACAGTTGAAGAATTGGAAGGAATGGGTTTCTGTACAAGGATTAGCGTCCGTATGTATTGAAATTGTGTGTGCGTATATAGTTGAATTGTGGGGGTGGGAATTTGTTTTTGACGAGGTTTTATGCAGTTGATGGAGGAGAGTGGAAAATCGGAGGTGGGGATACCGCGTTTAAAAGGAAGAAGAAGAAAGCTGAACACGGCGTACCCACTTGCAACGCGCTTTTCTTTTTAATAATATTGCAATGCGGGAGCCTTTTCTGTATAAATTTACTTCTTTCTCCATAACCCTATTTCCCACCCCCACTTTATTAAAATATCACATTAACAATAATAAATAATCATAATACAACATTATTCTTTTTATATAATATATTTTAAAATTTTCACAATAATAAATATTCAGCACGTATTGGAATGGAAAAACATGTGCAAAAATTAATCCAAAGAATTAGTCAAATTTTGTTCGAAATACTAATTTTATAATGTATTTAATCTGACATTCGAAATTCTCTTGGGTAACGTGGGGTGAAAATTCAAATTAATTACATGTAATCGCGTACAATCTTTTTTATTTTTTTTTAATCTTTTACTTTTTATTTTATTTTTTTAAAATGTTAGTATTTCATTCCAAGACGTACTAATATAATTAGAAGGAAATTAGCCCATGAATGCATTAGGGGTAAAAATAAAATAGTAGGAAAAAAAAATATATATATTTAAGTAATAGCAATCAGAAAATACTTATTAAATATTGGGTTGAAGTTGAAGGGTAATGCGGACAAATTGTTATTGTGGGGGTTGATAATTGATGTTTGGTAATTACTAATTACTAATAAATGCGTGTGAATGCAAGAATTAGGAGTGTATGCGGTGCGGGTTGGGGCAGTTTAGATAATTTTTTGGCCCAACCCAATCATTGCGGTCTTTAGAAAGCTCTACCCAAGCCCAACCCAACGATCATCAAAACCGCACTTTGCGGTTTAATTGGGTTGGGGCGGGTTGGGGCGGTTTTTGCGGTCTTTAGTATATAGACAATCGCCTATACAATCATATTAGTATTTTGGGACAATTTATGCTTTTGTTACAATTATTTTGTCAAAAATAATATTTTTCTGTAGAGCTAATTATGAAATATGATATATCAATTATAATATGTAAAAAATAAGCACTTATACATAGTTATATGTTTATTTTAAAAAATAAAAAATATTAAAAAAATTACCATTTTTTATGAATAAGATTGTGAAAATTTTATTATTTCAAATTAATTATATAAAAAATTGATCATAATAATATATAAATATTAAATAAAAATTATTTAAAATAAAATAAGATGGTAATGAAAACAAATTATAACAAAATCATAATATCATCTATTTCAAGATCTTGCCTTTATCAACTTTGCATAAAAAATATAGAAGATTGTCAATAATAAAGAATTAATGAATTAATTGATCTCATCTACATATTTATACATATATATTATACAATACCAACTTGAATGTTTATGCATAATCAAAACTTTTGTATAAACATATGAAAAATTCTAGTATATTATTAGTGTTCACCTTCATCTTCTTCTTCTTTTTCTTCTTCTTATTATTACTACTACTACTATTATCATCATCGCGGTCGAACGCGGTCTATGCGGTCTACTTAAGCATAAAACCAAACCCGATTGCTAAAATGCGGTCTTTTTTTAACTAGCCCAAGATCAACCCAACCCACCTTTAGCCCGCTAATTGCGGTGCGGTTTGGGTTGGGTCGATCGGTTGGGGCGGTCCGACAATTTTGTTGAACACCCCTAACAAGAATGTGGTAATTTGTAGTTTTCAAGGGAACTCTTTCCCTTCCTTCCTTTCCCCCATTTTTTTTTTAATTTTTTATATATATATTAGTTTTCGTCATATACGATTTTCACGAGCATATAAAAAAAATTATTGTAAGAAATGGTAAAAAAATTATAAGAAGAATAAATTATAATAAATGTGAAGAATTAAGGTGGGAGAGGAATATGGAGTAGTAGGTAGTTAAGAAAAATAAATAATTAAAAAATATTAAAATTACTAAATTGACCAAAAAAAATTGTGAAGAGATTAAATGAAATGAAGGGTAAATTTGGACATTCTAAAGTTCGTACGCCAAATGAATTTCTTTTTATAATAGTATAGATATAGATACTTTTAACATTACGAATTATCTTTTATGTACGTATATAACAAATAATTTTTTATACTTTAGAATAAAGTATAAATAAAAATAAAATATATAAAATAATAAATTGTATTTAAAAAATTAAAAAAATCAACTTAAGCATTATTGACAAAAAAAAAAAAAAATAGTAATGTCACAAAATGTTGATTGTGAGTAAAAAGTATTTTTTTTTTTAATATTAGTATAAATAACAAGAATAAATGCAGAATCTCTTAATAACTGTGAGAAATTTAAATGCACAATCTCTTAATAATCCTTACAAGATAGATGAATTCAACACACAATCTTTTAATAAAAAACAGTCCGTCCTTACAACTAAACAAATCTTTTGCTAAGATTATAACTTTTCAAATATCTTATTTAAATATTAAAATGAATCTGCAAGATTAAGCAATAAGATGTCAAGGAATTTATAAACTTCTATTTGTTCTAATTTATTTCTAAAATTTTCATCTAATATGCTTCAATTTTATTTTTATTAATTAAAGAATAATGTATATCTTATAAATTTCAAGAACCTATAAAATATATTTTAAAAATAAATAAAATATTTTTATAAATTTTATTAAACCTGAAGAATATTTTCAACGTCGGTAGAGGAAGTTCATTCGAAAGGATCTACGACACTTGGATTAGACTGCTTAATTAATAATGAGAAATGATTGAGAGTTTTTTTTTTTTGGTCTTAATTAATTAATTATTATTTGCTTCAATCTTAAACTAGATCGTTCTCACTAGCAAACCGATGACCCACAATCACGACTTTTATAGTTATTATTATTGTTTTCAATGTATATGTGTTTATATTTATTTGCGACAGTGAGAAAAAAAGTTAATCTCGTCCCAACAAAAACAATCATACGATTTTGAATCCTGTTTGCGAATAAATATTCGTTTTAAAATATAACTCGCTTATCATTAGATCAATAATTTACCGACTGAATTTAATATTCATATTTCATGGGGCTTGGCAAACATGCCACTATTTTCTTTTTGTTGTTATTAAATATATAAATAAAGATAATTAGATTGAAAAATGTGGAATGTGAATGACGTAGATAGCATTATTGATGGGTGAAAGACTAGTTCACTAGTCCCCAAGACCTCATCTCTTTTTCCACACAGATAGATACATATCGACAGTAACCCCTCTCTTAATCTTTGATGAATGAATGTCTCCCCACACCTCTACTGACTTTTACTTCTTACATCAATTCAAAATTCACAATCACTCCATTGGACACAAAATTCTTCATAAAAGATTCAAGTGTTGTAAACTGTGTTCTTGTCTTAATTTAGATCCAAAATCGTTAGTTTTAGATAAGATTGATCTGTATGACGCGTAAATTGTATTGCTGCCGTGATTTTAATCCATATGAGTGTGATGAAAGAGCAAAAACAAGAGAAATAAGTGTAGTTGTAGCAAGTAAGTCTAAGATGAAATTCCATTTACTTACACCAAGATTGAAAAAGTGCAACAAGAGAAGGTTGCACATTTCAGCCATTTTCATTGGAAGCTTCGTGACCCGTATTACACATTCTTGAGTTGCTCAACCAATTTTTACCAAGTCTTTGTGATATCCCAGAATGCCACGTCTGATTAGACATTATTAGGATCGTTACAGTTATGTCCATCATCATCATCTTTACATGGTTTTACGACTTTGTAGAAGCATAGGCTTTTTTTATATTGTGAGAAGGAGGGCATTCGTTGTTACTATATTATATTTCGCAAGTTTCTTTAAAGCAAATCGTTATGATAAGTGATCCAAATCATACAAGGAAGAGTAGGTTTGATTTTGATAAATCTATGTCGTTTTCTTGGAAACGAAGTTAATTTGGACAGTAGGTTGAGGTTCAGGGGTGGTCTTAAGAGGTGGAATTTGGGGAAGGTAAACGACCTTTCCTTCACGACAGCAGATGATCAAGATTCAAATAGAGAACAGCAAAAAGCAGTCTGATTGGACAAACATTAATCTATCATATTATGAGTATTAATCTGAATGCAAGAATTTGGACAAGATGGTCAAGCTATCCTCACAGGACCACAAAGTCTGAGGCTGCTTTCAAGGTATCAATTTCATATTCAAAGAAAGAAAATTGGGTACTGATGTTGAATGCAATGCAAAACCAAAGCTTGTCCCAGCATGACCAAGTCTACTTTATAACTTGGAAACATAGCCTCCCAACTTGGCCTTCGAATCTCCCCTGCTAAAATCTTCCCGGAAAAATGCCTTCCAGAATCGAACACCTGCATTGTTTTTCTTTCGAGCAGAACGATTTAATAATAACGCATTTTTATGACTCTACTAAGTTTCAAACCCAGTTAAGTTCAAACAATTACGTCATTCCTAATTTTAAGATATCAAATACTAATAAAAGAAATTATTTCATGTCTGACCTTCGAACTGTGAGGCCTCAATCGTACCACTTCAAAGTGCTCATAAGCTCAGGCAGCATAACATAAATACAGCTAAATTTTTAGTAGTACATAGTAGATTAAATGCATAACATCATCCGGTCACAACATGGGTTTTCTTCAACAAATAAAGCCATCGGCAAGCCGGTAGTTGAATTTATTGGAAACACAATATAGGGACGTCCCATTAGGTTCTGCTGTTAATTTCTTCTGGGGTAGAAGTCCTTTCCCTATAAAAATGTAAGGGTAAATTACATCTACCTCCCCTGAGGTTTGGCATAATTACAAATACCCCTCGTTGTTTGAGAAATTACAAATACCCCCCTAATTTTAAGGACCGTCTAACAATTACCCCAATCTATGCATTTTTTATAGTGAACTGACCAAAATACCCTTATGAATTAAAATTTATAATTTTATTTATTTTTTTAAAAAAATATTTTTTTTATCAACTAAGGCGATAATTTTTTTTATAATTATTAAATTTTTTTCATCCATCCCATTCAATATTTTTATAAGATTTTAATTTTTTTAAAAAAAATAAAAAAATACTGTAAGGGCAAAGTTGACATTTCTATGCCTCCATACAAGGATTACATAATTTTATCAAACATTAGGGGGGTATTTGTAATTTTTCAAATAACGAAGGGGTATTTGTAATTATGTCAAACCTCAGGGGAGGTAGATGTAATTTACCCAAAATGTAAATGATACGTGCTGCCGTAGACAATGGAGTACACTGAGTATGGTGCTGGATTTATCAGGACAGCAGCAAGTTAAATGCCCAGGTGGGGCTCAGAGTTAGGGCAATTTCTAATTTGCATGCACAACCTGCGGTTGGCAAGGTGAGTAAAAGCCAACATAATGCTGTCAAGTCAAACTTTTCATCAGTGAACAACTGAAAGCTAATTTACAATCTTTTAGTTTAAGTTTCTTTTCAGTGTCGTCAGAATTAAAACAACACATTACAACTCAGACTTCTCAATGCGCACTAGAAAAGTCAGCAAAACTGATTTAGCATGATAAAAGACCTTCAAACAGCTCAACATTCTGAATTCTCTTCTACACCATTTAGAGTTGCATCTATACTCCTGCGACAATACGGGCAGTCCCCACAAGTCCGTACCCAGGGATCCAAGCAGCAAAAATGATACCTATGCCCACATGGTAGCCGTATTAGCTCGTCTCCCTCCAAGAAACTCTCCAGGCATATGCTGCACTCCCTTAATGCCCTTGACATGCCATGTTCGTCACTTTCCTCTGGAACACAGAAAAACTCAACGGGCAAACAACTCAGTGCCTCCTGAGTAAGCCCCGGAGGTCTCTTGCTATTTTGTTGGCCAACAGAATTGGTTAGGGGGTCCATTGCTGCAAGCCATTCTCTCGATATTTCTGTTTCCCAATCTCCGGCGTCAACAAGCCTGAAGTCATCTGCTATTGCAATGTCATTACGATGGCTGCTAGATGAACTCCTGTTACTCCGTCTACAATGAAAAATAACATAGTCAACTGATTAAACAGGTAGACGTACAAGTTTTAAGAAAAATAATACATCACGTTTCGGAGTGTATGATAGCTACAGAGTAATGAACAAAAGCCACTCAAGGAGAATAACACCTTGAGCAGTCCGACATAGGCAAGGCATCCAAACTGTAACTCAAAAAAGTTAACTGTTAAAGAGTCTCTCCAAACAGCATTTAACATAATAAGATTGAGGACAGAATGAATAGGAAAATAATGCAGAAAAAAAGGTGAAAGAAAATAATTAATTTTAAGGACTTAACACGGGTTGGTGTGCCAAAGGAAGGAAAGTGATACTGGTACAGTGCAAAGCCACAACTGACTAATACACTTGTATTTTGTTTTTTGTGTTCACCTCGTAGTGAAATTCATAGTTATTCCAGTTATGATACGCTAAACAAGAAAAATTATCCGAAAGTTTTTATTATGTATTTCTGCTTTTTGAGTGGGATGGGAGATATAAAGCTTCATACGTCTTACCAACCTGCTACTGGAGAGAGTTACACCTCTCAACCTTTGCAAAAGTCTCTCTCTTGCAAGCAGCACAGCTCCTGGAAGCCTGTCAGTGGGCCTGTCACTCCCACTGTATCTCAGCCTATCTCGTGTATTAACATGATTCACAGAGTGGCTACCGTTTCCCGAGGAAAATTGGTGACCACCTTCTTCAAGCCGATTTGATTCACGTTCCTGACCAGTGTAAATGGAAGGAAATGAGAGCATGCAAAAGTGAATGATTCAGAAAGGTTGTTTCATTGTGGATTATTTACAAGGTGAGTGATTTAAAAAGCTCAAAAACTTCATATTTGATGGTGCATATGCCTAGCACTGGGGAAACATGAAAGCCACTCTCAAGACGCAGAAAAGTGCATTTACAGTTTAAATAATATAGAAAACAATTCAAACCCAGTTGAAATTACAGGGTTTCTCATGCTACATGAGTAGTCATATTATCAGAGCCATCCTACTTGTTTGTGTTTAAAAAATAAGAATCTCCCAATAGATAAAACATGTATAAATTAGTCATACACAAACAGCAACTTCAGAACTTAAGTCCAAGGAATGTCAATCTAAACAGCAAATATTGTAATCAGATGACACGCCCTAGAAAGAGCTTATTTCCTATCGTTTTTGATTGAGTTTCAAACTCCAGATTAGAGGCATCTTGTTTAGCGAAGACTGATTGATTGACCCCGAGAAATCGAAATAAAGTACGCAAAACTCATTTGCAATGTTGAATTTCAGCAGAATCATTACAGCAGCTGGACAAAACAAAAGGATTTAGGCATGAAACAAAGTTTAGACCTCGAGCTATCAACTGAATATAACAAGAAAAACAGAACATAGAATAAGACAGCATTCTACTACTGACAAGAAAGCAATTGTCCATGACAATTCAGTGCAACTAGCATGTGTTTGAACCCCCTGCCCCAGCCTCGAGTATCTAGAACGGTACATATAAAACATGCCAGGTTCAAAATTGGAATCTAAGTTACAGAAACTCCTACTGCAATTTGACTTTATCCGAATGGTATGTTGATGACTTGTTTATAAAGCAAAACGTTCTCTTTGCACAGATGAGAGCTAACACTGTAGACACAATGGACTTGATTTTAAGAACAAAAAAAAGGAGGAAATCTGGTTGACTTGAATGCCGCGAGAGTAATGTGCACTTGCAAAATCAATACACCATATACTTCAAAATTGTAAACCAAGACAAATTGAGCACTCCAAGTTCTTGTCTACATGGAAAGAGAAATGACATATACATATAAACCAATAAATCCCACTACATCACTTTCGTAAAGGTTAATTAGTGTCTTGTATCACATACAGAAAACGGGTGCTCAACCATTTGGAAAGTGAACATCCTCTGGCAAAATGTAGGAAACAAGAAGTAAACCGGTTATATGCAAAACTCTGCACTCCAAGCATAAAAAATCCATTAAACAATTATCACTTTCACATTCTGAAACGAACCCTACATATTAAAGGGGGAAAAAATCTAAAGTGCAAGAAGATTACCAGCTCTATTGCAACTACCCTATACTGATAGACTTAATTACCAGCTATATCACAGCTAACGCCAGTCAGAACTGAGTTAAATTACCAGCTCTATTACAACTAATCCCATTCTGATAGACTTAAAATTAACAGCTCTATTGCAAATAATCCCAACAGAACCCACCTCATTAATCCATTTACAATTATTACGAAAAAAAAAAAAATAAAAAAGGGGATTCTCACTGGAGGTGGATGAGAAGGGCGATGGGGTAGGGGCTGCCTGGGGTTATGAAGAGCTCGGCGCAACGGATCGCAGCCGTCAGGATCGAGTCGATCGCGGCGAGTGTGATTTCCGCCGGCGCTGTTGTAGTGGCGGTGGCGGCGATTAGCCCGATAAACAGGCGGAGGAGAACCCCAATCCGAGCCGACGCCAAAGGGATCCGAATTTCGACCGTACCGCGACCTCCGATTGTAGAATAGCTCCGAAGCGCTCGTCATACAACTCCAATTCACAACGGTGGGTTCTCGGTTAACGAATATGGATCCTGCAAATGAAATCTTAGTTAGTTTATGTAAAGGGAAAGCGGATCAAAACCAAAAGTTTCAATCGCACTCTATTTCCGGGAAATTACTGAAATCTAGGGAAGGATAATGGGATTAGAGAGGGAAAAACCGAAGGAAATTGAGGCGGCACCTTCGAGGATATATGCGGACAATGGATAGAACTCAGAGAGGAAAGTGGACACCAACTACTATTTATGCTTCTTTCCTTTAAATTTATCCTTTTGTCGTTTGAATTTATGGGACTAACTAAAGATATTTTTTGCACCTACGGAACTGCCTAAATGTTTTGTTAGAACAATACCAAATATTCTTTTCAATATTTTGGAGATTATATTTATGTTTTCATTTTGTATGAAATCAGGACAAACCTATATACAATGATTCATTGTGGTCCGAATTTCTAAAATTGCAAGTCGCCACATTGATGCTTCATCTATATTATTATAAAAGATTTTTTTTTTCGTACTAATTTTAGAATGTTTAATTTTATCTTTAAATTTATTTATTTTTTTAAATAAATTTAGTTAAAATAGTAATTTTAAAATTTTTAAATAATTTGACAATTTTATAAAAAAAAATTATCTCTCATCTTACCCTGCGTTTCTTTTTCTCTCAAGGATTTTTTTTGCTCAACAATTCTTTTTATATGCTCACAAAAATCGCATGCTACGACGACTAATAACAATAAAATTACAATCGACTTTTATGAAATTTAATTATTATTATTTTATGTATTTTAATAATGGACATTGGTTAATTATCAATAATTATTCGATACTAATAATTAATATGCTAAATGTTATAGTTATGTTAACCGAAAAGAAAGCGCGTCTTTCCAAAATAATATTACGAAACTTATGATATGCTATTAATTCCAAACTTATAACTAATTTGGAGAAAAAAAAAAAGGGCTGAATAATTTAATTATTAAGATTTTGAAATCAAATTTATGACTACTTACCTTTTATATAAAAAAATATATATTATAAACTCATACATTTCATTTTTATATTTATAGATTTATATTCTAAAACATTTATCGCACACTTTACCATATTTTAACCCATATATCATCTAAATCTAAACTAATGATACACCAACAATATTACCAACTGTGATGCATGTAACAAATGTATGGTCTAATTAAGAATATTTAAGCAGTTATGAGATATATATCCCTCGAAAATGAACAGTTTGGTCAAAGATGTAATGAAGAAACAGAAGGTTGAATGGGTAGGTAGGTAGGCGGTAATTTCATTTACATGCATGACATGTGAGTCTGACCCTCAAGTCCCTATCTATTTGGTATGGAACAACAGGTAATACGTGAACCACTTCTAATGTAATAATGTGCACGAGATTGCGGGAATAATTCTGATTCATCTATATTCAAAATTCAAATGCTACAACTTTCATTTATGTTAGTTTATTTTTTGTTATATCGCCCACATTATCAAAGGTGGTGTTCATATTTAAAATGTTCGAACTATGATTTTGAGGTCGTGGGCTCTTTTTAGTAATTTCGAATTGAATTAACATGCAAGATTTTGCTAAACATATATAGAGTAATCTAAATAAATACTTTTTGAAAATTAAAATGAAGAATACACACAATATATAGTATTATTCATCTTGTTAAAAATTGTACAATGTCATAAAACTTACTGTTATCGGAAGTAAAAAGAGAAAATGTCAAACATTAGTTAATTAATAACACATTGACTATGCGTGGTTTAAGATACTAGATAGAAAGATAAATAGTTTGAATTAAGAATTAATTATGGTGCGGGGCAATAATATGAATTAATTATCGTCGTATGGTTTATGATCAAGTAGTTCATCAGTGGTCCTCAGCCAGACAGTGCGATCAAATGAGGCAGCGTTGTCGGGGACGCCGTCCATCACCCATTCGTGGCCTTCAGGAAGATATATGCCGGAGCGGGGATGGGGCAACCACCTGCTCCGCTCATGCACCGCCCCCGGCTGCCCATCGTCCACCTCCATAATCTCCTTCTTTTCTTGATCTGGTCCTACAAACTTACTCATGTAACGTCCAACTCCCACTCCCTGCTGCCTGCATGCATTTATTTATATTTAATTTAATAAAATCAATGAAACTGATGAAAGACCCATTCTTCTAATAAAATTATTAGAATATTGAACAGTAAAATAAGCAAAAAGACACTACATAGGGAAAGAAATAAAATACAAAGTTAATTAGTTAAATAGAAGTAGTGATGTTTGTGTTTGTTGTTGTGGAAAGAGTCGTGTTTTGATAATGCATTTATAGTTATGAAGAAACTATATATGTGTGTGTGTACATGCATGGAAGAAAGATTCTTGGGTGGCCGGTGAAGAATTTGGATTTTAAGTTCATTAATTGCAATTTTAGATCACAAATTATTAGTGAAAAATGCGACAAACAACCCTTTTTGGCCATCTGCTTCTAGTGATCTCTGGTTTTCAAGTGCTGGGAATTTATTATTGATGTATCATTTTTTTGTTAGGATTAAATGTAATTTACCTCACCATGTTATTAAAAAAGTGTAAAAAAATCCTTGAAAAAAAAAAAACTGCAACTCAAAAATCACAAAAAAGGTGAATAACACTTTTTTTTTTCACATGAGTTTTTTTTTTTTTTTTTCATTAGCACGGGGTAAATTACATTTGACCCTTTCTTGCTAACTAGAATCGTGTCTACAAGATCATAGGAATATGGCATTTAATAAGACGCGTTTTCTAGATTTTATCATGTGAATTTAATTAGAATTGCTTGGATACTTATATGATTAATTAATATTATATCATACCCAACTTTATATTAACACAATTGTACTTTGATAAACTTGGAATATTATGTGGAATCCAATTATATTTATGTGGATGGGCTCATTCACGCGCAAAGATATAGCTAGGTATTAAAGGTGTATTTATAGTAACAAAAGCATAAGTTCCGGTTCCTTCACACGGTATATGACAAGAAATTGGTCGGAATTGATGAATGGATCAAATGTTTAATAATTATTCAATGAATTAAGGAGAGTCAACGATAAAGTTACTCTAAGCATATATATATATATATTAATTTTGTCGTTGTTGAAATACCCACATGAACAAAATGCCAAGTTTACTAAAAATGTACATGATGCGGATATGAAAGGGGGCAGTGTGCAACTCCGGTCGTTGGGGAAAAAAATTGATAGAAAGTTACGAGAGAACATGCGGATACTCATATTGTGAATGTTTTTGAGTAAATTCGGATGGTTTTTTGTGTTTGAATTTTTAAGGCTTTGAAATGTGTGTTAAAGAATTTGATTTTATTTTTGGAGATGATTGAAAATGAATGAAATTTTATTTCCTATTATTTTGTAAAACAATAAAAAATTATCATAAATGTCAAGTCATGTTTTAACCATGATTGTAATTATTAAAAAACAAAGAAAATGTTTTAATTATTATTTTTGAGGAGACGGAAATTATTTTGCACATAATATTGTGTTTTAGGAGCTAATATCTTATAATTTTACATATATAAATTATATAAACCGATTTCAGATCAAACAAAACTCGCTACTCTTAGAACATATGAGAGGAAAAATAAAAAATTCTTATCTAACTAGATTTAATCGAATTAGACCAATCACATGTTAATATTATTGATAAATTTGTTCTTGAAAACTGTTCATGAAGTCATAAATTACATTACTGACTGATTTAGCTAGCAACTTTGGTTTTTCTCAAAAGAGTGTTTAATGTCAAAACACCAGAGACTAGTAAAGGCTCCCGCCATAGACGGGTTCTGTCAACCTCCGGACCGGCATTCTCTCATCCCAGTTTTCCACAAAACAGGCTAAACCCATTCACACTTTGGTTTTATTATTATTATTGTTCCACACACAATCTTCTACAAAATCCTACGACAGTTACCACAGATTACTCCTTCTGATTGGATCCGACTAATCATGAAACACAGAGGAAAAAGATTTCTTGGCCTGGAGCCTAATCTAAGATTGCCCATTGTTTTCTTCTTATGCTTCTGCTTCTTTCTTGCTGGGCTTTTTGGATCCGTGATCATATCTCAGGTGCAACCCTTCTCTTTTTATAGATGTATATGCATTTTTGCTTTCTGGGTTTTGTGCGTGTTTTTCATTTATATGTTTGCAGGATGTGACTAGGGATGGATCTAGGCATAGATTGCTGGACGAGTTTGGAAATGAAGACGGTGATCCTATGTTTTATGGTGAAACTGGAGAGTCTTCTGTTAGTTCAATCCCATTTCAGGTCCCTTTTTTTAATTTCTGTATCTTGGATCTTTGGGATTTTGATGATGTTTTACGCATTTAAAGAATCTGAAAAATGTGGAGCAAGAACAGTAATTGCTGACTTTAGTTCGATTATGAGCTTGTTAGTATGTTGGTTTAAATTGCAACGCTATTCAATATGATTGGTGATTGTGTATGGATTGTGATGAAGACATTTGGAGCCAAGATTCCTTAGAATTAATTGTGCATAAGATTGGATTTTGGATGTCTTTTCTTTAGGCATTGATATCTGGGCTTGGTTTTTGCAGGTTTTGAGTTGGAGGCCACGGGCTGTTTATTTCCCAAATTTTGCCTCAGCTGAACAGTGCCAAAGTGTTATTGAAATGGCTAAGAGTAAGCTTAAACCATCAGCACTTGCTTTACGGAAGGGAGAGACTGCAGAAAGCACCAAGGGTACCAGAACAAGGTCTCTTCTGACTGTTCTTTTTTCATTTACTGATTTCTTCTTCTTTCCGGTGATTCCGTCTTATATTTATGACCTTGTAGTTGTAACATGACTATATCTAATCTGCATGCTAGAGAAACATGTTTGGTGTGGGTACTTGGAATTATTTATGAGAGTCACCCAGTTCTCAAATCTTGTTTTTAAGTGTCTGCTCTTTTCCATGTTAGTTCTGTCCTGTGTTTAGACATTGACTTGGAAGTGCTTTCAAGACCATTTATCAGCCAAATGTCTCTCCATCCTGCGCCAATTTTGTTTTCAGTTGGAACCACATTTGCTCAGTTCTCGTACTTATTCAAATGATAGTTTTTTCTAGATCATTATCCAGTTTGTTGATCAGTAGCCAGCCCTTCATATGGGGCATTGAAGCCGTTTACATTAAACATTTGAAGTACTTACAACAGCTGTTGCTTGTCCTATATCAAGGAATCGAATGTTATTTTTGCCAACAACTTGTTGATAGTATACTGCTCCCAGTAGACTTCTTGTGTGAGTTACCAATTGTTCTTCAATATTTGTGTTCAGTTCAGGTGCATTTATCAGTGCATCAGAAGACAGTACTGGAGTTTTGGAGTTTGTTGAGAGGAAAATTGCAAGAGCAACAATGCTCCCAAGGAGCCATGGAGAGGTAAGTTTCTGACCCAACCTTGTTATAAGCTGTCTCTCTCCATGCATAACTGGAAAGCACATATAATCTCAATCTTTTCATTAATTTAGTTGCTCTGAGCCTCTGACAAAAACATATGCATTTGCCACCTATTGCTGTCTTGGTCCTAGAGCAATTTGGGAAGTAATATCATTAGCTGGATCCTTTTCATTACAAAATTTCTGCGAAGAAAATGTGTCTTCTCTACTCTTTAGAGCGTCTGCAAGATTTTAATCCATTACTGATTTAAGAAGTGCATTATTTGTTGCATTTGATCAGTGATTTTCTTAGTACGGAAAGTTGAAAATTTCAATTTTCTATTACAGGTCATTTCTGAGATACTTGAGTAATGGGGCATATCACGATATTGCAGGCTTTCAACGTTCTGCGGTATGAGGTGGGACAAAGATACATTTCTCACTACGACTCATTCAACCCTGCTGAATATGGTCCACAGCTGAGCCAAAGGGTATGTGCCCGTCCACACTCGGATACAAGCTGACTGGTTTATTATAATTAGTAGATAAAAATATGGGAATGGACAAAAGTTGCCTTCTACGATCATTACTGCTCTAGAAGCTAATTTGCTTCCTCTTACAGATGGCTTTCTTCTTGTTATACTTATCTGATGTGGAGGAAGGCGGAGAAACCATGTTCCCTTATGAGGTGAGACCAGAATATATGTTCTTGAACATTTGCTAATGTCTGAAAAGTAGAATTACAACAAACAAGGAGATGATGAGATGACTTTCATCTGACGCTCCTGATTGCAGAACGGCTCAAACATGAATACAGGATATGATTACAGAAGCTGCATAGGTTTGAAGGTGAAACCGCGCCAAGGAGATGGGCTTCTGTTCTATTCATTACTTCCAAATGGGACAATCGATAAGGTAACTGAATACATTCAGGGACCGTTTCATGCTACTCATGTGGGCAGTAATCCACATAGAACTGTTGGATCAGAACAAAATAATGTCATTAAATTAACACTATCATGCATGATACGACAGTCTACACCCAAGTTGGGCTGCTTACCCCATGCGTGTAGTATTAACCCTCCTCACATTGAGACACAAATTTCGTGCAACATGGACTGAAGTAAGCCTTTTCATTTTGTGCAAGCATGACCAAAATTTGATAATGTGAAAATACACAGTAAATATAGTTGGATACAAGAAACATTCAGGTTTGTGCTCGTTGCATGTTTACCAGTAGGTCATGCCAACATCTTTAGTGTTGGTTGTTCTTGTTCATAACGTTCTAATTTAGGAAAATCTGGTGAAGTCTTTAATGTAAATGGGTATCTCACTCGCAGACCTCACTTCATGGAAGCTGTCCAGTTGTGAATGGGGAGAAATGGGTGGCTACAAAATGGATCAGAGACCGCGAATGGCCGTAGTTTCAGCGATTCATTTCGTTCGTGGCAAACGACTTCGTTCTTCGTTCTTGGAGTTATTTTCAGACTACTTTGATCATCATGTTGTATGGTACAGGGGAAGAATAATGTTAGGACTGGTATCTTTCTTAAAATAAAGCAATACCCCTACATGAATAGAGGTGGATATGATGTTCGGTTATTGTAAGAGTCGCGAGGACGTTCGTGTAATGATGTCATAAACTGAAATGCTGACATTATTATTAAGTAATTTTGCATGTTTGGCCACAAATCAACACACATGAGCTGCATATTGAAACATAATTTGATCATATTCTGTTCAACATTTCACTCAGCTCTATTTGGATCTTGAAAGTTGAAATTAAGGAAAATACTTAATTCGCAATTAATGGTCAATCGAAAACCAAACGAGGTATTATTAATCCTTAAATGTCAGTATTTTCAAAATAAGAAAAGAAACTAAGAAAAGTGAACACAATATATAGTTGGAGGTTATACATATTTATTTTATTGATAATGGTAATTGGGAAATCCTGCATGGTTTTGTCAAATTTAAATCAATTACATACTATGTGTAATATATTTGTTATGTGATTGGTTTGGTCCGTGTTAGAAATTTCTATGGTAATTCGAATATCAAATATTAAGTATTTTCTATTTTGAAGAGATTAATTATATAATTTCTTATATTCATATATTAAAGACTGGTCAAACACAATGAATACCTCAAATTAAATATATATATATATATATATATATATTATTTAATGAAATAAATTTCAATAGTATTATTAATTTTTTTCGTCATTTTGTAATGTACTTTGAGTTTGAATTGAATAAGCCCACCAACCCATGATGCGAACAAGTAATTAGCAACTTTACAGTAAACCTTAAACAGGAAAAAAGAAGAAAATAAATAGCATAAAGAATCAAAATACATTAATAATCGATGACCGTTGGATGAGATCGCATTTAAGCCAAATGGTCCCACCGTAATATCCTACACCCAATCTACAGGATACACACCCTCCACTTGACCGTTGCAACACGAAAATTTCGCAGTCTAACGGATAGTTTCTTCTTTGAAAAAAGAAAAGATATCAAGAATCACACACCCTTTCTCTTCTAAAATTTCTGCACTCCAAAAACTTCTCTCAACAACTGCTATCACTCTTCCTTTTAAACTCATACGAATTACACCGAAATTAATTAATTTTGTGAAAAGTTTTTCTGGGTTTCAAATTTTTTAAAACTTTTGCTATCAATTTTCTTGGATATTGACTAAGCTCTTGATCTGCTGTTCTGTATTCATCAACCCTACCACACATCCTCAAAGAACGGAAATCAAGAACATCTCCTTAGTTTATTAATTGAAGTTTTTTGTTGAAAAAGAAAAAGAATGGATCTTGGTTGTATTGATATGGGCTGTGTTGAGAAGCCGAGTAAAGAAACTTCTCTTGAGAAAGACAGCAGCAGTCCAAAGGAGTCCGTGTTGTCTGCTTCTAAGCTTGGAAAGGTTTTCTTTCTTCGTTCTTTGTTAGTAATTCTGTTTATTTCTTGTTATCTGTTGTTGGGCTGATCCTCTGTTCACTTAATGTTTTATTTAGTCTATGGATAAAATGGATTGTATTTCATGGTGTGATTATTAGGCATAGTTGTGGATCTGAGGTTTGGTGAAGTGAATTTCTTTTACTTTGTTATGTATATTTTTATGTTCCTTTATCATGACATGTGGTAAGAACTTGTCCAAGTCATAAGATCTATTTGAGCATATATGACTTTCGTCGAGTTAATCTAATATGATCTTGGCTTCATAAGTTTGAAGAAACTGAGATTGAAATACAGTTCGCATTGGTTCCTCTGATATCTGTCCAATGTTGTTTGTTTCTCAGTTTCTAACTACATTCTTTTGAAGCACAGAATAATAAATCAAAGGATACAGTGCGGTCTAGCTTAAATGCTTTGAACAAACTCACATCCCAAATCTCTAAGCCTCCTCGTCGCAAGACTTCACCGCTTAATTGGTTCCCCGGAAAAAGGTCGAACCGTATTTGAAGAGGAAAATTAAAATGCTTCAGGTTTGCTACATACACTGATCTATCTATTTTCCTGAGATAGGTTTCTTGATAGACAGAGTTCTGATGCGAAGTCCTAATGCAGGAAGTAGATGGAATGCGTTTAACGCTTGATGAAACTCTTGGTGATTCAAATCCACATTACTCGAGAGTACTGAGAGAAAAGATTGCAATAAGAGAAGCTGCTGAGAAAGCAATGGAGGCTCGGAAGGGTGCAATGGTGGAAGCGTCTTGGTGCCGTATACTGCAGGCCGCCAGGTAATTATTATACAGTTTCTTCTTGGCATTGGTTTATATCGGATGATGTTATGTTTGATTTAACGTTGATTGGTTTCCTCAAAAGGATTGAAAGTAAAGAAGCAGAAGCTCAGCTGTTGAGAGCGGAACTTTCTGCTGCCGAAGCTGCTGAAGCTGCACGGGCAGTGGGCGTGATCATGAATGATGATATGCCGGGTTGTGCTCAAAACCAATTCAAAATAGAAACATCGTCTGGTCTGGGAGGATCTACCACTCATACGGTTTTGGCAACTTTTGAGACTGCATTTGAAGTTGATAAACAAGTAGCTGCTGCTGTTAAAGCTGCTTTTATTAAGCTTGCTAATTGCCCTTCAATAAACAAAGAGGAGTTTAAAGAATTGTTGCGCAAAATCAGTGAGAACCCTGATACGGAGGAAAATTGCAATGAATTATCAGGCTTCACTTCAGACTGTGAATCTGATGCTGGGCCGGAGTTGGAAGTTGGAGATCAGGGTTCAAGTTGCTGTAATAAGGAATTTGATGGCATAAGACTGAGAAGCACAAGAAAGGACAGGAATCAGATAAGTTTAGTATGGCTAATATTGTTGATATGATGCTTGGTAGGCTTCGAGGCTTGAAAGAAGAAGAACTTGCTTCTCTTGCCACTATAGTTGCAACAAGTGGTTTAAATGCTGCTTTAAGCTCTGCTGTTGAATGTACCGAGGATTCTTGTCGTAAGGTCCGAGCAGAGTGTCTCTTGGTGGGAGGATGGCAAGGAATTCATTTGCAGATGCACAGGTGGGAGGGACAGCTGGTGCTGAACTCCCTGGCCTGGACAAATTCCTTGTGAAACGCTTGACGAGACTTGAAAGAGAGGTATTGGAAGCCAAAAATGCGAGAAAAAATGAAGCTAGTGGTGCAAGTGAACAGAAGCTAGATGTAACCGATGATGAGCAGCTCTTTTTTGTCAAGAATACAAGTTCAAGAACTGAAGTGAAGCTCAAGGTGGACACGGGGATTCCTGACTTAGGAAGTGTGCTAGTGAAACATTCTTCAAAGCTTGAGAAAGAGGTCGAAGAAGCAAGGATGAACGCAAAATCGTCTGAAATAGATAACAAGAAATTCCAAAGAGAGCGTAGGGAACAGAAAGATGTTGCAGAGGTTCCCAGTCTAGATAAATATTTGGTGAAACGGTTGTCAAGACTTGAAAGGGAGGTCCAAGAAGCTAGGAACAGGAAAAATTTCGAGCCAACTGAAGGAGAAAGGATCATTGATTCAAGAAAGACAACTGCTTTTCTACCAGATGTAACAAATTCGAAAGAGATCCCATTTAGTTCTACTGGAGATTCAGTAGGCAAAGAAAATATGAACCTGAACAGAATTGAGAAGAGAAATTCAACGACATTGGAAGCCATTGACAGTAAAGATCAAAACCATAAGAGTGAAGTGCTGGCAAATAAGGAAAGCGAGAAAAAAGAAGCACCATCAAGAAGCAGCGTTGGACTTCAGCAGCAACAGAGTAAAGATAGAAGAGACAATGCAGCAGCAAACCATGAAAGTTTAGACAAAGTTTTAGTAAAGCATGTGTCAAGGCTGGAAAAAGAAAAGCTGGAATTTCGTGCAGGCGAGCAAATGCGAATACAACTGAAGCGAAAGGATAACTACAAAGAAACAGAAAGTACCGAAGGCAGTTTGGACCAAGTATTAGTGAAGCATAAGTCACGGCTAGAGAAGGAAAAGTTGGCGGCTGCTGAGAAACAAGAGGATAGCACCAGACACTCAGTTTCGCGTCGACAAGCTAGGGATAGGGAGTTTCAGGAAGCATGGGGAGGCCTGAGCTTAGGAAATTCTATACGCCCTCACGTCTCTAGACTTCAACGAGACAAGGCAAGATCCATATATAACTTTGATGCATTGCTTATAACAGGATTGTTGAATGTGATGTCTTTTCTTCTAATCTTCCCATATTAAATGTGATTTCTTTTGCCACATGTGTTAGGCTGCTTGGCTTGAAGCAGAAGAAGAGGAGAGGAAGAGGGCGACAATTGGCGAAGTATATGAGGCTCAGAACTAGTCATTTTTCCACATTCTTGTCTCCCTAAAGTTTCTCAAACCAGAAACAAGACAAAATGAAATGGAAGCAACATGAATTGTAGACATATTTGTTCTCATGCTTGGATTCTTTCATTGTCAAAGCAAGCAAGCAAAACATCCCCCTTCAGCTACTTGTTTATATTTGACTGCCCTTTATGTGTGTATAAAGGAGTTTACATTTTGCACATGAAATGTTGATATATATCATTATTTCGAGTTTCTTATACTGTTTACTTTTCATCTCTGCATTTAAATTTAACTCGCACGTTGTAATAACATTTATTGGAAGAAATAAAAAAGAGGATCTAAATGCCCACCCAACCAAAAAAAGAAAAAGGGAAAGTTGATGTTCATAGCAGAAGTGAAAAAGGGTACATAAATGAATATGCAGGAACCAGAAAGCAATATGTATGTGGCGGTGGTAGGTTCATTTGATGGGCCCCCATTTGGACCTGAGGGCTAAGGGTCCACCACTGTCGGAGACTCCATAAACATGATCCATAAATCTTGTGAACGAGAGATGGAAGAAAGCCCAACTGCGCAACAGCCGGTCCAATTAAGATAATGGATGGAGTGTGGGTGGGGTCCCCTCCCCTTGTTGGTGCTTACTGTTACTTTACTGTTTAGTTGAGTCAGAACACCTTAGTAGACTAGACTACTCCCTACTCCACTACACCACACTGCATAAATTCAGACCAATTATAATCATCATAGCCAATAATAGCCAATAGCCAAAGCCAGAAGAAGAACAAGTACAACTCAATGAGACAATGAGGCCATATGTGGACCCCACTCTTAGACTTCCTTCCTCGTCCCACTACCTATGCGTGTCCGACTGCAAATTTCATTTCTCATTGCTCCTTCAAAATATATCTTTTTTTTTTTTTTTTAATTTGACCAAATCACCGTCGTTAAAATATTAATTAATTAAATCCATCTCCATATTTTCCATACTTGACTGGTCACTGTCCCTACACTATACTACACTACACCTCATTCTCTTTTCTTTTCTTCTTCTCTCCTTTACAAACATTTCTCCTCTTCTTTCTCTCTCTAAAATGACTTTTCCTTCTCTCCTCTCTTTTCTGCTCCCCTTCTCCTCTCCTTCTCCTCTTCACTTTCTACAAATTCTGAAGGTAAAAAGAACCTCTTTCAACTTCTGATTCTTTGGTTGTTTCAGAAAATTTTAAACACACAAGTGTTCCAAGAATTGTTTGTCTGTTTTGTTTCTTGAATCTTCAGGTTGTCTGAGGACCCATAACAGTTTATTGTTTTTTAAGGGTTTTTGTTGGTTAGAAGTTAATGAAATAGGCTGTCTAAAGTTGTTGTCTTTTCGTATCAATAAAGTGCCTTTTGATTTGCTGTTGCAGGAAACGCGTTACATGCTTTGAGGACCAGACTTTCAGACCCCACCAATGTTCTGCAGAGCTGGGATCCAACTCTCGTCAATCCTTGTACCTGGTTTCATGTCACCTGCGACTCTAATAACCGTGTTGTTCGCTTGTAAGATCTTCATTTCTTCCTGTTATTTCTTGCAATCACTGTTTTTTTTTTTTTTTCTTGTTTCCATCTCTGCTGTTATTTGAGTTTGAAGTGAGATTTTCTTTGTTTGTGGATGTAATAGTAATATCTCTGGTTTTGTGATTATTCCTGTTTTTCATGTTGAATTTTGATTGTAGGGACTTGGGCAATGCCAATATTTCTGGGACTTTAGGTCCGGAGCTAGGCGAACTAAAGCACCTTCAGTATTTGTAATACTCTAAACCTTCTGTTTAGTTTGATAATTTACTATGTTTATCTTCTTTTTAGTCATCATCATGCTGTAATAATTGTACATCCGTTCGTTTTGTCATTAGATATATAACTGTAAGATAATTTGTATATATCAGTATATTAGTGCCGTTAAACCAGGATGTTTGCAGGAAGAATGAAAAAGTGGGAATTCTTGGAACAAAGTTTGAATTTTGGGGTGACCTATGTTCTTGTTATAACAATTCATCAGTAGATATCCAAATTCTGACAGTTTCCCTTACCTTTTTCCGAAACTTACAGTGATAAATGATCATTTTTAGTGTTCTTGTGTCCTGAAAATTGCTCACTTGTGATCACTTGCGTTTTTACAGGGAGCTGTACAGAAACAACATTGGAGGGAGAATTCCAAAGGAATTGGGCAATTTGGAAAAACTCGTCAGCATGGATCTGTATGGAAACAAATTCAGGGGGAAGATTCCCAAGTCTTTTGCAAACTTAAAGTCTATTAGGTTTCTGTAAGTATGATGAAAAGTCCGATTTATCCTTGAATTCAACAGTACAATTCCAATTTCAGGTAATTGTAATAGTTTTTCATTGACAGACGATAACCGGATCAATTCCAAGGGAACTCACCACTTTACCAAACCTCAAAGTTTTGTAAGTACTGATAGTTGTTGAAGTTTGACACCCTTGGACAATGAGAACAAAAGAACAAAAATCCAATTTATGGTTCTCATTTCTGCACGACTTATGTTTGATTCTTGAGTTCTTGCAGCGATGTCTCCAATAATGATCTTTGTGGGACAATACCGGTTGATGGCCCCTTTGGAATTTTTCCTATGGACAGGTATTCCTCGAACCGTGCCCCCAACTTTAGTTTTAGTGAATTCTTCAATATAGAGTGGAATTTTTATCTATATCTCGAGTTTGATTTTTCATTGATGAATAAATCAGAGTTTCAAATTGTTTGCAGTTTTAGGAACAACAGGCTTAACGGTCCGGAGTTGAAAGGGTTGGTGCCCTACGACTTTGGATGCTAATTAAGGAGGTCTACAGAATACTTGCTCAAGTCGAGACAACTTGCACAAGAAAGAATATAGGTTCAAATAGCTAACATTAATTTATGTTTCTGTCCTTTTATTACCTATTGTAACAGCTTGAAGTAGAGACTGTGCATTCATAAACAGCTTCACAGAGAGTTTTGAGCTCAATACTGTGTACCAGGAGGCGAAGAATGTTGTACGAAAATGATTGATGTCCGAAGTAATATATATGAAAAGAAATAGAGGAAGGTTTCCTCTGTATTTAGGCTCTATGTGGCAGATGAATGCTGCTTCTTGGATAACTTGTCTCGACGATAATAACACCAATTTTGTCCTCATTTCTCGCAGTGAAATATCGCAATTGAACTGTATTATCAGGGATAGAGGTGTAAACTCACAAGCACCATTAAGTTTCAAACTTGAGCTGAGGTATCACTTTTATAAATACAACAATTATAGATATAAATGTATAGGAATATTCCAAAAAGATACTATTATTGTGCAGCTGAGGAATGAAGGATTATTGTTGGGGAGAAGGACAATAATGAGAAGAATGTGAAACTTTTTCCTCTTCGTCTTATTAAAATGGTCACTATGTGTGAAAATGTATATGAATAGTGTGGTTAGAAAAAAAAATGTTAGATGTAAAATAAATCAGTAATAAATTAATTTAAAATAAAAAATAAATAAATATATATATATATATATATTTATTTATAAATAAATTTCACGAATTTTGATTTAGATAGGGATCCATATATTGGACGAAGACCAATGTATTAAATGTAATTTTAGATCATAAAAAAATTATGTGTAATTATACTAAACACTGGAAAAGACATTGTAAGCATTCCAAATTTTATAGAACTTTAGTCACTTACTTAAAGATTGATAAATACCAACACTTTCAAATTTCTTCACTAAAAAGTGATTTTGTCTTTGCATATGTCGACGAGAACATACGATCTTCTCTTTTTCCATACTAAAATTGCTAGAGATGCATCTGAAATCGAATCATTTTAATTCTTTTCTTAGTTGGTCAGAATGCATTGGACAAATCTTCTATCTCATTTTGGTATTACATAATAATCTCAATTTCAATATCTAGAGATAACAAGTACCAATAGTATTGGTGGGACGTGAATATATGATATCAAACCGTTGTAAAAACTTATCTTCAATGGTGGGTAGAGACGCAGAATAGGTGGATAAGTTGGGCGAGACAGACAATGTCACGGTAGGAGGCGTAAGGTATCGAAACGGCCAAAAATCCGACAACGAAGAAGATGAGTGACCATCGCGATGACAATGGCAACGGATTTCCAGCATTCATGTGATGCCGTAGGTCCAAGACTCATACGTCCACCATAGGCTACAACGCACTAAAAAGTGGTCCTAGATTGTTGATATCGTTCTAAGAATCGAACGAAAGTTTATGTTTATTCTTAATTAATTTATTGTAGGTCAAATATTTTATTTTAAAATTTTATATGTAGGTCAAGGTCTGCTAATGAATGTGGGGAGATACATCTTTATTCTTAACAATTTAACAGACAATAAATCTCTAAATCAATTTGAGGTAAATATGAATTTATATTCAAGTTTTTTTTTTTAAAAAATTCAATAAATTTTGTGATTTTTACTAACGAATGGATTTATTTATTGAATAAAAATATATAAATATTAGAAACATTAGAGGTAATTTATCAAATTACAAAAGATCAGTATGCAGTTACATCAGACCCAAGAAGAGAACGGTTTAATTATATCTAAATATAATAAAATACTGAATTTTAAAAAAATATAAGAAATAATTTATTATTATTTTCATAAGAGAGGTATTATGCTTATTTATAATATGACAAAGAAATTACTAGCATTTTTCTGAATATAAATATGTGTTATAGATGATAATGAAGAAAGGAGGAGGACAAAAGATGGTGAGATTGAGCACTGTAATGAAAATGAAAAGGCAGTCAGTCCGTACCAATGTAGGTCACCACCACTAGCATAAATACTACAACGCAGGCGAAATGAAAAACATTCATATTTAAATTATATTTGTTCATATTAAATTGATCATTACAATAAATACAATGTACTTTTTATTAATTACAATCGACCAATTTTTTCAAATTATACGTTAATTTTACAATAAATATATATTATATTTATTATATAATTAATTCAAATTTATCATAAAAATTCTAATTAAGAATTTCCCCGAAAAAAATAGCGAACAATGGCGAGGTGTAGAAAAGACAGAGAGACACTAAAATCCAATTTTGAAGAACACCACTTTACAGGAAGGCGGACAACCAAATAAAATAAAGGGATAATTACATTTACACTCCCTCACTTATTGTCATTTTACACAAACTACCTTTACCTTTTCAAAAATTACAGAAACCACTCCTAACAGCCTTTAAAACCCCAAAATACCCCTGTTGACTTGATCAAACTTTAATTTAATTTTTCAATGACAGAAATGCCCTTAGGGGTGTTTTGTAATTATCAAAAGGTAGAGGGGGTGTCAAAGTAATATTTATGGGATGAATAATATGACCCCATATATTTTTTTATTATTTATATTAAATTTAATTTATTTTTTAATTATTTTATTATTTTTTTATTGAATCTATATATAAATTTATACCTCTTAATAATTAAAATATTAAATTATTTAATTAATATATAATAAAAAACTAGTTACTAGCTTATAAATTCAAATTAAAAATTATCACATTTGTATAAATTATTTTAAATTCTTAATATTAAAATATTTATTTTTTTATTTTTATTTATAGATAAATTTTATTAAAATTAATAAATTATACATACATGTATATACATTTATATAATATAATATATATAATATGTATATAAATATTAATAAAAATTTAATTATAAATAAAAATAGAGAATAAATAATTTTTAATTTTAAGAATTCAAATTAATTTATACAAGTTTTATATTTTTTTATTTGAATTCATAAGCTAGTAACTAATTTTTATTAATATATTAATTAAATAATTTAATATTTTAATTATTAAGAGGTGTAAATTTATATATTCAATAAAAAAAAATATAAAATAATTTAAATTTTAATTAAAAATTAGTATAAATAATAAAAAATATATGGTGTCATATTATTCAATTTTCTAAATATTACTTTGACATCCCCTCTACCTTTTGATAATTACAAAACACCCATAAGGGCATTTCTGTCATTAAAAAATTAAATTAAAGTTTGACAAAGTCAACAGGGGTATTTTGGGGTTTTAAAGGTTGTTAGGGGTGGTTTTTGTAATTTTTAAAAAGACAGGGTGGTTTGTGTAAAATGACAATAGGTGAGGGGGTGTAGACGTAATTATCCCTAAAATATACACACTATAGTTATTTCTATATGATCACAAGAACTAGTCTTTTAAATAAGGCAGCATTGACAAACGCGATATAGCCACGTGAATGAAGGAGCAGGAGCAGTCACCCAAAGTTCACATACCTTAAACTGAGGTTGGCCGGAGCTAGTAAGAAGAAAGAGACGTGCGATGAAGTACTACTACTCTTCCTTCCCTTTGCTAATTCTGTGTTTGCTGCTTCTCGTCAACACAACTGCCTCTTCAACATGCATCATCGACACGCTCCCGGGATTTCCTGGAACCCTGCCCTTCAAACTTGAAACCGGGTCCGTTCTGTATATATATATATATATATGCTTGAAAACAGGACACACACACGCATATGTTCATATATTTGTTGATTTAATTTTGTACATCTATCTCATTCAAGGAACTTAATGCATTCAGGTATATTGGCGTGGGAGAAAAGGATGAAGTGCAGCTGTTTTACTACTTCATTCAATCAGAAAATGATCCAGACAGAGACCCTCTCATACTATGGCTCACAGGCGAACCTGGTTGCTCTGGTTTTTCAGGCCTCGTTTATGAAATTGGTCGCGTTTTTATTGTTTTTCCAATTTGTTGCAATCATTTATGGCTCTTGAAAGATCAGGCCACACGCTATGTTACTTTGACTCCGGTTTACATGGTGTTTCAGCGAAAATTTTGGCCTGATTTAGTGTGTTTCTTGTAGGTCCATTGGCTTTTGATGTTGAAGCTTTTGATGGAAGCTTACCTTCTTTCGTTATAAATCCGTATTCATGGACTAAGGTCGGTAACATACATTAATGTTTCATGCCCTCCATCAACATATATAGTTCAACTGTTCTTAAGGAATGATGATTGTATATATATACATGGTATTCCTGCAGATTGCTAACATTATATTCATAGACTCCCCTGCTGGAACTGGATTCTCCTATGCCACCACTTCACAAGGTTATATTAACTCTGACAATAAAACAGCTGAATATAATTACTCGTTTCTGAGGAAGGTGAGCTTGCAGCAACTATCACCCATCCATGCCATTTTCACTTGTTTCTGTTTTACATCCAATGCATATGAAAACTCGAGCAATTATCTGAAGCTAATTCTGTGTATTGGAAAATACAGTGGCTGTTGAATCACCCAGAGTTTGTCAAAAATCGTCTCTACATTGCCGGTGACTCTTACGGAGGCAAAATTGCCCCCATGGTAGCTCTGGAAATAGCGAAAGGTGGCGTTTATGATTCAATGAACTTGTGATAATGATTTGTTTTGATTTTTACCCCATCAGGACTGAGTTGAACTGAATGCTTATACTCCAGGTAATGAAGCTGGACTTAAGCCACGAATGTTACTCCAAGTAAGTGGAACTTCTATACTCAATGACATTGTCTTCCAGAAATTCATCAGAAGATAAGAATGTTGATGAGGAATAGAAGCAGGGATACATTGTTGGGAATTCAAGGACAGATGCAAATAAGGATAATAACGAGAAGGTTCCTTATGCCCACAGGATGGCACTCATATCAGATGAACAATTTGAGGTAGTTTCGTTCTATTTTTTCTAGCATCTTTGGGAAACAAGTTCAGTGAGAAAGAACTAAGAATTCAAACACGGAAGCAAAGATATGGATTAAATTTAAAGTCGATTTTGGTGTTACTAGGTTCTTGTTAGCTTGCTCGGGAACTTCCTGACCGTTCACCACATAGTGCTTGATAAAATGTGTCCACATACTAAATATGACCGAAATAGGTGCTGGTGCTGCTAATTGCTTCAACTACAACCGATAAATGGCCTACGTTTGGACATTAGTGACTGAATCTGCTTGACTCAGCTCTGCATCTTTTGGTATTTCAGCTTGCTGAAAGAGTTTTTCTGCTTCATTTTTTCCTGTGACAGATTGATAATTTAGTCCATGAATACTGTCTCGTATTATATAACATGGAAATAACGGATAGCTTGACAATTTCAGCTGGCAAATAGCAGCTGTGATGGGGAGTATGTTAATCCAGATCCAAAAAACATACAATGCCTTTATGCTCTTCATCTTGTTAAAGAGGTAACATAGCATTTTCCGTTTCTTCCGTTTTACGTATTTATTTATGCACTGGTTGTTCTTGTATGTAATTAAGTGCAGTGCACGAGCCATATCTCTGAGAATCACATTCTGGAGCCAAAATGCAAATTCATGTCACCGAGACCCAACGTCTCTCGGCCAGTCCAACTATCCCTAGAAGATGATCCAGTTGACCTTCTTTCCTTGTCCAAAGAAGAGCAACTATGGTGCCGCGTAATTTCCATCTTCCCATCTAACATATTTTTCCGTGCCACACAGTATTTATGATATTATTACCGCTGGATTTTTCCTGAGCAAAAGTCTTCCTGTTTGCAGAATTATGATTACGTGACCTCTTATGTCTGGGCAAATAATGAAACTGTCCAAGAAGCTCTTCACATAAAAAAGGTGCATGAACAAATAGACAGCTATTTTGCATGTTGTACGAGGGTTTATTTCCTGTCTGAGAGAGTAGTGGGACGAAAATAACATCTCTGTGGTGTTGGTTGAAATCCAGGGAAAAATAACTGAATGGAAAAGATGCAATAAGAGCTTATCCTATGAAGAAGACGTACCAAGTGTTCTCAAACATCATCAACTCCTCAATGAGAAGGACTTTCAAGCCTTGGCATACAGGTGACTCAAATAATTACCTACTTCCTAACCAAAATTGACGGCTTAAAATTGCTTGAATTGAATTCAGTCACAATTTCTTTTATGCTCTAACTTTTAGAAATATTAACATCCTACGTACAAACAGGCCTCTGCCAGTATCCTATAATTATTTAAGTGTGTATCTCTGTAATTCAGTGGTGATCATGACATGGTTGTGCCTTACATGAGCACTTTAAAATGGATACGCCATCTCAATCTCACCCTTGATGAGGAATGGAGGCCTTGGACCGTCGATGGGCAAGTTGCAGGGTTAGTTTTCGATCCTCGACTAGATTAGAAAATTCAAGCAAAATCAATCCAACAAATTAATGAAGTAATTTAATTCATCTTATCGTATGCATGCAGATTCACAATGAAATACAAGAACAATCAAGCCGAACTCACCTTTGCCACGGTGAAGGAAAGAGAAGAGTTCTAACTTTACATTCCTCGTGAATAATAATGTGAAGTAAATATAGAGATAGATGCATGTATTGTGGTTGATGGTGTGTGTATTTGCAGGGTGCAGGTCATACAGCTCCAGAATACAAGCCAAAACAATGTTTCGCGATGATCAAAAGATGGTTATCTTTATATCCACTATAGATATTTTGAACACTATCCGATTATTCCGAGTATAAATTTAATTAGGCCTTAGAAGTTAGAGGTTCCTACATCATTTCTCTTGCATATGTATTATTTATCATATATTACAATAAGTGGGTTGAACGTGATGTAATAATACTACATTGATGCTTCTCAATAGCATCTCCTATTAATTTTGTAGTTTGTTCTTCAAGCATATAATAAAACAACAAATTATGATTATTATTTTATTGTCCATATCAAATAATATGATAATGTCTTTGTCTTGGTCTAATGTGCTAATTACATCAAACTTGTCAATATTGTTTGAAATTCTATCATTAATTGTGAAGATATATATACTGAAATAAATTTTGAAATAGAAGAAATAAAAGAAAAAAAATGTTGGATGTTTCCAATAAGTTACATGTTATATTTCATGTAATATATAGATATTACGTGTATAATTTTTTTTAAAAAATAAAATAAATAAAATATAAATTATATGTTAGATGACGCATATATATTAATAATAAGAAAAACAAAATTAATGGGCATAATAGGAGCATGTCGTGTTTTTTGGAATTAAAAGTTACGTAAAGATGAGCGAATCGATGGAGTGATTTGGTTGGGACTTGAGATTTTGAATACAGAAGAATACGAGGAAGGGAGAGTCGCGTTTCATGCAGTTTTTTTTTTTTTTTTTTTTAGTTTCTTATTTAGCTATAAATTTATACGTAATTTTGTAGTACATAGTGAGGACAAAATGGAATTTAACATTATTTTGGTTCGAGAGCTACCTCATTTTGAGGGTTATTGTCATTTTCTTCCTTAAAAATTCTAATAATTATATTTTTTTCATTTGAAATTCAGTTTTGTTTTGGAGGACAAAATTTGAGAAAAGTGCTAAAATATGAAAAGTCCCTATAAGAAAATGGAAGATTGGTGACAAAAAAAAACTAAAATTTCTTTTGATTGAAATGAGTGAAAAAGAGATGTGGAAGGGGAGGGGGAGTAAAAAAAAAAACAATAATTTTTCCTTCAAGTTGTTTGGTACGATTGGAAGTGGAAGAAATTTTAAATACTTTTCCTTATTTGGTACGAAGAAAACATATTGCGAAGAAAAGACTAATTTTTATAGTTTTACTGAATTACCATTCTCTTCATTTTGTATAAAATATAAATAAATTAATATTATATTAAAATAATTTTAGTATATCAAAAGTTTAAAAATCTTATTAATAAAAAATTTATCAAATAAGAATAAGAATATTTTTTTTATTGAAAATATTTATCAAAATAAGTATTGTTCATTATTCTAAATTATTTAGTTTAAATAAATAAAAATTACTAACAAGATTGTTGACTTTGATGCAATAGTTTTTCAGCGATTTTATTATTTTTTCTTTATCAATTATATATAGTATTATTCGCGGGAAAGAGAGAAGAATTGAAGAGAAATTATATATATATATATATGGGTAATAGAGTAAATAAAAATAAAAATTATTTTTTTTTTGTCTTTTTGGCCTTATATTTCCACTTTTCCCCCCAATTTTGGACGGAAACAAAATTGTACTCCGAAAGAGTTTCATACACATTGAGTTTTACTTCACCTCAATTTCCTCCTCCTTACCAAACGCGATATTATCTTTTATACATTCATTTTTACTTCCACTTCTCTTATTCTTCTATTTTTCACCTTAACCAAACACACCCTTAGTAGCAATTTTATTATTGTCACTAAATTTAGTGATAAGATTATTTATTTTGTCGCAATAAGATTTTTCACGATTTTAATATTTATTATTATTTTTATAAAATATTATGAACATGAATTAATTACAAGAGATGTGTGCAAAGTTGTTACTAAATACAATTAGTGACTTATTTATAATAACGACCTAGTGACAATAATTAGTGACTTATTTATTGTTACTATTTTATGTTATCACAAATTGGATATCTTTTTCGCTAATAATTATATAATGATAGGATAAAAATTATTATAATTTAATACTTATTATTAATAATAATTTTAAAATTATCATTTCATAATTTATTACTTATTATTGTTTTAGTGAATTGCCATTTATTAGAGGAAAAAAAAAATAACCTTCTCTTTTATTATAGTATATAGGTAAAAAACATACATTCAATTCTAATGTGTAAAAGAGATAAACATTAATTGTATTGGTGCAACGTGGATATATGATATCAAAAATCAAATTATGATAAAAACAGTATCAATATACCAAATCAAAAAAAAAAAAAAAAAAACAGTATCAATATGGAAGACGAATGACCCGACAACTTCCGTCATTCATGTGCCGTAGGTCCAAAGGCACCAAAAATTAGCTGTTTATTAAAATCGTCAATGAGAAATATATTGAAATTTGCAAGTTTTAAATAATTATGCGGACAAAGAAGGTCCAGTGGCCCTACTCTACTGTTGTAGTGTAGGCTGTAGGATCAAGTCCCCATCTCTCATCGGTAAATCCTAATGGTGACAGACAGACAGTGACTGTAATCGTAACAATGATGGACCCACTAATACTATATATAGAGATAACTACAATATGGTCTCTTAAAAAATAATTATACATAGACGTATCGTGACTTGGATAATTGATTTAATGCTGTTGCGATTTGTTTTTATTTAATAAATAAGTCTATTTATTAATTAGTTATAAATCAATTGATAATAAAATATATATTTTTTTAATTTTTATTTTGTTAATACTAGTAAATTTAGTAAATTTCTATTAATGGAGAGACTGATTTGTTAAATAGAAGCAAATATAAAAAATGTTAAATATAGTTTTTTGGATTACTTTACTTTTCATACTCAAAGTATATCCTTTTTTCAATTTTAGTGCTCCAGGTTTGCAAATCGTCAGACTTAGTATTCAAAGTTTTTAGTTTTCATGCACTTGAATACTCTCAGGTGCATATTTGGAAGAAAAATTAGGCGATAATTATTCTATGTAAGTGCATATTTGGCTTTTAATTTATTCAAGGCACCAAAAAATCTTTTTTAGTTCTTTTTTATTCCGATTTCATAATTGATGACAATCATTTTAAAAATGTACATATTTAATAAATTTATAAACAAATTATCTTAGCCAAATAATTGAAATGTATTTTTATTATGCACAAACAACGGTATAATATATCAAAATATGCATATGCAATTTTATTTGACTCAAAAGTACATTGATATTCTTGAGTAGCTTATTCAATTTTTCTTTGTTTATTTTTTGTGAATAATATTTTCTTTTTAGAAAAGAATATAGAAATCAAACGATTCAAAAATGTCTATAATATAAATTACATCATATATATATTAACTAGTTACTTAATTCTACTAGGACTAAATAGAAAAGAAAATTTTTTTTAGCTGATTTTATTAGAATACAGAGAATTTTTAGCTATTTCTAAAATATAAGGAATTTTTAGATTTAAAAAAAAAAAAAAAAAAGGGGATAAAATGCATTATTGCGTAAAATGGAAAATGAAAACAGCATTTAGAGTTGTCCGCAGAGGCTGTTGCCTAAAAGGGAAAGAAGAAATAGACGTAGGATGAAGTAGTGCTACTCTTCCTTCCATTTGCTAATTCTCTGTCTGCTTCTCCTCATCAACATCAACACTACTGCCAATTCACAATCCATCGTCCACACCTTGCCCGGATTTGATGGAACCCTGCCTTTCAAACTTGAAACCGGGTCGGTTGTATATTTCATGGAAGCTCTCTCTCTCTCTGTCTCTCTACTTGCAAGATACGACACACACACGCTCGCACGTACACAGACATATTTGTATGTATATACTTTTTGTAGGTTACTTTTGTATGTCTATCTTATTCTTGGAGTATGAAATATCAGATATATTGGCGTGGGAGAAAAGGATGAAGTGCAGCTGTTTTACAACTTCTGTTAGTATTTTAGTTTTTTAAAAAAAGGATTGATGGTTGAAGAATGTTGGTTTGAGATTTGGAGAACAAGGCTAGAATAAGAGTAGTTGACTAAATCAACAAAAGAAGAGCAAGAGAGCTAGAATTTGGAAAATGATAGTTTGTAGTTAGTTGCAATGCTTTTTTTCTCACTACTACAAATCCTCATACTATATGCCTATTTATACTAGCTCATGGAAGCTTCTTGAAATTGGATTTGTGGTTACAATTAGAAGCTTACTCAAGAAGCTTTTGAACTCTATAGAATTTTGCTAAAAAATATCTAGGATTTTTTCTACAATTCTCTAGAAATATCTAAGATATTTATTTGTAATAAACACATTAATCTTCTAATACTCCCCCTTAATGTGTTTATGGCAGACTCCGATCTTCATGCGTAGTTCTTCGAATTTGTTTCGTGGTAGTGCTTTAGTAAATATATCCGCTAGTTGCTCTTCAGTGCTGCAGTACTTGAGTTCAATCTCTCATCTGGTAGTTGCTTCTCGCAGAGAGTGATACTTAATGTCGATATGTTTAGTTCTATTATGCTGCACCGGATTTTTAGTTATGGCAATTGCTGACTTGTTATCGCAGTAGATTGTCGTGGGCTCCTCTTGTTTCTCTCCCATGTCTTCTAAGATCCTTCTAAGCCAAATGGCTTGATTTGATGTTGCAGCAGCTGCAATGTATTCTGCTTCCGCTGAGGATTGTGCCACAATAGCTTGTTTCTTGGAAGCCCATGTGAATATTCCTGACCCAAGTGAAAAAGTGTAGCCTGATGTGCTTTTCATGTCGTCCACTGATCCTGCCCAATCACTATCTGTGTATCCAACCAATTTGCATCATTTGTGGACTTGTACCATATTCCAAAATCTTTCGTACCTCGTAAGTATCTTAGAATTTTTTGCTGCTCCATAGTGTACTTGGTTCGGACTCTGCATAAACCTTGATAGCAGACTTGTGGCGAACATAATATCTGGTCTTGTGGCAGTTAGATATAGTAGCTTCCAATAGACTTCTGTACATGGAGCCATCGACTTTTGTGATCCATCTTCTTTCTGGTACTTTTCGCCAGTAACCAAAGGAGTAGTAACTGTCTTGCAGCTTTCCATTTTGAACTTCTTGAGTAGAGTCTCCGTGTACTTCCTTTGACATATAAATATTCCCTCTTTTTCTTGATTTATCTCAATTCCGAGGAAGAAATGCATTAGGCCAAGGTCACTCATCTCGAATGTCTTCATCATGTCTTCTTTGAAGTCTTGAATCATCTTCTCATTGTTTCCTGTATATATGAGATCATCTACATATAAGGAAACAATTAGTGTATCGTTACCTTGACTCTTTATGTAGAGAGTAGGCTCGCTCAGGCTCTTCGAAATCATCGATCCATGAAGTATTTATCTATTCTGCTGTACCAAGCTCCTGGCGCTTGTTTGAGCCCATAAAGTGCTTTCTTCAACCTCAAGACCTTTTCTTCAGAACCTTTTGCTATAAATCCTTGAGGCTGTTCCACATAGATTTCTTCATCGATATAACCGTTTAGAAATGCAGACTTTACGTCCATTTGATATATTTTCACTTCTTATTTGCTGCTATTGCAATAAGAGCTCTTATTGTATCTAAACGAGCTACTGGAGCAAAAGTTTCAGTGTAGTCAATACCTGGTAGTTGAGAATATCCTTTTGCTACGAGTCGAGCCTTGTGCTTCTGTATTGATCCATCTGCATTCAGCTTCGTCTTGTAGATCCATTTTACTCCAATTACTTCTTTATCTTTTGGCCTGTCTGCGAGCTCCCATGTGTTGTTCTTTTCAATCATCTTGATTTCTTCTTCCATTGCTTGGACCCATACTTTATGTTTTACAGCAGTTTCAAAATTCTCTGGTTCCAACATGATGAAGTTGCATGTTTCATATATATTACTGAGAAGCTTTGTCCTTCTTGGCGGGTTTCTTCCTCAATCTCTTCTGATGATGGTGGTGGCCTTCTGGGTGATCCTGGTGCTTGTTGACTCCTCCTTTCCATTTTTGCTTGGTCTGTTCCTTCTTCTTGTTGTTGTTGCGGAGGTGTCTCTTTAGGAATCATTACACTTTGTCTTTCTACTTTTTCTTCATCCCAGTTCCACATGGCGTCTTCGTCGAACTCAACATCTCTACTGATAATTAGTTTCTTGGTTTTTAGGTTGTAGATTCTGTAGCCTTTTGACTGTGTGCTGTAGCCGAGGAAGATCCCTTTCTCTGTATTCTCCTCCAGCTTATGCCTTTTCTCTGTTGGAATATGTACATAACAGATACTGCCGAATACTCTCTCAGATGCTTAGCTGAAGGTTTCTTGCCGCTCCACGCTTCTATTGGAGTCATGTTTTGAACCGCCTTGGTGGGACACCTGTTGAGTAGATAGACTGCAGTGTAGACTGCTTCTGCCCAAAAAGCTTTTGGCAAGTGTTTCTCCTGCAGCATCGATCTTGCCATCTCCATGACTGTTGTTCTTTCTTTCTGACACCCCATTTTGTTGAGGATTATAACTGACAGTAGTTTGATGTTCGATACCCTCTTCTTCACAGAACTTGTCGAATTCTGAGTTGTTATATTCTTTTCCTCGATCGCTTTTGAGAACTTTTATGCTTCGACCATTTTGTTTCTCCACCAAATTTTTGAACTTCTTGAAAACCTTAAAGACTTCGGATTTTTCTCGCATGAAGTATACCCAAGTCATTCTGGAGTAGTCATCGATGAATAGGATGAAATATCTGTTTTGCTCATGTGATGGTGTCCTCATTGGACCACAGACGTCAGTATGAATAAGTTCCAATACTGCTTTAGCTCTCTAGGAGGTTCCTGAAGGGAATGGTTTCTTGTGTTGTTTCCCTTGTAGACAGGCTTCGCAAGCTCCCTCGACAGCTTGGATTTGTGGTAAATCTGTCATCATTTTCTTTTGAAGTAGTATTTTTAAGCCTTGAAAGTTGAAGTGACCGAGCCTCCTGTGCCATAGCCATGACTGATCCTCTTGTGCTTTCATTGGTCCTCTTGTGCTTTCATAGCTGTGCGGCCCATATATTGGAGATGTATTGGAAATCATCTATGCTCCTTCATTCTTACTTCCGCAATTTTAAGAGTTTTATCTTTGTTGTCATAGATAGTACACGAATCTCCTCCAAAGTGTAGAGTATATCCTTTCTCCATCATTTGTCCAACACTGAACAAATTTGTTCTTAGGTTAGGGATGTACATAACATCATTAATGATGCGCGTACCTTTTTTTGTGTTGATAGCGACTGATCCTTTTCCTTCAACTTTCACGATGTGATTATCTCCAAGTTTGACGTTGGTCTTGAATGACTCGTCTAGTGTCTGGAAAGCTCCTTTGTTGTATGTCATATGATTGCTAGCTGCACTATCAATATACCATGTAGCTTCCCCTGTTTCGGCTACTGAGTTACATGTGTAGAATAGTTGATCACTGCTATTATTCTCTTCTATGCAGTTAGCTTGATGATTTTCTTTGAACCTACAATCTTTTTCTACATGTCCAAATCTCTTGCAATTTCGACATTGTGGTTTTCCCCGAAAATAACAATCATTCTCAAGATGGTTTGTTCTTTTACAAATACGACATGGTATGTATTTTTCTTTGTTTTGCTTCTTCTTGTCTCTCATTGTACTTTTAAAATTTTCTTCTTTTCTATTAGAATTCTGAGATCTCATATTTAATTTAGACTGGAAAGCATTTTCAAGAGAATTTTCTTCACGCCTACTTCGCCTTTTCTCATATGCTTCAAGTGACCCAACTAACTCAGTGACAGTTAGTGTGGTGATATTTTGTTTCTTCAATAGTTGTTACTATTGGGTCATACTTCTCAGTGACACTTATAAGCAATTTTTCTACGACCCTTTTTTTCTGGTATATCCTGCCCATAGGCTTTTAGTTGATTCACCAATTCACGTACTTTTGTATAATATTCATCAATTGTCTCAGAATCCTTCATTTTCATATTCTCAAAATCTCTTCTAAGAGTTTGGAGTTTAATGATACGCACCTTTGCACTGCCTTGATATTCCTTCTGTAAAATGCTCCATGCTTCTTTTGCCGATGTAGCAACACTAATTCTTGGAAAAAATATGATCTGCCACTGCTGTTTGGATGTAGTATAAAGCCTCTGAATCCTTTGCCTTCTTATTCTCCAATTTACCTTTCTCGGCCGACGACGAAGTGGAACTATACTCCGGCAGAGTAACCCCTTCTTCTACTATCTCCCATAGTTTTTGAGATTGAAAGTAAGTTTTCATTTTAATGGCCCAGTAATCATAATTTTGGCCGGAGAAAATGGGGACTGAAATTTGTTTGGCTAATGAGGACATGGTGGTTGGACAATAGGATTAGTTTTGATAAGAAAGTATTTAAGATAAGAGTACACGCCCAGTATACGGTCGGACGTGGCTCTGATACCACTGTTAGTATTTTAGTTTTTTTAAAAAAATGATTGATGGTTGAAGGAATGTTGGTTTGAGATTTGGAGAACAAGGCTAGAATAAGAGTAGTTGGCTAAATCAACAAAAGAAGAGCAAGAGAGCTAGAACTTGGAAAATGATAGTTTATAGTTAGTTGCAATGCTTTCTTTCTCACTACTACAAATACTCATACTATATGCCTATTTATACTAGCTCATGGAAGCTTCTTGAAATTGGATTTGTGGTTACAATTAGAAGCTTACTCAAGAAGCTTTTGAACTCTCTAGAATTTTGCTCAAAAATTATCTAGGATTTTTTCTACAATTCTCTAGAAAATATCTAAGATATTTATTTGTAATAAACACATTAATCTTCTAATAACTTCATTCAATCAGAAAATGACCCTGAAAGAGATCCTCTCATATAATGGATCACCGGCGGACCTGGTGGTTCTAGTTTCTCCACGCTGGTTTATGAAATTGGTGGGCTTATGATTGTTTTTCCTATTTGCTGTAATCATTTATGGGTGCTGCGAGCTTGGTTCAAAGTCGTGGTATCAATGATACTATCAATGAGTATTATTCCATATTGGTTGTGGCTTATCGAGAGGTTATCGATTGATATGAAACTAACATTATATAATGCTAAAAAATTTCATAAAAAATATTACAATTAAAAAAAAAATTAGTATCACAAATTGGTATAGTATAGATGTAAACCGGACGATTTTATCGAATTGACATGGGCCGTTGCATATCTGATATCGGCTATGGAAGCTTACCCTCTTTCGTTATAAATCCGTATTCATGGACAAAGGTCAGTAAGTAACATCCATTGTTTCATGTATATATATATACCTCAAATGCTCCACCTTAACTTTTTCATAAGGGATGATTAATTTATATATGGTATTCCTACAGATTGCTAACATTATATTCATAGACTCCCCTGCTGGAACTGGATTCTCCTACGCCACTACTCCACAAGGTTATATTAACTCTGACAGTAGAACGGCTAAGTATGATTACTCGTTTCTGAAGAAGGTGATCAGCTTGCCCTTCTCACTTGCTTTTTGTTTTACTTCCAATTAATATGAAAACTGAAGCTAGCCAATTCTGCATTGGAAAACGCAGTGGTTGTTGAATCACCCCGAGTTTCTGAAAAATCGTCTCTACATTGCCGGTGAATCTTATGGAGGCAAACTTGTTCCCATGGTAGCTCTAGAAATAGCAGAAGGTGGGTAACTTGTGACCCTGATTTGCTTTGTTTTTTCTCCTTATCAAGAATTAGGTAAGAACTGAATGTTGATAGTTCAGGTAATGAAGCTGGACTTGAGCCACGGATGTTACTCCAAGTAAGTTGAAATTCTGTACTCACTGTGACATCGTCTTCCAACGACTCATCAGAAGATAAGAATGTTAATGAGGAATTGAAGCATGCAGGGATACATTGTTGGGAATTCATTTACAGATGAACAGAAGGATATCAACCAGAGGGTTCCTTATGCCCACAGGATGGCACTCGTATCAGATGAACTTTTTGAGGTAGTTTCGCTCCCTTTTCTTTTATGAGTGTCTTCTAAACAAGATGTTCTATGAGAAACAACGACGAATTCAAAAACGGAAGCAAAAATATGGATTAAACTTGAAGTCGATCCTGATGTCACTAGGTTCTTGTTAGCTGGTTTAGGAACTTCATCACCATTCACCATATACGTGCTGTAGCAGCTAATTGCTTCAACAGCATTGATAATTTGGAAACGATAAATGACGGCCGACATTTGGAAATTAGTGACTGTATTTGCTTGACTCAACTTCGCATCTTTTGTTATATCAGATCTTGCTGAAAAAGTTTTTCTGCTTCACTTTTTCCTGGACAGGTTGATAATTTAGTCAATGAATAATAACACGAAAATAACGGATACCAACAATTTCAGCTAGCAAATAGTAGCTGTCGTGGGGAGTATGCCAATCCAGATCCAGAGAACATACAGTGCCTTCATGCTCTTCAACTTGTTACAGAGGTAGCATTGCATTTTCTTATACTCATTTCTTCCAATGGACATATTCATTTATGCACCGGTATGTAACCAAGCGCAGTGCACGAGCCGTATCTATGAGAATCATATTCTGGAGCCAAAATGCAAATTCATGTTGCCGAGACCTAACATCTCTCGGCCACTCCAACTATTCCTAGAAGATGATCCAGTTGACCTCCTTTCCTTGTCCAAACAAGACCAACCATGGTTGAAATCCAGGGAAAAGTAACTGAATGGAAAAGATGCAATAAGAGTTTATCCTATGAACAAGACGTACCATGTGTTCTCAAACATCATCAACTTCTCAATGAGAAGGACTTTCAAGCCTTGTCATACAGGTGACTCAAATAATTAGCTACTTCCTAAACAAAATTGATGGTTTAAAACTGCAATAATTAAATTCAATCACAATTTCTTTTATGCTTTAATTTTTAGAAATGTTAAATTTATCAATATCCCAATTCCCACGTAGAAACAGGGCGTCTGCCGATGTCGTCTAATTAATTATGTGTATGTATATATCTCTCTATGTTTAAGTGGTGATCATGACATGGCTGTACCTTACATGAGCACTTTAAAATGGATACGCAATCTCAATCTCACCCTTGATGAGGAATGGAGGCCTTGGATTGTAGATGGCCAAATTGTAGGGTCAGTTTTCAATTCTCGACTAGATCCAAAAAATTCTTGCAAAATCAATCCAACAAATGAAGTAATTAAATTCATTTTATCGTCTGAATGTAGATACACAATGAAGTACAAGAACAATCAAGCCGAACTCACCTTTGCCACAGTAAAGGCAAGAGAAAAGTTCTAAGTGTTTACTTTCCGTCCCTTGTGAATAATTAACTATCGAGATAAATGTATGAATTGCGGTCAATTAATGGTGTGTGCATAATTTGCAGGCTGCAGGTCATACTGCTCCAGAATACAAGCCCAGACAATGTTTTGCCATGATAAAAAGATGGTTATCTTTATATCCACTATAGATATTTTTAAATATGGTCGGATTATTTCGGTCAGTTCCTACCACATTGCTCATTCATATACATTATTTATCATTAATTATTATGATAAGTGGGTGTTGAACATGATGTAATAATAGCACATTGATCCTTCTCATATGCAGCTCCATATTAATCTTTGCAGCTTATTCCTCAAACGAATAGTAGAAGAACAATTATTATTATTGTTGTTTGATTGTCCAAATAGAAGATGATAATGTCTTTGTCTTGTTCTAATGTGCTAACATCAAACTTGTCAATATTATTTGAAATTCTATCAATTGTGAGGATACCTGCTAATATAAATTCTGAAATAGAAGAAATAAAGAAAAAAAATGTTGGATGTTTGCCAATAAGTTGGATTTTTTTATTAAATTGTTATCACACTTTTATTACATTTATAGATACAGATTAAGTACATTTAATACGTACATATATATATATATATGTATATATATACCGTTGATATAAACATAATCCAAAAGATGGGATTATTCTGACAGTAAAGGAATGAAGGATTCTGTTGGAACTGAGTCACTCAAGAGATACGAATACTTCTCAAATTTTGGATTTCTACCTTGTGTATGAACATAACCTCTCATCTATTTATAGGGTTTGACAAAGTTTTCGAAAACATGACTTCAATGTGACTTCGAGTAGCAGCGCTGCTAAAACAACCCGTGATCCACGGGTTATCAAAAATCCGTAAAACAGAAATTGGTGTTACATTTATGTTAAGGTATCAAAGAAATGCAGCAGAAATGAAGTTCACCATGAGAGAATTAATAAGAGGAAAACTACTTGTTGTATGTGCTCTTATTAATTCTCTCATGGTGAACTTCATTTCTACTGCATTTCTTTGATATCTTAACATGGTATCAGAACTCTTCATATTTATCCATGCCTACTGATTATCAAACAAGCAGTAGGTAAAAATTGAAGATTTTTAAGTTGATTGCTAATATGAAATTTGTTGAGGAACTACTTTCTAAGTTTTGCATGTATATATAATTGTAGTTATCAATATAACATATGATATAATGTGTTAATTTTTAATTTAATTTGAGTAAGATATATAATGATACTTAATGCATTAAAAAAATTATCAAACAATTTTTATATATAAGATTGCATATATATATATGTATATATATTACGTGCCATTGTAACTAATATATATACTTAAAAGAAATGGGGCACACCCATACATACATATATGTTTGTGGGTTTTGTACGTATATATGTCCTATAGAAGGAATATATTTTAGATTAAATAAATTCAGCCAAAACACCCTATACCCTGAATAATGCCTAAATTTTTTTGCAATCAAACTTAATTATCATGGATATGAGTGAAAATCCACGCCACCTTCAAATAAGATTTGAGTTCATCAAGAAACTATAAATAAAGTGACGTAAATGTCTTTAAAATAGGCATTTTTATTAGAGGGTTAGTCTAAAGATTCGTGTCCTCTCATTTTAGGTCAGGTCAAGCGACTCCACCCAGACTCGCGACCCAACTCGCAGGACCTGCTGCTGGAGACATTTGATTACCTGATAAGACAAAATATGAGCTAGAATCACGACATGTGTCATGATACAATTGGACCATTCGAATAGACAAGTGGAACCACTCAAACCTTATAACTACATCATGTATAATTCATTTATGGTAAGATATTTATTACATTTAAAACCTATATTAGATCGCATTTATATTGCATCTTTTATCTCGAACTCTTTCACTGACTTAGACATCAGGGTCTTAGTTCGGGATCTCCGAATAAACCCAACGATCTGCTCTCTTTCCTCAAATTTCAAACATTTCCGAGAATGCAAGGTAGCTGACGACCTGCGACTCAAATCAATTCCAAAGACGTGAAGTAATTGATGTCATGTGACCCATATCAATATTATACTCATTATATTATTACTACATAATGAAAAAATACGATAACATCATAATTTATAAATATAATTATACACGCTATTTTATGATATCAACACATTCAATTCGATTATTGGGGCCCGAAAAAGATATCACAACGAAAAACTCGATTGTGCAATAATTGTCAGTCTGCTACGACATCTAATTGACAAATTAGTATTTTTCAAAAGTTGAGATTTTATTAATACGTTGAAGTTATATATAGATATTAGTCCATTACTTTAATGAAAACTGTTATAGTTATTTGTCTAGTGAGTTTATTAATTGAATTGATATATTTATTAATTTATTAATATTAATATAATCATATATTCCTATATATTATTTTTCTAAAAAAAACATACCCATACCATTAAAATATTCAAATTATTATTATGCACTTCAATTGTGAGACTAACCTATTGGTTAGTGTTAGTGGTTTCACGATGAAAGTGATTTCTCAACATTTTGTAATTTTTTTTTATCCAAATAATATTTATATAAGCCAGCAACCACTGCAATTAAAAGTATTCAACTTAGAGTTGGTCGTGTCCTGAAAATTTTTGTTTATTTTTGAGAATGGAGAATTTCTAATCGAGTTTGGTTAAATTTGAATAAATAACATAATAAATACAATACATTTATCGTGTGATTGATATATATAATTATTTGAGAACAAATGCAAATACAGAATTGGTAAGAAATTAAAGCATCCAGACTTCCTTGTACTATAGACAGAGAAGGTGTTATGGTTTGTGGTAAGGATAATAATTGAGGTGAGGTGAGGTGAGAAGTACTCAGCAGCACTGCCATAGCTTCCCAAGAAATTAGTAAGAAGAGAGAGAGAGAGAGGCAGCATGAAGTACTATTCTTCCTTCATCCATTCGCTATTTCTCTGTTCGCTTCTCCTCATCAACACTGACACTACTTCTGCCTCTTCACAATCCATCATCAACACTCTCCCGGGTTATACTGGAACCCTGCCTTTCAAACTTGAAACCGGGTCGGTTATATTATATATGTATGTGTGTGTGTTTGTGGGTTTTGTATATCTATCTTATTCTTAATTGGTGCATGAATGATCAGATACATTGGTGTGGGAGAAGAGGATGAAGTGCAGCTGTTTTACTACTTCATTCAATCAGAAAACGACCCTGGAAGAGATCCTCTCATACTATGGCTCGACGGGGGACCTGGTTGCTCTGGTTTCTCCGGCCTTGTGTATGAAATCGGTGGGTATTCTTCTTCTTCTTGAGTTGTTTGTGTTTGCTTCAATGATTTAGGCATGCATGGGGTCTTGGAAGATCGGGCGACAGGCTGTGTTAGTCATGCTTCAAACTCTCCATATAATATCCACCCATATGCTTCAAAGGCCCTATTTCTACTCTTTTTCTTTTCTCTGATTTGTGTTGAGGGAGAACAAATTGTAATGCAGAAAGCACGTGCCCGCATAACATCCCGCCTCAGTTAATTATTATACAGAGAGCGTGCATCAAGATTAAAATTGAGAAAAATTTTAGATTATGAAATATAATGCGAAAAATCATAATGTATAGAATCAAAAATGTAAATTTTCCTTTAGTTAGGAAAATATGAATGGTTGTTCAATTTGATTCCTCCCATCTCTTATTATATATTTGGCATTCTTTTCAGTAATTTAAATATAAGCACATGAAAAAAAATTCTTTATTGTTAATGTACAATATGTTCTTAATTACAATGTTGGGTTATTATTTTTATTTTTTATGTTCTTTTTTATATTCCGTGTGTAAATTTTTGTTCTAATTTAACAAAATGAAGATTTTATTTTGAAATATAATTTTCTTATTGATGTGGTGGTGATTTCAATCTAGGGATTGAACTAAAAATTTACCCTCAACACAATAATACACTCGGATTCAATTCTAATCGATGATAGATCTTGTTAACTTGATTTAAAAAATAATATATGGAGTATTTATAGTGGCATTGAGAGTTTTAAAATTTGGTAGGGTGCATGTATTTATTGTGTGATTTGCCTTGTAAATAAATGGTAACTTCAACCTTGATTATGTGAGTTTTGGGAGAAAATTCACCTGATTTTAGGTGTATGATTTTAGGTCCATTGGCTTTTGATATTGAAGGTTTTGATGGAAGCTTACCTTCTTTCACTCTAAATCCATATTCATGGACTAAGGTCAGTAACTAACATCCATATGAATATTTTGAGGTAGTTGGTTCCTTTCTATGAGTATCTTTCAGAAAGAAGTTCACTGAGAAAGAACTAAAATATTCAAGCATGAAAGCTGAAATATGTATTAAATTTGAAGTCAAAGCCATTATCTTGATGTCACTGTGTTCCTGACTGAGGACATCATGATCATTCATCATACGGTGCCTGGATACAATATTGATGTTACTTTCAGAATGTAATTCGCGCTTTTGTGGAATTGTGTTGAAAATGTGATAAACTTTTCCACACAGTAAATATATATGACAGAAAAAACGCTTACATTGCTGAGTGATTTCAAAGTGAGATGTTGGACGCAGTAAATAAGACCAACATTTGAACGTTGTAAAGTGATATTGCTTAAAAATGTTTTGTGTTTTACTTTTTCTTTCGGCAGATTGATAATTTAGTCGATGAATATTGCCTTGTATTAGATAATATGAAAATAATGGATAGGTCAACAATTTCAGCTAGCAAGGAGCAGTTGTCATGGGAACCCAGATCCAGAAAACGCACAATGCCTTTATGCTCTTCAACTTGTTAGAGAGGTAACATTGCATTTTCCTATATATGTTGTCATTTCCTCTGTTTAACATGTTTATTTGTGCACCCATTGTTCTCTCACGTAATCAAGTGTAGTGCGTGAGCCTTGTCAATGAAGCTCATATTCTGGAGCCAAAATGCAAATACATGTCACCAAGACCTAACGTTTCTCGGTTAGGCCAATTATTTCTAGAAGATGATCCGGTTAACCTCCTTTCCTTGTCCAAACAAGACCAACCATGGTGCCGCGTAATTTCTTCCTTCCCTTTCCAACATAGTTTCTCATGTCCGCGCACGAGATTATTATAACCAGTGGAGTTTCCTAAGAAAATGTCATGATGTTTTCAGATTCATAATTATGCGACCTCTATTGTCTGGGCAAATGATGAAGCTGTTCACCAAGTTCTTCACATCAGAAAGGTACATGCGTGAGCAAGTAATAGACAAGCTTTCTCCTGTCGTCTGAATGAGATGGTACTGCAAATGAAATGAGATCTGTGCTGGATGTCTTAATGTTAATGTCAGGGAACAATAACTGAGTGGAAAAGATGCAATCCCAGATTATCCTATAAACAAGATGTAGAAAGTGTTTTGCAACATCATCGACTTCTCCATGAGAAAGGCTTTCAAGCCTTGGCATACAGGTGATCTATTTCCTAAACAAAATTGATGGCTTAAAACTAATTGAAATTCAATTATGATTTCTTTTCAGCTCTAATTATTTAAATAATTCTGTTTCAGTGGTGATCATGACATGGTTGTTCCTTACTTGAGCACTTTAAAATGGATACGTGATCTAAATCTCACCCTTGACGAGGATTGGAGGCCTTGGATTGTCGATGGCCAAGTTGCCGGGTCAGTTTTTTATTTGTTCATACAAGATCAATCTCACAAATGAAGTAAAATTCTTTTATATTTTGCAGATATACAATGAAATACAGTAAGAATCAAGCCGAACTCACATTTGCTACAGTGAGGCAAGAAAAAGTTTCCAAATATTTACTTTTCATTGCTTGTGAATAATAATGTGAAGCAAATATCGAGATAAATGTATTGCGATGGTTTGTGTATTTGCAGGGTGCAGGTCATACAACTTCAGAATACAAGCCAAAACAATGTTTTGCAATGATCAAAAGATGGTTATCTACATATCCGCTATAAATATTTGGATGCCGTTCCCTTATTCCTGCAACATTTTTCATTCATATATATTACTACAATATGTTGGATAGCTTGTACGTATAAATTCCATGTCCCACGTGGAATAGTTAATTAAATTTTCAATACTTAATAAAGAGTTATCCAATTAAATATTTAAAATTAAAAAATAGAGGAAATAATTAAAGGAGGGAATTTATATATTATGTGTTTCGACCCATTTCGAATATGATTTGAATGGTATAATTTCCTACCAAAAAATGAGGATTGATAAAAAAAAAAAAAATTATTAGGCGGGTCATTGTATATATTTCGGGCTGATTTTTATGTTAATATTCTTTGTTCTAACTAATCATCACTTAACAACTCCATGCATAACTTGTCTTGATGATAATTACTCTGCTGTTTCTTCAAGACCAATCTTTTCTTAAATTAGGTTTAGGGTCATGGCATCCTTTCTTAAATTAAAATAATATAATATAACAATATTAATTTCTAACGCAAAAATTTTGAATTATTTTTTATATTTTTCACATGCTGCTTAGTTTTGAATTGGACGGTACTGACGCTAAAAAAATTATAATGTTTAACTACAGTTAACTGATATTGTTAATTGTAAATAGTTATTGACCACGATCACACAATAATTGTTGGTTGTAGTTTTTGCAATGGTGGCTAAAATATTTACTATGAATGCCATGACAAATATTGTGACTATAGTTCTTAACCGTGGTAAACAATTTTTTTCATTTAAAATGAAATTTTTGTTAAAATTTAAAAAAGTTAACGAAAGGACCAAAATTGTCTAAAAAATTAAAGTTTGAAAATCAAAATTACAATTCTAAATTATTTTAGAACTAAAATTACATTAATACTTTTATCCGACACTTGAACATGGGTGTCCTCCGGAGATTCAGGAATCGTGTCTTAGACACCTAGGACCCTCTCTCAGTACATGTGGGATGGGGATAGGCAAAAAGGTATTCAACAGTAAAAGTAGTTGCTGTTTTGGTGGAGTAAGACAGTGAAAAAACGTGCTATAGAATGATTCATCTCTTAATTGTAACTAGAATGTGCAAGTACATTTAGATATGTTTCCTAAATTAATTAAATGATTGACAGATCAAAATACTTGAAAATACCAAAATGACGTACTTTAAGTAGTATAACCAAAAAAATTACCATAATTAGGTTTGCTCAAACTCATTCAATTATACTTTGAGTGTGATACATTACTGTATATATAATTGATCATTTTTTTTAAATTATACATCAATTATATGATATTATTAGAAAAAAAAACGACTATTAATTACAATTTTAATAGTTATGAACTAAAAACCATGATAAACAATGTTTATTTACTACTGTTAAACAAAATCAATGCAAAAATATATATTTTTCATAAAACAAAGGTTATTTGTTGTGGCTATGTTTTAGACACCTTCACAGATAGACCAACAATCGTTGTATGGGTGTGGTCAACGACTATTTGCTACAACTATTTTATTTTTAACTATAGTAATTAATCATAATTAAATATTATACTTTTTGTAGTATATACATTACACTTATTATTTAATTAGCTTAAATTTAGTCTGAAATTTCCTATTAAATGGCAATGGTAGAAGTCATGTGTAGACACTAAAATGCAATATTCTATGGGGTAACAAGCAATTTACCCCATTGTGTTCTAAAAAAACATCAAAAACTCCCATGTATAATTAAATTAGCAAAAAAAAAAGAAAGAAGATTCTTTGAAAAAAATAAATAGGTAAAATACCCCATTGGCTTGGTGACTGCATAATACGTGCTCATTTTCAGTTTTTTTTTTTAATTAAATAATTACATTTATACCCTTTATTATGAATAGTAGGATCTAACTTATTAAAATCAACAATCAAGATTTTATCTCTTTATTTAAATTTTTTTAACCTATTATATGTAAATAAATAGATAAATATATCAAAAAATGTATAATACTAAATATTTTATAGAAATAAACTAATTTATAATTTAAATTAATTTTCAAAAAAAACAAACAAACAGTACCCTTCTTCCCTCCAACCCTCCCTCCGTCGTCAGCCCGAGCAGCAGCAGCCACCACCGCTATCTTCTTCAGCCTTCGTCATCATCGTCGTGGCCGCCATCTCCCCCCCCACCCCCACTCCCTGCTGCACTCTCGCTCCCCCTCTCTCCTCCTGTTTCCTCCTCCATCGCACCTCCTTCCCAACCCCGCCCTATCTTATATATATATATATATATATATATATATTAATATTATATATATATTGTATATATAATTTTAGTTATATATTTATATATTATATATACAACTTTAAATCAAATTAAATAGAATTTGAGCCACTCATTTTGATGAAATAAAATATAAACTATAGATTTTTCAAGTTAAATTTGAACCGCATTTGATTTTAGTTTGGTAAATTTGAATATTTAATTTGTATTACTTAAGTATAGACCGTTGATTCATATAAAGTAATATTCAATGATTAAAAAAAGGACATTTTTGTTGTTTTACAAGTCAAAAATAAAAAATTTGCATCCTATTAACACGTGTTTCACAAACACAAGCCAAGAGGGATATTTTCCTTATTTATTTATTCACAAGGGACATTTTTATTTTTTCTGAGAAAGGGGTGGGGTGGGGTCGGGGGAATTGTACGTTTTGCAAGCAAACAAAGGAAAAAATAAATGTGACTGAGAATAGCAGTGTATGGATTGTCCTTTGATTTAAACTAAGCAATTCGTGCCACACACTTTTGTTTGCAATTAAAATTTAAATAATATAATTATTATTTTTAAAAAATATATATGTTAATTAAATTAATAAATAATAAAAATTGTGAGAAATTATTGAGTGCATGGTGTGAGAAGAGAGAAAGAGAGTTGGAGGTTGAGAAAAAAAATTAAAAAAATAAAAAAATAAAAATAACAGACTAAAATGGCTAAAATCCCTGGGGAAGAGGATCAAGTTGGCCCATACGAACAGCTTGATGCACTATCTCCCTTCAGCCTTTGAGCGAAATGTAGAGAGAGAGAGAAATAATAAAAATAATAATATATAGATTGGACGGAGGGAAAAAATGAATATATGCTATATATATATTTTTTAAATCATAGAAAATTTATATTTAATATTAAATTTTAATAAATATTATTTATAATAATAAGATGATTATAAGAATATATTGTAATTAACAAAATCATGATATCTATTTCAATTCTAATATTTATCAACGGCATAAAAAAAAAGTTACCAATAATCAGGACTTAATAAACTAATTAATCTCATTGTGCAATTATTAGTCTGTTACGACATCTAATTGACAAATTAGTATTGTTCGAAGATTGAGATTTTATTAATACATTTGAAGTTATATATAGAAATTTGCCGAGTACTTTAATGGGAATTTATTGTTATTGTTATTTGTCTTACTTAATACGAGTTTATTAATTAAATTGATAAGTTTATTAATTTATTGATATTAATAAAATTATATATTCGTTATTTTTTTTTTTTGGAAAAAAAACCCCATACCATTAAAATATTCAAATTATTATTATGTACTTCAATTGTGAGACTAACCTGTCGGTCGTGTCCTGAAACTTTTGTTTCTTTTTTGAGAATGGAGGATTTTTAATGAAGTTTGGTTAGATCTGTAATATATGAATACAGAATTGGTAAGAAATTAAAGCATCCAGACTTCATTGTACTATAGACAGAGAAGGTGTTATGGTTTGTGGTAAGAAGAGAGAGAGAGAGAGGCAGCATGAAGTACTATTCTTCCTTCATCCATTCGCTATTTCTCTGTTCGCTTCTCCTCATCAACACTGACACTACTTCTGCCTCTTCACAATCCATCATCAACACCCTGCCGGGTTATCCTGGAACCCTGCCTTTCAAACTTGAAACCGGGTCGGTTATATTATATATATGTGTGTGTGTTTGTGGGTTTTGTATATCTATCTTATTCTTAATTGGTGCATGAATGATCAGATACATTGGTGTGGGAGAGGAGGATGAAGTGCAGCTGTTTTATTACTTCATTCAATCAGAAAACGACCCTGCAAGAGACCCTCTCATACTATGGCTCAACGGCGGACCTGGGTGCTCTGGTTTCTCCGGCCTTGTGTATGAAATCGGTGGGTATTCTTCTTCTTGTTTCTATTTGCTTCAATCGTTTAGGCATGGTGGGTCGTGGAAGAGGCGACAGTACGTACACGCCTGTGTTACTTAGACTTGGATAACGTACGTGATTCTTCGGCCCTGATTTTGGGTGTAGGTCCATTGGCTTTTGATCTTGAAGATTTTGATGGAAGCTTTCCTTCTTTCACTCTAAATCCGTATTCATGGACAAAGGTCCGGAGGTAGCATCCATTGTTTCATGTATATATACTTCAATTGCTCCACCTTAACTTGTTCTTAATAAGGGCTAGTTTATGTATGGTGTCTCTACAGATTGCTAACATTATATTCTTAGACTACCCTGTTGGAACTGGATTCTCTTATGCCACTACTTCACAAGCTTATAATACCACTGATACTACATCCGCTCAATATAATTACTCCTTCCTGAGGAAGGTAAACTGCCAGCACCAGCTATATATCTTCAGCCCCACAACTAATATCAAAACCAAACCCATTCTTCAAGCTAATGTTGTGTCGGAAAATGCATGCAGTGGTTGTTGAATCACCCAGAATTTCTCAAAAATCGTCTCTACGTTGCCGGTGACTCTTATGGAGGCAAAATTACTCCCATGGTAGCTCTAGAAATAGCAGAAGGTGGGGTTTATGACATTGAACTTGTGACCCTGATTTGCTTTGATTTTTCTCCTTACTTACGAACTGAATGTTGATAGTTCAGGTAATGAAGCTGGAGTTGAGCCACGGATGTTACTCCAAGTAAGTTGAAATTCTGTACTCACTGTGACATCTTCTTCTGACGACTCATCAGAAGATAAGAACGTGAATGTGGAATTGAAGCATGCAGGGATACGTTGTTGGGAATTCATTTACAGATGAACAGAAGGATATCAACCTGAGGGTTCCTTATGCCCACAGGATGGCGCTCGTATCAGATGAACATTTTGAGGTCCTTTCATTTCATAATTACATCTACACCTTTTAATTTATAATCTATTTACACAAATCACTCTTGCCTTTTAAAAATGGTTAATTACACTCCCACTCCTGAGATTTGATGTGATTATATATAGACCCCCTGTGATTTGAGAAATTACAACTAGCACCTTGAGGTTTGTTTCTATCTAAAATTAGTCCATCCGTTAGTCAACATTCACTAAGTTGCTGATATTAACAAAAAAATGAATGAAAACTGATATATACCCTCGATTAACTTATTGTAAGTCAAATAATTTTTTTCGGCCTAAACTATTCTTATCACGGTGAAGATATACTTCCTTATATGAATTAACACGTAAAGACGTATGAGGGTAATTTGATCATAAAAAAATTTATTTGACCTGCAATAAGTTAGTAATAAGTCAATCGAGGGTATATATCAATTTTCATTCAATTTTTTGTTAATATCGACAAATTTAATGAATTTTGACTAACAAATGAGTTAATTTATTAGACAAAAACAAACATTAGGGGTGCTAAATGTAATTTCTCAAACCACAGATGATCTACATATAAATAAACCAAACTTTAGGGAGAGAAATATAATTATCCCTTTAAAAAATTATACATACACATATCACAAACGTCAACATCATTTATATAGACAACCCCTGCTTCTTAAAATGTTACACATGCATCCTCCAAAAAAAACATTACCAATTAATGTTACATAAAAGGCATGAATAGTTCAGATAAATAGAATATGGATCAGAAATTATTACCTGAAAAAGAACCAAAATATTCCAACATGGAAGAAAAAACATGTATTAAATTTGAAGTGGAAGTGATTATCTAGATGTCACTGAATCCATATTAGATGGTTTTGGAACATCATGACCATTCACCATATGGTCCCCAAACTCCAATGTTGATGTCACTATTGGAATTAGTAGAATTTGTTTCATGCTTTTGTACTGTGATAAATTGTTTCACATAGTCCCTGTGATCAAGTAGCGCATAAGTTGCAGATTGATTCCTCTATATTGATATATTCGACTCTACGATCTGCATTTATATTATAACAGAATGATAGTTGTAGTATATTTTTTCTCGTATTAATTAGATAACACAAAAATAACGAGTATTTTAACAATTTTAGCTAGCAAAAAGCAGCTGTGACGGGGAGTATGCGAATCCAGATCCAGACACACAAGATGTCTTTATGCTCTTCAACTTGTCAATGAGGTAAAATTGCATTGTTTTATATTGTCATTTCTTTCGTTTAACATATTTACGTATATACCGGTTGTTCTCGCACGTAATCAAGTGCAGTGCACGAGCCGTAACAATGACGCGCATATTCTGGAGCCAAAATGCAAATTCATGTCACCAAGACCTATTGTTTCTTGGTCGCACCAATTATTTCTAGAAGATGATCCAGTTGACCTCCTATCCTTGTCGAAACAAGAGAAACCATGGTGCCGGGTAATTTCTATACACCTATCTAACTTATTTCACCTCCACTCAATACACAAAATAGAAAAATTGCATTTTTGGTCCCATATGTCAGGATCGTTTTCAACTTATTCTCATTTGTTACGATTTTTCTCATATTGCAACCCATAAATTTAAATATTTTCTCAATTTTAGTTCTCACATGCATTTTTCGTTAGTTATTGAACGGAAAATTAAGGACGTCAGACTAATAACGACTCCGTTAATTATGGGATGAAAACTACACATAAAGACTAAAGTTGAGAAAATTTTGAACTTGTAGGATGCAATTTAAGAAAATCGTAACAAATATGAATAAATTTAAAAAAAAATCCCAACATATAGGAAAAAAATTGTGATTTTCTCTACAAGATATTGCCAATGGACATATATGATATTATTGCCACTGGACGTATGAGATATTATTGTCAGTACTGGATTTTCCTAAGCAAAAGTCTAAGTCCTCTTGTTTGCAGAACTATAATTATGTGTCCTCTTATGTTTGGGCAAACAATGAAACTGTGCAAGAAGCTCTTCAAATCAGACAGGTAAATAAAATAGACAAGTCTTCAAGTTAGGCATATCTTCTCCCATGTGTCTACATTAAGTGTCTTAAATGCAAAGGTGTTTTGGTTCAAATTCAGGGAACAATAACTGATTGGAAAAGATGCAATAAGAGCTTAACCTATGAACAAGATGTAGAAAGTGTTCTCAATCATCATCGACTTCTCAACGAGAAAGGCTTTCAAGCCTTGGCATATAGGTGATCAGATCATTAGCTACTTCCTAAACTATATTGATGCCTTAAGAATTGAATTCATTTTTACTTAACATTATGTGTTTGTTACTTCTTTGTTTTAGTGGCGATCATGATTTGATTCTGCCTTACATGAGCACTTTAAAATGGATACGCGATTTAAATTTGACTCTTGATGAGGATTGGAGGCCTTGGACTGTTGACGGCCAAATTGCAGGGTCAGTTTTCAATTCTCAACTCAATTAAAAAAATTCATACAAAATCAATCCAACAAATGAAGTAATTTAAATTCATTTTATCCTATGCATGCAGATTCACAATGAAATATAAAAAGAATCAAGCCGAACTCACCTTTGCCACAGTGAAGGCAAGAAAAAGTTTTCTTAGTGTATACTTTCAGTCCCCTATGAATAACTAAATATCGTGATAAATATATGTATTTGCAGGGTGCAGGTCATACAGCTCCAGAGTATAAACCCAAACAATGTCTTGACATGATCCAAAGATGGCTATCTTTATATCCACTATAGATATTTTGAATATTATCCGATTATCCGAGCATAAGTTTAGGGCATAGAGGTTACTAAGCATTTCTCATTTATATATTTTAGTGACCGTGTATTATAATAAATGGCCTTATGTTTCGCTTACCGAAACTGTGATTTTATCACTAAAAATGCAATTGGATCTCTTTTGGTGGCTAGAGGAAGTGAGATTTTTTTGCTAATGGAGTGGGATGACCTACAAAATGGATAGGTCGTTAGGAATTATTAGTCCTTATGCGAGTATGTAACGATTTTTATTTCATTATTATCTTATGATCATTTGGATGTTATTAAGAGGCATATTTAAGTCTTTATGGATACGGTGTTGGATTTATATGTAAAATAATTATATATTATGGAGTTGAAGTTTAGGTCAATAAAATGATCAAATAAAAATTCCAGTAATTTAGGTCTTAATGTATCTGATAGGATGTGGGCTTTTAATGTGTAGAGACTAATAATAATTTCAATTTTAGTAATAAGTTGAAATTAAAATACTTATTATTATATATAATAATATGTTATGGTCTCCAAATCTCACGGTACTTCAAAATATTTTCTAACATCCCATTATGTGTGTGTTAATGTGCTATGTGTGTGTGGGGGTTAAATATGGGGGAATTATATTAATTATTATATTTGTATGTTTGTGAGGCGGTGGGGAGTGGTGACCCCACCGCCGCTTTCTTTTTTTTTTTTTTTTTTTCCTTATATATATATATATATATATATATCATATTATATATTATAGTATTATATTATTATGTTATTACTATAATTATTATATTAATATTATTATGATTATTATTTTTATTTTATTTTTTTAAATTTTTCTAAAATATTCTTTACATCCTTTCTAATTCTTAATTAATATAATTTACTCTCAATTAAGATAATGAGCTCCAATTCACTCCGTTCAAGTTTTATTGTACTCCAAATTCAACCTATAATTTATTATAACATTTTCATGATAGTTATCAGTTAGTCACCCAATTAAGTATAAAATCCTAAGGATGTCATATTTTTTGGCCCGTTCTCTTTCTTTTTCCTTATTTCCTGCTAGGAGTGTACACAATGCAAGTTAGGCTAATTTAAATTATTTTTTGACGCAATTTAATGTTTGTTGTCTTTATAAAGTTCAGTCCAAGTCCAAACCGAATTTGTTATCTAATTGGTTTGGGGCGGATTAGGATGGCTTTTGCGTTCTTAGTATACAGTCAATAACATTTCAAAAGTAGGATGTGATTAACTAGTGGCTTGTTTCTATTAAATAGTAGGTGTATTGTTTCTACTGATAGTATGTAGTGTTTCTAGTGTGATAGTAGGCTTTGATTTGATTTAATGTATTTGATATTATTAATCATTATGACTATTGTAACTGTTTGTTATATATTGATATCCGTCATGAATAATTATAATTAAATTATTTCAATTAATAATAATTTATTACTCTTATTTATAAATAACTAAAAAAAAAACACTAGTAGCTTTGCAAAGTGAGATACCCTTTTGCAAAAATCTCAACAACCCACTTCCAAAAACTCAAATCATTCGTTCATATACGGTGAGTCCGACCTTGAAAAATTCGAGATCGAGATGCCGACTTTCAAGATCCTACTAAGCTTTCTTTGGTTCAATGTTTCGGCCATTTTCTGCTTCCCCTTATGCTTCTTTTCCCTTCACTTTCTTTTGATTCTTGAGGGAAGAGATCAAAAGATTTTGAAAGAAAATGGAGGAGAGCATGAGAAACGAAAGAACCAAACAGAGATCTGGAAAGATGGCAGAGCAATTCATGCCAACTTCTGGTACGAATGAAAATAGGTAGGGAATAGGGGACTTAATGGTGAATTGGTAGCTAAAATTTGTGGCAAAGTGGGAACTTGAAAATGAAAAAACCAGGCAATGGACCATCAGGATAAGAATCCACACAAGTGGGCGGGATTTAAAACCTGGCATTTATATAGGGCAATACCAGCTCCATTAGTTTTCTCCCGAGCCACCTAATAAAATTGTAATCGGACCACTCGCATTGATAAGGCCAGATATCCGGCCCGGTGGTCAGTAGTAAACAATGCCTGAATGGGGAAAGCGATGAGTGCTCACTACTCACATATATAGCATATCCTCAGCTCAGAGGCTGTCGCAGGAGAAAGTAAGAAGAAAAGAAGTGCGATGAAGTACTACTACTCTTCCTTCCATTTGCCAATTCTCTGTTTGCTTCTCCTCATCAACGCTAACACTACTGCCTCTTCACAATCCATCATCAACACTCTCCCCGGTTATCCTGGAACCCTGCCTTTCAAACTTGAAACCGGTCGGATATATATATACTTGAAATTAAAAGGGACACACATACACACATATATGTTTGTGGGTTTTGTATATCTATCTTATTCTTGGTTCATGAATGATCAGATACACTGGTGTGGGAGAAAAGGATGAAGTGCAGCTGTTTTACTACTTCATTCAATCAGAAAATGACCCTGAAAGAGACCCTCTCATACTGTGGCTTGCTGGAGGACCTGGTTGCTCCGGTTTTTCCATCCTTGTTTATGAAATCGGTGGGCATTCTTCTTCTTATTCTTGTTTCTTTTTGCTTCAATCATTTCTTGGCCTTGCAAGATCGGGCTGACAGGCCGTGTTACTTGGACTTGGGATTACGTACGTGATTTCTTCTTCCCTGATTTTGGGTGTAGGTCCATTGGCTTTTGATTTTGAGGCTTTTGATGGAAGCCTTCCTTCTTTCATTCTAAATCCGTATTCATGGACAAAGGTGGGTAACAACAGTTAATGTTTCATGTTTGATCGATATACTACATTCGCTCCACCTTAATTTTTCCATTCCTGCAGATTGCTAATATTATATTCATAGACTCTCCTGCTGGAACTGGATTCTCCTACGCCAATACTTCACAAGCTTATAATAACTCTGACTCTAAATCCGCTCAATACAATTACTCGTTTCTGAGGAAGGTAAAGTACTGTCGGCACCAACTACATGTCATCTAGCCTGATAATTAACTAATATGGTAAATTACAACGAATTTTTTTAAATTTGACATAATTATGAATACCTTTTCGTTATTTGAAAAAATTAAAAACACTTTTCTAATGTTTGATAAATTTATCTAATCTGTGAATGACGGTATGAAATTGTCTATTATGCCATTACTGTAAATTTTTTTTCAAAATAAAAAAATCAAATGGAGTGACTGAATTTTATTTAAAAATTATTAAAAAAATCAAAGAATTTTAAAATATAATACAATTATAAGTTTTAATACATAAGAGCATTTTGGTCGGTTCACTATAAAAAATGGATGAAAATCTAACGTAGACTAATTGAATGGGTTAATTGTTAGACATCCGTTAAAATCAGAAGATATTCATAATTTTCGAAAATTCGTAATTATATAAAACTTCAAGAAGTAAGTCATTAAAACTTACCCTAACTATTATCACAACCAAACCCATTATCTGAAGGTAATGTTGTGTTGGAAATTGCAGTGGTTGTTGAATCACCCATCGTTTCTCAAAAATCGTCTCTACATTGCTGGTGACTCTTATGGAGGCAAAATCGCTCCCATGGTTGCTCTGGAAATAGCGAAAGGTGGCATCTTTTTATTATTATTATGTTTTGGTAGCGAATTGTTTTGAATTTTTCCCCTTGTCAGGATTTTGTTTAAATGAGTGCTGATTAGTGCAGGTAATGAAGCTGGAGTTGAACCACGGATGTTACTCCAAGTAAGTTGAAATTTTGTACTCACAGTGACATCGTCTTCCAACGACTCATCAAAAGATAAGAATGTTAATGAGGAATTGAAGTGTGCAGGGATATTGTTGGGAATTCATTTACAGATGTACAGAAGGATATCAACCAGAGGGTTCCTTATGCCCACAGGATGGCACTCGTATCAGATGAATATTTTGAGGTCTTTCATTTCCTTTTATGATAATTACATCTGCACCCCTTAATCTACAGTCTATTTACACAAATCACTCTTACCTTTTAAAAAATTATACATACATGCATATCAAACGTCAACACCATTTATACAGACAACCCCTACTTCTTAAAAAAATTAAACATACGGCCTCCAAAAAACATCAACAATTAATATTACATAGATTATATTTATTCTTTGATTGTAAGAAGTGACTTTATATAAAAGGCATGAATAGTTTAGACAAAAAGAGCATAGATGAGAAATTTTTGCCTGAAAAGAACCGAATATTCCAACATTGAAGCAAAAATATGTATTAAATTTGAAGTGGAAGTGATTTATCTAGATGTCACTGAATTCATATTAGCTGGTTTTGGAACATCATCACCATTCACCATATGGTCCCCAAACTCCAATGTTGATGTCACTATTGGAATTAGTAGAATTTGTTTCATGCTTTTTGTACTGTGATAAATTGTTTCACATAGTTCCTGTGACCAAGTAGCGCATAACTTGCAGATTGATTCCTCTATATTGATATTTTCTACTTGACTCTGTATTTATATTATATCAGAATGATAGTTGTAGTATATCTTTTTCATATTAATTAGATAACACAAAAATAACGAGTATTTTTAACAATTTTAGTTGGCAAAAAGCAGCTGTGACGGGGAGTATGCGAATCCAGATCCAGACAACATAAGATGTCTTTATGCTCTTCAACTTGTCAACGAGGTAAAAGTGCAGTGTCTTATAGTCATTTCTTTCGTTTGACATGTTTATGTATACACCGGTTGTTCTCCTTCATAATCAAGTGCAGTGCACGAGCCGTAACAATGACGTGCACATTCTGGAGCCAAAATGCAAATTCATGTCACCAAGACCTATCGTTTCTTGGTCGCACCAACTATTTCTAGAGGATGATCCAGTTGACCTCCTATCCTTGTCGAAACAAGAGAAACCATGGTGCCGGGTAATTTCTACACACCTATCTAACATATTTCGCCTTCACTCAACACATAAAATAGAAAAATTGCATTTTGATCTCATATATCAAGATCTTTTTCAACTTAATCTCATTTGTTACAATTTTCTCATATTGCAACCCATAAATTAAGATTTTTCTTAATTTTAGTCCTCACATGCATTTTCCATTAATTATTGGACAAAAATTAAGGACGTCATACTAATAATGAATCCGTTAATTATGGGATGAAAGCTACACATAAAGACTAAAGCTGATAACATTTTCAACTTATGAAATACAATTTAAAAAAAAAATCGTAACGAATACGACTAAATTTAAAAAAATCCCAACATATAGTACAAAAAATTGTGATTTTCTCTACAAGATATTATTGCCAATGGACATATGTGATATTATTGCCATTGGACCTGTATGATAATATTGCCAGAACTGAATTTTCCTAAGCAAAAGTCCTCTTATTTCCAGTACTATGATCATGCGCTATCTTATGTCTGGGCAAACAGTGAAAATGTCCAAGAAGCTCTTCAAATCAGACAGGTAGATGAAATAGACAAGTCCTCGGGTTAGGTAGATATATCTTCTTCCATGTGTCTACATTAAATGTCCTAACTGTAAGGGTGTTCGGTTGAAATTCAGGGAACAAAAACTGATTGGAAAAGATGCAATAAGAGCCTATCCTATGAAATTGATGTAGAAAGTGTTTTCAAACATCATCAACTTCTCAACGAGAAAGGCTTTCAAGCCTTGGCATACAGGTGATTAGATAGATAATTAGCTGCTTCCTAAACTATATTGATGGCTTAAGAATTGAATTCATTTTTACTTACATTTTTCTTTTTCTAAGTATGTGTATGTACCTCTTTATTTCAGCGGTGATCATGACATGATTATGCCTTACATGAGCACTTTAAAATGGATACGCGATCTAAATCTAACTCTTGATGATGATTGGAGGCCGTGGACTGTCGACGGCCAAATTGCAGGGTCGGTTTTTAATTCTCGACTCGATTCAGAAAATTCATGCAAAATCAATCCAACAAATAAAGTAATTAAATTTATTTCATTGTATGCATGTAGATTCACAATGAAATACAAGAACAATCAAGCCGAACTCACCTTTGCCACAGTGAAGGCAAAAAAGTTTCTTAGTATTTACTTTTGATCCCCTGTAAATCATTAAATACCAAGATAAATGTATGTATTTTGCAGGGTGCAGGTCATGCAGCTCCATCATATAAGCCCAAAGAATGTCTTGCCATGATCCAAAGATGGTTATCTTTATATCCACTGTAGACATAGTTTGCTAATGGAGTGGGATGACCTACAAAATTGATAGGTCGTTAGGTATTAGTCCTTATGCGAGTATGTAACAATTTTTATTTCATTATTATCTTATGATCATTTGGATGTTATTAAGAGGCATATTTAAGTCTTTATGGATACGGTGTTGGATTTATATGTAAAATAATTATATATTATGGAGTCAGTAAAAATTATTTAACATGCAATAAGTCAGTAATAAGGCAATCAAAGGTTAAATATAAATTTTTTTCTAATTTTTTTGTTAATATCAATCAATTCGGTGAATTTTGACTAACGAGGGACTTTTTTGTTAGATGTAGGCAAACCTCAGGGGTGTTAGGTGTAATTTTTCAAACCACAGAGAGTCTACATGTAATTACACCAAACCTTAGGGGAGGGGAATATAATTATCCCTAAAATTTAAATATTTGTTGAATTTAGTTTTTATTTTTCATTCAAAATTTAATTTAATATCTTAGTCCATGGTGGGTTACGTTAGTTATTAATGTATAATGAAAAAAAAACAATAACATCATAGTTTATAAGTACATGATACACACTAATATTATGTTATTAAATTTGACTCCAACAAATTCTATTTTATAATAACAATCACATTCAATCCTATGATTGCGCCCCGGAAAAGATATCATGACGAACAAAAAAAAAAAAAAAAAGATTATGCAATTGACAAGTTAATATTATTCGAAATTACGTATAGCTACTAATCCTAATAATGAATTGAATATTGTTAACACTGATCACATGCATCCATATTTATTTCACCCAGCTGCAACCACTCCAATTCAACTTCGAGTTGATCTTGTCTGAATTGGTTTGTCTTTGGAGAATGAATGTAAACACAGACAAGCTTTTAGCCCTTTACGGTTTGTGGTAAGGATCCTTGTCCATATAACGGGTTAAATGCAGTTTACCCCTGTGTTAAGGGAAATGAGCAATTACCCCCTATAAAAAATAAAATAGCAATTTATCCTTTCGTGTTATAAAAAATAAAGTAAAATGCCCCCTGACGCATTTTTGAAATTACACGCACCTTTTTTTTTTTTTTAATTTAAAATTAAAAATGACATTTATACCCTTATATAAAGACCGTTGGATCTTTAACTTCAATCTAAGGTCCAAATTTAATTAATAGATCAATGAACTAGATTTCATCTCATTCAAATCAACGGTTTAGATTTAACTAAATAATAATTAAAAATATATAATTATATATATATATAGATATTTAAAATACATATATTACATAATAAATTTATATATATATATATATATATATATATAATATATATATATATATAGTAAATATAGAAACGGAGAGAGAGAGAGAGAATGGAAGATGGTGCCGGCGGCGAGTTGGGGAGGAAGGGGAAGGGGTTGTGCGGCTGGGGATGAGGGCGGATTCCGGCGCGAGGAAGGGCAGGGGACGGATTTGGGTGGCGGCGCGCGAGGGGCTGAGGGGGGGTCGACGGCACGAGGGCTGAGGGTTGGTAGGCGGCGCGACAGAGCCTGGGGGGGTCGATGGTGCGAGGGGCTGGGGGTGGTGGGCGGGGCGAGAGGGATCGGGAGGGGGGTGGACGCCGCGAGATGGGCTGGGAGGGGATGGCCGGCGCGAGGGGCTGGGTAGCAATGGCAACGGCGGCGGCCGCGATGAGTGATTATATGTATATATATTATTATTACATATATAATATATGTATATATAAATAATATTTATTAGCGAAAAATCATCACCAGTCTCCGATGGGGCGTGTGTAATACAGTCATTGGTATAAGAGAGTGCTTTGCTCTATTTTTTATAATACTGGGGGATAAATTACATTTTTCCCTCCATATAATAATTGAGGTGAGGTGAGGTGAGGAGAACGTAACTCATGAGCTGCATTACTGCCATAGCTTCAACAGCTAGCGCTCATCATGTCAGCCCAAGAAATTAGTAAGAAGAGAGAGAGAGAGAGACGCAGCTTGAACTACTATTCTTCCTTCATCTATTCGTTATTTCTCTGTTCGCTTCTCCTCATATATATATATATATATAGATATATGTGTGTTTGTGGGTTTTGTGTATCTATTTTTTTTTTTTTTTTTTTTTGAAAAAAAGGAATATATATTACTACGTCTCCAAAACAGAACTAGGGTCTGAAACACATGAGTGGGCAAATTCGAAGATCCCACAGTAAACGCCCCAATCGTACGAGCAAGACAATGAGCAATTTTGTTCCCTGCTCTACGTACTAAAGAAAAGACACAAGAAGATCTAGTAACAATGCACTTAATATCTTGGGTCAAAGGCCCAATAGCAAAAATCAATCTCTCTAGCCTGCAACTTATGAAATAGAGAAGCACAGTCCCCTTCAAGGATGATAGTAGGCCAACCATGCCGAATAACTAGCAACATCGCCTCTCGAGCCGTTATCGCTTCCACCTCCTAGGGATAACTTGGTTTGACAAACTGGTATGAAACTCATGCTACACAATCCCCTATTTCCGACCTTGCTACAACACCTACGCCTCTCTCTTTACCATCAGCAAACAAAGCCCCATCATAGTTCACTTTAACCCAACCCGCCTCCGGAGGTTTCCAACTAGCCACTCCATCCAAACCAATCCCCACCCTCCTACTACCCGACGCTCTTTGGAATTCAACAAAGTAGCGAGACACCCCGGCAACCAATGCCTCGGCATGTTGGTGCTTACCTTCCATCATATCTCCATTCCTATTCTTTCAAAGCCCCCAACAAATCATTAAGAAAAGGCAAAATTCATCCCTCGGGACCTCTTTCCACACATGTTTAACCCATCTTTCAACATCTTCCTGCTCACTCCCCACAACATCCCATCTCAGATTCGACAACGCCCAACATTGACGAACAAAATTGCAGCGAAGCAAAACATGAAATACATCATCACCATCCACACACCCAAGTGGGCATCTTCCAAATGGAGGACCAACCCGGTGCAACAAATAAAGAGGCGAACCTTTTGAGGGACTGTTGCAGCCCATAGAAAGCTCCATGGTTGTGTCTCTTTGGAAGATGAGGTCCCCTCCTTAAGCGAGCGAGCTAGATGGTAAGCACTCCGAATTGAGAATCGTCCGTCTTTCATGTAATGCCATACAATCAGATCCGGTTGAATCGTCCTCCCCAGGGGAATTGACAAGATAGTCTCAATATCAATGGGGAGGAAGATCTCCCTCAGCCGCGACACTTTCCACTCACCGCTTTCGTCATCCACTAACTCCGAGACCAAAAGGTTTGGTTCATGCACTGCAACCGGAGTAATAGATCGGAAAGAGGTAGGCCTCGGAATCCAGGGAGAACCCCAAACTCGTATAGAGGAGCCCGATCCTACCTGCCAGCGAATCCCAGCTGTCAAGAGAGGTCGAGCGGACAAAAGACTACGCCAAGTGAGCGAGGGCTGGGACGTAAGTTGTGCGTCAAGAAACGATGAATGTGGGAAATACCAAGCTTTCAAGAGACAACCAAGGAAGCTAGTTGGATTAGTAAGAATGTGCCAACATTGCTTTGCAAGCATTGCTTGGTTGAAAGCCCGTAGTTCCCAAAAACCCAATCCTCCTGAAAGAGATCGAGAACAGAGTTTTGCCCATGCTATCCAGCGCACCTTTCGCTGCCCCCGATTGTGCCACCAAAAATCTGCACATAGGGATTGTATGTCACTAATAACTCCCACAGGCAATCGAAACACCCCCATAGCATAAGTCGGGATTGCTTGGAGGACTGCTTTAATCAAAATCCCCTTCCATGCCCGGGATAACATCTTCTCATTCCAACCACTGATCCTCTGCCACACTCGATCCCGAAGGGAGCTAAATACTGCTTCGGTGAGATTTTCCCACCATGCTCGGAAGCCCCAAATACAGATCATGCTTTTCAGTCCACCGAATGCCAAGAATTCCCGCAATAGATGTTTGCACAGTTACAACAACATCCCAACTGAAAACTATTAAGGACTTCCCAAAGTTTATTGCTTGCCCCGAGGCGCAAGCATAGGTATCCAACCACTGAGCAATCCCATGCATCGCCCCCTCGGTGGCCTTGCTGAATATTAGAATATCGTCAGCAAACAAAAGGTGGGAAACTGATGGGGCTCCCCTACAAATAGACACGCCCTTGTTCGACCCATTTCCTTCCATTCCTGAGATCAGCGAGTTGAGGGCTCAGTGCACAATAGAAATAGGTATGGTGTCAGGGGGTCCCCTTGGTGCAATCCTCGCTGAGGGTAACAGATCCAAACTCCTGGCCATTCACTAGAAAAGAATACTTAACAGACAAGACACATAGCATAATCAAATCAATAAATCAAGGGGAAGCCTAATCTAAGTAAAACATGCTTGAGAAAATCCTATTCAACTTTGTTATAAACCTTACTAATATCGAGTTTAAGACCATGTGTCCTAATTTTCCTTTGGTCTTGTTTCTCATAAAATTGTTAAGTTCATAGGCGATCAAGATATTATCAGTAATCAACCGGCCTGGAAAAAAGTGCTTGGGTGGGTGAAATTATGCCATCAACCAAAGGTTTTAGTCTGTTAGCAATAGTCTTAGAAGCAATTTTATAGATCACATTGCACAGATTAATTGGACGACAATGTGAGAGATTTTCCGATTTTCGACACTTAGGAATGAGTACAATATGGGTATCATTTAAAGAATGAGGCATGACAAAATTATTAAGCAAAGCAAGCACTACACTACATCAGGTTTTACAATCTGCCAAAAACGCTGGAAAAATACTGGAGGCATACCGTCCGGCCCCGAGGACTTCAATGGGGCCATTTAAAAAAGGGCTCTCGTCACCTCTTCTACTGTAAAGGGTTGAACAAGGTCCAAAGTTGTCACGTAGTCAACCTTGCATGTTAGATGCTCTATGCCTCTCTCGATATCCGTGACCGACGGCCGATCGAATTCAAACACTTTCAAGAAATGGCGCTCAATCAAGTGTTGGATAGCCTTTGGTTCCTCAACCCAAGCTCCATCATCATTTCGAAGTTTAGTAATGAAATTAGTCCAGCGTCGCGTACTAGTCTCCGCACGGAAGAAGGTCGTGTTTCTATCCCCTGACTTAAGCCAATGGACCTTCCCTTTTGTTGCCAATAGATTCCTGTTGTGACCATAATTCTCTAGTTTGCTTTCTACTCGGGCTTCCCTTCGTTTCATATCTGCTGAGATAGGACCCTACGCAATGCCTTAAGCTGTGCCTCCAACTGTTGGAAACAGAATTTATTATTGTGTCCAAATGCCCAACTCCATTTTGTCAACCGATCCCTACACTTGTCAAGTTTACCCAAGAGCACCCCATGCTTGGTTTCCCCCAACCCAAACCCCACCCATCACGGACAATCTGCTCACAGTCAGACTCCTGCAACCAATGTGCCTCAAAACGCCAGGGTTTTTTTTTGTTCAATCTTCTGCCGGTTTTGTGTATCTATCTCTTATAGAAGGATGATTGACACATATAATATTATTGTACTTTTTAACATGATTTATTTAACGGAGAAAGTGATTTCTCAACATTTTGTTTTTTTTTAATCCAAATAATATTCATATCAGCCAGCAACCACTGCAATTAAAAGTATTCAAGTTAGAGTTGGTTGTGTCCTGAAATTTTTGCTTTTTTTTGGAGAAATGAATTTTTTAATGAAGTTTGGTAAATTTTTACAGGGTAAGGAAAAGCATGTAAAGATCCGACCTTACCACTCAGATCTGACTCGGTAACTTGCATGCAAGTGCAATACATTTGTTATGTAATTGGTGTAAAGTTTAGGAAAAATGACCAATCAAAAAGCAAGTGCAAGTGTGTAAAGGAAATTGAGGATTCTTTATATAATTGAGGTGAGGTGAGGTGAGAAGTACTCAGCAGCACTGCCATAGCTTCCCAAGAAATTAGTAGGAAGAGAGAGAGGCAGCATGAAACTACTATTCTTCCTTCATCCATTCGCTATTTCTCTGTTCGCTTCTCCTCATCAACACTGACTCTACTTCTGCCTCTTCACAATCCATCATCAACACCCTGCCGGGTTATCCTGGAACCCTGCCTTTCAAACTTGAAACCGGGTCGGTTATATTATATATGTATGTGTGTGTGTTTGTGGGTTTTGTATATCTATCTTATTCTTAATTGGTGCATGAATGATCAGATACATTGGTGTGGGAGAGGAGGATGAAGTGCAGCTGTTTTATTACTTCATTCAATCAGAAAACGACCCTGCAAGAGACCCTCTCATACTATGGCTCACCGGGGGACCTGGTTGCTCTGGTTTCTCCGGCCTTGTGTATGAAATCGGTGGGTATTCTTCTTCTTGTTTCTATTTGCTTCAATCGTTTAGGCATGGTGGGTCTTGGAAGATGGGGCGAAAGTAGACGCCTCTGATTCTTGTGCCCTGATTTTGGGTGTAGGGCCATTGGCTTTTGATCTTGAAGGTTTTGATGGAAGCTTTCCTTCTTTCACTCTAAATCCATATTCATGGACAAAGGTCGGTAACAGCCGTTGTCTTGTTTCATTCATGTTCCATCATTTGCTCCACCTAATTAACTTTGTCTAAAATCATCTATGTTTACGTACTTTTGTAGATTGCAAACATTATATTCATAGACTCCCCTGTTGGGACTGGATTCTCTTACGCCACTACTTCAAGCTTATAATAACTCCGACACTAAATCCGCTCAATACAACTCCTCGTTTCTGAGGAAGGTGAGGTTGTAACAACTGATCATCCATCCATGCCCTTTTCACTTGTTTCTGTTTTACTTCCAATTCATATGAAAACTGAAGCAACTAATTATCTGAAGCTAATTCTGTGTATTGGAAATTCAGTGGTTGTTGAATCACCTGGAATTTGTCAAAAATCGTCTCTACATAGCCGGTGACTCTTATGGAGGCAAAATTACCCCCATGGTAGCTCTAGAAATAGCAAAAGGTGGCAGTTCATATTTATCATGACATTAATGAACTTGTGATACTGATTTGCCCCTCATCAAGAAAGAGTTGATGTTGAAATTGAAGTGAATTAATGCAGGTAATGAGGCTGGACTTAAGCCACGAATGTCACTCCAAGTAAGTCCAAATTCTATACTCCGGCATTACAAGATATTGTTCCGGCCGTGGTAATAAGATAACGATGTTGAGAAAATACTGAAGCAGGGTTACATCGTCGGCAATGCAGTGATAGATGCAAATAAGGGTTCTAACGAGAAGGTTCCTTTTGCTCACGGGATGGGCCTCGTACCACATGAATACTTTGAGGTACATTTTGACATGAAAATATTGCCATTTATTCAAATTAATTTAATCTTTGATTTTTTTTTTTCATCAAACTTAATCTCTCAAATTTAAAGATTCCATCAACATCGATCCCTTTCATTATCTATTCCTAAGTTTTAAACCCACACCCTTAATTGAAGGAGTTGGTGGATTCACCACCCACCAAGTATTTCACTTGGTTATTTTACTAAATGAAATGTTATTTATATATAATAGTAAAATAAAAAATATGTTACAGAACATAACAAAATCATGCAGAAAATAAAAGCCATGTTATTAAATTTGGTATTTTTTTATGACTTTTAATTATTTGTTTGTGATTTTTATATATTTTTATGTGTTGTGATTTGTGATATTGTGTTGTGTTTGTGTTATTTTAGTTGATTATATTTTTTTATTGTTATCATGATATATAGGAATTTAAAATGGTTATTAAAATGACTAATGTGGTTTATTTTAAGATTTTTCAGCAAAATTTTGAGATATTTGTTAGCATATTTTTTAGAAAAAAGTATTTTTTTTAGTTTGATAATCATGTTCATATTTTTTCCAGTCAAATAACTTGAAAAAATAATGAGATTTACTCCAAATAAGGGTTTTGTACAGATTTTTCTGACGAAATTTTTAAAATTAACTAAAAAATATATATATTTTTTTTAAATTTTACAATTTCAATTGAAAAATTAAATTATAATTACAATAAAATTATACTTCACTAATTAATTTGAATAACTATTTAGTATATATTTTAATAAAACTATATTATTTACTATAGTAATATCAATTTATTTTATTATAATTTAAAAAAAAAAAAGGTCAAACAAGAAAGCAGCGACGGTGCCCACCGTAGCACCTCCAAAACGATTATCGACGTTGTTGCTCCCATTTGCAAGGGGCCGCCAAGGGGGTGGGGAGGAGGGTAGGAAACGGCGCCGAGGAAAGGGGGGAGCGAGGAACAAGGTAGGCAACGACAAGCGGGGGCACGATTGTCTGGTGGCGGCAACGTGATTTTCTGGTAGCGGGGTTGCGCCAGGGTAGAGGGCTGGGGGTGGGGGAGGGTTTTTTTAATAATAATTTTAATTGTATAAATTATAATATAATTCAAAATATTTCCAACATATATTTCACCTCAATTCAATTGCCACACAAGCTTCAAATCCTCAGAATATGTGTAGCTGGCCTTCCATATAATATTTGAGGCCATAAAAGAAAAAATCGTCTATCGACGGATCTTTTCTAATCAAGTTTTGAAGTTATTGGACTTAAAAAAATATATGGACATAGTTATCGGACTAAAATTAATATTAAGCATACTTAGCGGACTGAAAAAAATAATATTTCCTATTTTTATTTTACTATTGTATATAAGTAAGATTTTATTTAGTAAAATAATTAAGTGAAGTATTTAGTGGAGTGGTGAGGCAACCGACTCCTTAAAATTAACAGGGGTGGTCCAAATGCTTTTGTCAAAGGAGGATGGTTTTTTTTTTTTTTTTAACAAATATGTTAAAACTAATGAATAGATAACAGAAGGGATAAAAATTGATGACATCTTTAAATTTAAAGGACTAAGTTTAAAAGAGAGGGAAACATAGGGTACCAAATTTGGGTAATTAAGTGCCATAATCAAGGACCAAAAGTGATATTTACTCATTAAACACCAGTATCAATGAATTATTTAGTGTGTCGTCAATCGGCTTTATATAAAACATTCTTAGGAACATCATGACTGCGCTCTCTTATTTAACTAGTCAGATACTGATGATTTGGTCTGTAAGTGTTGTTTTGTATTGGACATGACACGAGAATAACAGGTAAATGACAATTTCAGCTTGCAAAGGGTAGCTGCAATGGGGAGTATGCCAATCCAAATCCCAATAAACAATGCCTTTATGCCCTTCAACTTGTCAACGAGGTAAATTAAATAATGTCTTCTCATATTTGAATTGATGAATTTGGAGTTATAGGTTTCAATTACTAATAACAAACTTTTAACTTAGAACTTGAATTTGGATATTCTAAATTCAAAATATTCAAATCTTCCAATTCTCGTGGTTTTGAACTGTAATTTTTAAAATAATAATGAAATTTTAATTTTTTCAAACATTCAAACAAGAATTTGCGTAACATTATTTCTCCCAAACTTTCTTTTACATTCAATTTCTTTCATCCAAATATAGTATAAATATATTCGTGCAACGGGTGTTCTTACGTGTCAACAAGTGCAGTGCATTAGTTCCATCAATGAGGAGCACATCGCAGAGCCATTCTGCAATTTCATGTCGCCAAGACCTAACGTTTCTCGACCAGGCAAACTGCTCGTCGAAGATCCTATTGACCTCATTTTCCTGCCCAAATATGAGCGAACATTCTGCCGTGTAAATTTTGCCCTTGCATCTAACATAAATATTTTGTTGTTTTTGCAAGATATAAATTAAATTGCATTTTTAGTCATTGCATATTGGGATGGCATTTTGAGGACACCATTAATGGAGGTGACAATTTAAAGATAATGTCTAATTTGGCGCAATTTAAGAACTCCCGCCACCGGAGTGGCCAAATCTTGCCGGAGTTAGGTAATGTCGCCCCTTTGAAGGCTTTAATTAAATTGAAAAAAAAAAGGAAAATATAATAATTTTTAGTCTTGTATATAAGGGGATAGTGACCGTGGTCCCATAACTAAAATCTTGACAATTTTAGTCCTAAATATATTATTTTTTATAAATCCTATCCTTCTAGCAAAAATTCTTAAATTGCGCAAAATTAAATAAATATTGTCATTAAATTGATACCCTCTAAATGCCAATCCCTAATATATAAGACTAAAAATACAATTTAGCCGAAATATATGACATCCTATATATTATCACTGGAAGGAAACATCTTACTTGTTTGCAGCACTATAATTATGTGACCTCTCATATCTGGGCAAATGATGAAACTGTGAGAGAAGCTCTTCACATCAGGGAGTATACCAACAAATAGACAAATTTTAGGGTTACACATGCTGTAAATTTCATGTTACTTATCTTAATGCAAAGATACTGTTGGATTGAAATTCAGGGAACAATAGGTGATTGGAAAAGGTGCAATATTAATGGCATATCTATGAACAAGATGTAGAAAGTGTTTTCAGACATCATCAGCTTCTGAATGAGAAAGGTTTCCAAGCCTTGATATATATAGGTAAGTCAAATATATGTAAGAATTTAATGCATATTTTCTCTCATTAATTAAGTTTTCCAAATTTATTACTAATTTATGTATGTACTTCTTTCTTTTCAGTGGCGATCATGACATGGCTATATCTTATATCAGCACTCTAAAATGGATTCACAAGCTGAATCTTACCCTTGAACGAGGATGGAGACCTTGGTTCGTCAATGGGCAAGTTGCAGGGTTAGATTTCAATTCTCGATTTGAAATTACGTACAATTTTATTAGTCAATTGTGCAAAATGGATCTTACAATGAACTTTAATTCTTTTATCATTGGCAGATACACATTGAAATACAGTACCAATCTAGCCTATCTCACCTTTGCTACAGTGAAGGCAAGAAGAAGTTTAATTATTACTTTCCATTTCCTGTGAATAATGAAAAGCATATATCAAGATAGATGTATTATGATGGTTTATGTACGTATTTACAGGATGCAGGTCATACAGCTCCAGAGTACAAGTCGAAAGAATTTTTGCAATGATCAAAAGGTGGTTATCTTTATATCCATTGTAGACATTTTCGACAGACTTTGCTTGTTCCTAGCTAGCTAGGTCATCCTACAACATTTTTTTGTTGTAATTTATCCTTCATATATATTATATTTATCTGTATTAGAGAAAGTGATTTGTGGATATATTTGCTCTGCTCATGAAGATTAAGGTTTTATAAACGCGCGTTCGATATTCATTAATGCAATGTGATCACTGTTTTGATGAAAACGTGCAAGACCTAATAATGAAATAGCTCCTGCGTACAATATGGATGGAGTCTTTAATTAGAATAGCTAAGATATTTCTTGATTAAAAAAATTTTACGTAAAAATATAGTAATTTATTATTTCAGGTGTAAACAATAAATTTTCGAAAGATGTGTACGTGAAATTTAAAAAAAAATTGAGAAAAAATATAATTTCAGATTTTCACATAGGGTCTAAATGTAATTAATCCTTTTTTTGTTGCATTTATAATATTTTAAATTTTGTGTTTTTAAAATAATTTTTTAAAATCTTATAGGATCGAAAATAGCTTATTTTAATATGTTATAAAAAAAACACCTAAATGAACTCACCCAAACACTGATTGCAAAAGTCAACGAAGTATAATCCAAACATGATTAGGCAATTTCGGAAGTGGTCCAGTTGAGCCACTGAGTTAAACGTGGGCAAACCCATGATTTAGATCTGATAACATGTGGAAAAGTTCCCTACAAAAATGGCAGTAGACAGTGTTGTTATTGCAGTAAAACCTCATAAATAATCTATAACCTTCCATTATTGGAAATTTACTTTTATTATTAATTAGCTTAAGATTTGAAAAGAAAGTGCAAAGAAAAGGGAAGGAAACATGAATAAAGAAAAAATAAAATAAAATAAAATAAGGTGGAAATAATGCAATAGAGGGACGGAAAATTCTTGTCCAAATCAGGTTTGGTCGAACCAAACTAATCACATAGCAAGTGTATTACACTTGCTATGTGATTGGTCACTTTCCCTAAACTGTACATCAATCACATGAAGTGTATTGTATTTGTCATTTAATTAGTTCAAATTCGACCAGACCAAGTCCAGACAAAAATTTCCCATAGAGGGACACTAGTTATTGTTTATCAAGAAAAATGGTACTTATTGGGGGTTCAATTTGTGAAAGGGCGTCATTAATTATATTCATGAAAAAAAAAAAGTGTATATGGAAATTACTAAAACTATAAAGTTAAATTTACCTATACTTTCTTGGGAAGGATACAAATAATTAAGACAGTGAGCGAAGCCAATTAAGGATGATGAAGTGATGAGGATGGGATCAGTAGCTTAAGCTTAAATTGAGCTTACAACACGCAGAGGCCGAGATTAAGAGAAATTAAGGCACGCAGCATGAACCACTTCTCTTCCTTAATCCATTCGCTAATTCTGTTTGCTTCTCCTCATCAACATCAACACTACTGCCAATTCACAATCCATTGTCAACACTCTGCCCGGATTTGATGGAACCCTGCCTTTCAAACTTGAAACCGGGTCGGTAAATGGGTTATGCTAATATGAACACACACACACACGTTTGTGGGTTGAATTTTGTATATATGTATCTATCTATCTTATCAAGAGACTTAATCGGGAGCACTGCATGATTCATCAGATACATTGGTGTGGGAGAAAATGATGAAGTGCAGCTGTTTTACTACTTCATTCAATCAGAAAACGACCCAGAAAGAGATCCTCTCATACTGTGGCTCACCGGCGGACCTGGTTGCTCTGGTTTTTCAGGGCTGATTTACGAAATCGGTGGGTATTCTTCTTCTTCTTGAGTTGTTGGTATTGGCTTCAATCATTTAGGCATGGTGGATCTGGGAAGAGGCCGCCTGTGTTACTTGGACTTGGATATTGGGTGTGTGTGCTTTTGATGGAAGCTTACCTTCTTTAATTATAAATCCATATTCGTGGACAAAGGTAGGCAACAGCCATTGCTTCATCTTCATCATCCTCATTTTACTTCAATTAATGCTCCACCTTAATTTATCCATTTATATATTCCTGCAGATTGCTAACATCATATTCATAGACTCTCCTGTTGGAACTGGATTCTCCTACGCCAATACTTCCTAACCTTATAATAACTCTGACACTAAATCCGTTCAATACAACTACTCGTTTCTGAGGAAGGTAATTAAGCTGCAGCCTGCAACAACTATATATATATATCATCCATCACCCCCGGCCCGCAATTTTTAATATCCATTACATATATCTGGATTAGCTAGCTAACGATGTACGTATATGGATCGGAAAATATATATATTGCAGTGGTTGTTGAATCACCCAAAGTTTATGAAAAATAGTCTGTACGTTGCTGGTGACTCTTATGGAGGCAAAATTACTCCCATGGTAGCTCTGGAAATAGCCAAAGGTGGCAATTAATGAACTTGTGATAGTACTGATTTGTTTTGAATTTTTCTCCTCATCAAGAATTAATGAGTTGAAGTGAATGAAGGTAATGAAGTTGGACTTAAGCCACGAATGTTTCTCCAAGTAAGTTGCAATTCGATCTATAGTACTCCATTGCAAGATATCGTTCGGGCCGGCCGGGTAATAAGAAAATATTGAAGCTGCAGGGTTACATCGTGGGCAATGCAGTGACGGATACAATTGAGGGTTTGAACGAGAGAGTTCCTTTTGCTCACGGGATGGGCCTCATATCAGATGAATACTTTGAGGTACATTTTGTGATATCAGCGTCATTTGGACAAGAAATTCAATGTTTCGTATTAGATGTCTATCACACGAGAATAACAGGTACAAATTGACAATTTCAGCTTGCAAAGCAGTTGCAATGGGGAGTACGTGAATCCAGATCCTAATAACAAACAATGCCTTTATGCTCTTCGACTCGTCAACTAGGTTAAATAACGTCTTCTCATCCTCTCATCATTTCCTTCCTTCCCCCGTACTTAGGTTTATTAGGATTCAAAAGATTCAAATCTTCCAATTTTCATTTCAAAGCGTAATTTGTGAAATATTGATGGATTTCAAATTTTTCATATATGAATTCGTTTAAATTCATTTCTAATTAATTCAAATCCTTCCATCCAAATATAATACTAATGTATACATGCGTATGATGTTCTTGCGCATTAACAAGTGCAGTGCATTAGTGCCATCAACGTGGAGCACATTGGGGAGCTATCCTGCAATTTGTTGTCGTCAGGACCTAACGTTTCTCAACCAGGCGAACTACTCCTCGAAGATCCTATTGACCTCATTTTCCTGCCCAAACATGAGCGAACATTCTGCCGTGTAATTTCTGCCCCTTCGTCTAACATAAATATTTACTGTTTCCGCAAGATATAGACTAAATTGCATTTTTAATTATGTATGTTAGAGGATAGCATTTTAAGAACACCACTAATGGGGTGGCAATTTAAAATTAATATTTATTTAATTTCGTGCAATTTAAGGACTTTGGCCATCGGAGTGGCCAAATCTGGCCAGAGTCAGCTAATGTGGCCAATTTTAAGGCTTTAATTAAATTAAGGCAATGCCAACTCGCATGGATGCTAACATGGAAAAAAAAATAATAGAGGAAAAAATAGCAATTTTACTTTTGTGCATTAGGGGGTATAGCGACCATGGTCTTATAATTAAGGCCATAACAGTCTTGTCCTAAAATTTATTATTTTTTATAATTGCAATCCTTCCAGCAAAAATTTTTGAATTGCGCAAAATTAAATAAATATTGTCATTAAATTGCTAGCTCTAAATGCCAACCCCAAGATATATGACATCCTTTATATATATATATATATATATATATATATATATCACTGGCCCGATTGTCCTAAGGAAATGTAGTCTTCCTTGTTTGCAGCGCTATAATTATGTTATTTCTTATGTTTGGGCAAATAATGAAACTGTGAGAGAAGCTCTTCACATCAGGGAGGTATATATACGAAATTTTAGGGTTAATTGGACATATATTGTTAATTTCATGTTACGTATGTTAATGCGAAGGTACTGTTGGGTTGATATTCAGGGAACAGTAACTGATTGGCAAAGATGCAATGGGATCTTACCCTATGAGAGATGTAGAAGTGTTTTCAAACATCATAAACTTCTGAGTGAGAAAGGTTTCCGAGCCTTGGTATATAGGTCAGTCAAATATATGTAAGAATATTTTTCTCATTATGTTTTCCCAAACTATTTACTAATTTATGTACATACCTCTTTCTTTCAGCGGCGATCATGACATGGCCATATCTTATATCAGCACTTTAAAATGGATTCGCAATTTGAATCTTACCCTTAAAGAGGAATGGAGACCTTGGTTTGTCAATGGACAAGTTGCAGGGTCAAATTTCAATTATCGATTTGAAACTACATACAGTTTACTGGTCAATCGATCATGAAAAACGAATCTCACAATTCTTTAATTTTATCGTTTGCATATACACGTTGAGATACATATCTAAAAGTCTAGCCTATTTCACCTTTGCTACGGTGAAGGCAAGAAAAAGTTTTTTACTGTTTATTTATCGTTTCTAATTGTGAATAATCAATTGAAGCAAATTAATATTGAGATAAAAACATATATTGCGGCCGATGGTGTGTGTATTTGCAGGATGCAGGTCATACAGCTCCAGAGTACAAACCAAAAGAATGTTTTGCAATGATCAAAAGATGGTTATACACATATCCATTATAGACATTTTCTTCCTAGGCCATCCTACAACATTATTTTCTTGGTCGTATATATTATATTTATCTACAATAAGTGGTTTGGGGATATTTGTTCTGCTCATGGAAATTAAGGTTTTTTTATCAATGTTTACGATTATAATTAACTGTAATTATTGATCTGACTTGTGATTGAAAATTTGATTCCAGGAAATATGCGGACTATGCCGTAGCCGCCGTGGCGTGTAATTCAAATAATCGAAAGAACGATGCACATTAGTGTTCAAACTGCTTTGATTTTTTTTCTCTATTGTGATTTACGTGATTAAATATATACAGATATGCTTGATTTCTTCTCTTCTCAGCTTTTGTAACAATACACTTGTGATTAACGTTGCAAACGACATGGTCAAGACAAAAAACGATAACCAAAAGAAGCTCTCACAGTGCAGCACGAATGCACCCATTGGGATTCTGACAAGAGCACGAGATTTTTACTCAAACACCATATGCCATTGTGGGGGAGGAGTCGACCGCCGCAGCGTAGTCAACTGCACTGTTCCTCGGACCAATCACGTCGGCTCATCGAAATTAGAAAATGGTATTAATGAAGACCTCCAGGGTCTTATGCGACTACTTGCGGCGAGAAAAGGTGGCGGAGCGAAGGTGGACGTTGATTCGGAGGGGAATCTGTGGAGAATACCGGCGGCGGCGGAGGGGGTGGTGGTGACGAGCTACGGAGGCGGAGTTGGAAAGATTGGGAGAATTGATGAGGACAAGCCGTGTTGTTTCATGGAAGTAGATGTTAACAAGTTAACATATTCCAGCTCCACCTCTGGGAACAATAACAAGATCATTACTAGGAGGAATGTTGCTTTCTAAAACTCAGAGTTTGTCTTAATTCCTTGTAACTGTAAAGTTGTCAGATTGCACTTAATTGTTTTTTTTTTTTTTAAATTATATTTACGCCTCCTCACTTATTGCTACTTTTATGAAAATTACCTATGAAAATTTTAAAAAAAAATAATTTATGCAGTAATATTGACGTTTTTTTCGGATTAACAATGAAATAATGAACATTGGGTTGTGTGGAAATAGATTGGGTTCAAAACATATTAAATTTGGGCCTAATCTTTTATAAAGGGCGATCCAATAAATATGGTTGGGAGCAGTAGCAAATCTCCATTTCAGGCCCATAAATGTGGCAATGTTAAATGAGATTCGGCAGGGCAGCCTCAAATTATCACCAATCGACGATCTACTTGTCTCCAAATAGACATTCATATGTTCGGACGGCTGGTTTTGACTAAAACTTTTAACTCATTCATAAGTACACATCTTAACTTCACATCATTTCTATAGATAAAAGACTCTGTATGCATAAAATAAGGATTGGATATAATTTATCCATCATTGCGTTTCTGTCTAACAATTAGAACGCGCGTTAGATATATTTATAATTTTAGGAAATTGCAAGGTTGCTATTGTCCTCCCTTACAGATCAAAAAATCAAGCATTCGATTCTTGATTTCAAATTATAATAAATAAAAAAAAATGGGGTGAAATTGCACTTCCAAAATTTATTTTATTTTTTTTAAAAGAAAAAAAGAAGAAAATCAAACTATGATAGTGGGATTTCAAAACATACATCAAGAAAGGGGGGAAAATGATATTTAATGGAAATTATGAAGATGGGTTGTGAGGCATGCAGAATGGATGATTGGTGATGATCCCATCCTAATGCACTGTATCTGAAATCTGAATATATATTTGATTCAATGATCCGGTCACCACCTTTTGCTTTGTGCTTTGCTCTCAATCATAATCAACTTCTTCGTTTGTGGTCCTCTCAACTCCCATGTCATCAACCTCCTCACATCACAGCTGTCTCCACATCTTCATCAATTATATAAATACATATATGCCCATCTCCATCTTTGTATACAGGATGATGCATATGATGAAGTACTGAAAAGCTCATTACTAGCTAAGAAAAGAAAATTCAATGATATACCAACTTTATTCTTCTTCTTCTTTTTTTCTATGAATTTTTTTATTTTTTCAAAACTCGTTCAATGATTTCTATTAGATCAAGTATTATAAACCAACCATTTCAAACCCATAATACTATCACATAAAACGACAATCGACTTGTACGTTTTTTGTAACTAAGATTAGAACTCCGTGATGTTCATATAGAGAACAATGGCTTAATTATTAAAACAACATTCATCGTATTGTCTTTAACTTCGGGCTAATATTAACGTTGGAAAATTGGGTGGTTCGAAATAAGTCAAATTTGCGTTAAAGAATAAATATTTTATTATTTTTTGTTAAATTAAAAATATATATATGTATGTAAAAATGTAATGTTAAATTATATTTCAAATTTAACCGTAGACAGGTTGGAGAAGATGAGTAGTAAAATTGGTAGAATAGAGGGTAGATAGATTGAGTAGGTAGTTGTGGTGTAAATATGCAGTGGTGGTACAAATTTTGAGGGTGAGAAGCAGTGATGGAAAAACAGATGCGTGTGGGGCTGTAAGAAGAGCAGCAGATATGTTAGAAGTAAAAGGTACAGGTCTGAAAATTGGGAGACTGCAGAGATATGGAGAGTAGAAGGAGCCATTATTATTATTTACAGTTCTCTGTGGGGAGGAAGAGTGTTGTCATGAGGATTGGGAACAGTCGTAGGTGAAAAATTTAAGGAAAGATATAATTATTATTGTTTTGAAAGAATAGGTTTGATGACAAGGGAAGGGATTGGGAGGGGGCATTGTTTTGTTTGGTGGGGTGTTGGCAAGACAAAATTGGTTTCCTCCATACCCTTCTTTTCATCCTATCCGACATATAATTCACTGCAAACATTCAACACTCCTCTAATCATCTTCAGACCATGTTGTATCTTGTTTTTTTCAGCCTCTTTCTTGTTTTCTTACCTTGGGATTCAACTTTTGTTTTTTGCTTCTTCCCATGCAATAATTAATGTACATTTGGCCTCTATCAAATTGGAAATTTAGGATATTGCAACCTCTTCAAATAATGGTTTTTAATAAATTAGCACACTGGAACAAATATTGCATTCAACTATGATTAATTATCATGATTAAAAGTAAGAAATGCGGCGAATATTAGTCAATTATAATTGTACAACAGTTAGCCGTTGTATATCGAGGTCAAAATATTTGTTATAGCTAAACATAATAAATATTTTGGTCATAGTTAAAATCATAACAAATATTGATTAGTCGTGATCATTTCTTAAGTTTTCTCATTGAATTGTCTGGTTTTGGTAGATAGTATGATTTACGATTATTTTTAAATGTAGTAATTTATATTATATAATGCAAAGATAATTTTTATTTTTTATTTTTGTAGTAGAAACTGTAAATGTATGTACAAAATAATAATAATAATAATAATAATAATAATAAACAGGAAAAAACGATTTTTTTGTGGTTTGTGTTCACAATTTTCTCAAATTTCTTTCTTATAATTATAACTGTAAAATTCATTTTAGTCCCCGAAATTTAAATTTCAACTTCAAACACTACAAAAGAATAGAAGATTAGTGACACATGTATAGTCACGACCTAGTGACAACAAATAATAATTTTCAGTATATTCTAGTGTCACTAAGTTGTCACACTATAGATGTTTCACTAATTAATTGTATTTACAAATAATTTTATACACAATTTTTGTTATTAATAATTATATAATAAAAAATAAAAATTATTATCACTTAATATATACATTTTTTTATAATTTTAAAATAATATTTTGTTACTAATATCATATTTTCTTACGGCGAAAACAGTATTATCTTTTCAATTCACATTAGTTCATCCAGTGGGTGGCTTTTCCATATTACCACCCATATAAACTTTTACTGTTTTGCATTTTGGTCCTTTATTTTTTATTTTTAATTGCAATTTGCTCGCTCACACAAAAATTCAGATAAATATGACAATATTAATGGAAAGAATTTATTGTAAATTAATTATTCAGATAATAACTTCATTAATGATATAGTAAGACAACTATTGTGAAAATTAATAAATAAATTCGAGAAAAAGGTCAAAATAAAACAGAAATATTTGAATGAAATACTTCTAAAATTAGAACATAAATAAACAAGATATGTTATATTATTTCATCTTTATATTACGTGGCGTGCATATATTAAATATGAGCAAAAAAATACAATATAATAAAAAATCCAACTCGTTGTTATTCAGTAGGAGCTAGCTAGGTGGAAAGTGTAAATACACATGCATGGTTGTGATATCATTTATAGTGACAAAGACAACCGACGGCGAAAACAAGCGCACAGACTGAGCTAATAAATTTACTTCCTTCAATGCCGAATGAACTAAGTTTGTCAAACTCAAGTTTGAGCTAATTCAATTGGCTTATTAAAAATTCAATTTGGTCGAACTGATCAATTATAAAGTAAGTATGATATATTTATTGTGTAATTTTTATTAATTAATAAGTATTAAGTCCAATCAAATTCAATTTGAATTAGAATTTTTTGTAGCTTAAAACATCATCGAATCCAAGTACAAGATAATTTGCTCTAGCAAGAATGAAAATTGGTACAAAGACAGAGTGCGTACGAAAGGAGAAACTTCTTTTAATTAATTAAGAATTCTCCAAAATGAGCCAAATTGTTAATGAAGATATATAATATATATATATATATATATATATTGACGATGAGGAAGATGTGAGGCCAGAATCATATCTGCACTTGGAAAAGGGTCGACGTAGAGATGCATATGAAAAATTCCAACAATGTGTTTTGGCTCTGACGACTGCCCATCATTATATATCATGCACCTACGGATTATTACAACGTTTTTCGATTATCCTGTCGCCATTCAATTCCATCAAAATATTATTATTTCATCCTGCGTTAGTATTAACTAATAAAATCTGCAATAATTATTTTCACTTTCTTATCCAAACTATGCTAACAAGGGTGGAACCTTCCGGACACTATCAGACATTACACTTTTGTCCACATTATAACCAAGATTTTGCTTTACAAATACAATATTTTTGTCCGCAAACATATATTGATTAGTTGTTCGATCGAATATTTTAGCTCATAAACAAGAACTCGATTTGTGTTATTACATACAATATAATTATACACTTCAATCATCAATATATAGTTTATATATATATATATATATATATATATATATATATATATATTCGAAGTACTGAGTGCAATATTAACTTACAAATTCGTTCAGTAATATTATGATATTTGGTCTCATATGGATAATGTATATTTCCATATAATTGACCCAATTAATATAAATGTATTTATCTTAGTTTCTGACAATTATTGTTATACCTAATGGGAGTACTAAATAAATATATTGGTTCATGACAACTATTTATCTTATTGTTATTACCCTTGAAGAGAATCCTGATTTCCAATTAATATTCTTGCAATACACTTAAGATTGGACAAATTGTGGAGATCTTCCATGTTGAAAGAAAAGGGAGCAGGGGGCCTCCATTTGAATTAAAATCTCAATTAAAATAAATTTTATAAAAAAAAAAAAAAAAAAAGAAGAAGAAGAAATAGCTCTCTTGTTACCATTATTTGCAGACAAGAAATCTTAATCTTGAACAAAAACAAATTAAAATTTCTTCTCTTTTCTTTTTTTTTCTTTTTCTGTTTTGGAGTTCATCCGTAGCTACAAAAGAAGAAGAGAGGAAACAAGAAAGGGGGAACAAGATCCCTTTTTGAGATTGAATTCCCTTTTGCCTTGAGAAAACCTCTTGTCCCTCTCTTCTTCAACAGGACATCACCAAAGCAGCAAAACATGATATGTAGTAGTAGTATTAGTAGTGATTCATCATCAGTGTCGTCGTCGTTTCATGGCATCATTACCACCTTTTATCTTCGAACCACCTGCTCCAAATTCAGACAAGTCTCATAAGATGAAAGAAAAGAATTTGAAAAAAAAAACGTAAAGAAAAGTCCAACGAACATGTGAAACTCAACTGGTTTTGCTGCAGTTGATGATTGGCTGACGGTGAAGACTGGAAGAAATCGTAATGGTGCTCCTGGTATGGAGGTCTCACCTATAGAAAAATGGAGTTAAGAGTCCGTACGTAGGGGAAACAAAAGAAGCGCCATTTCATGAAAGAGTAGCGATTTTAATCGTACCTCAAACTGGGTGGTGGAGTATCCTTGTGAATATTCCAACACATTCTCCACCGAGGGCTGCAGGCTTCTTGTTCCGGTGAAACTAGTCTGCAATACGAGCAGAAATCAAAGATTCTAGTTAACAACCCATCCGATGGTTATATATGAGTTACATGTGTGTTGTGTATGAAGACGAACTCACATTGGAGAAATCGTAAAAGGGAGAGCTAGCAGTGTCGTCAAGCAAAGAGGAGTGATGTTTCCGACGTCGATTATCTCTGTTTTTGTTCCTGTTTCTGGGCAATATTGGGGCGTGAATGGGGTAATGGTAAAAGCAGCCATTGATATTACCATTAGAGTCGACGTTTCCACCATAGCATTCTTCTTCATTCAAGTGTGGAGGTCCGGATGAGGCATCAGAAACCATGGACAAATCTTCTTCTTCTTCATCCTCTTCTTCGTCTTCTCCGTCTTCTCTTTTTAACGTTTTTGCTTCTGTGAAAACCCCAGTACTTCTTCTTCTCCCTCGTTCTTGATTATACGACGGAGAATGAATGGAGGAGTGGTCCAAGTATAGAGTCCACCCGGACTCGCACCCGCTGCTGCATTCTTCATTTGCAAACAGGTAATCATGATCCATTGTGTGTGTGTGTGTGTGTTTTGGTTTGATTCTGTCAATCTCTCTCTCACTCTCCCCGTGTATATATAAGAGTGTGGTGGTGAGGTTGAAAGTGATGAGGATTGATAAAGAGATATATGGGGGGAGAGGAGGGGAGTGGGGAAAAGACGAAAGAGAGAATGAGGCTGAAATCCCACACAAGTGTTTTTGTCCTGACGTACAAACTTCAACTCTCTCCAAGAATGAATCAAAAAGTGCCAGTTGGGGTGTGTGTGTGTGTGTAATGAATTGATGAGGATGATGATGAATTAATGTGTGTGTGTGTGTAGGGGAAGAGGGAATGTATGGGAAGAGGAGCAGAAGAGATTCACATGCAAGACAGCGAGGCACTGTGTAGGCTCATAACAAAACGGGGTACGCTCTCCATCTTCTTTTCCTCACTATTTGGACGCCTATTCCCTTTTCTTCTCTAATAATAATGCTACCCCCTACCCCCTACCCCCTCTCTCAATCTTCTTCATTCATACGTCCCATCCCATATTTACCTCTCTTTTCCTCATTATGTAATTTTTTTATTATATTTACAATATCTTGAACCAACTTATAGTTAATCACTCATTGCACATCATATAATTGCCGGGTACAAAGAACTGCATGTTCAAGTGTAGTAATTGCTCTCTCTATGAGAGTTTTCCCCTTTTGTGAGGTTTTCTCTCTCTATGAGAGTTTTTTCCTCTTTTGTGAGGTTTTCCCCTATCTTTTAGGGTTGTTCTGCTTTCTTTGCTAATTTGAGTCCCTGAATCTGCCGGGTTGGATTATGGCTTCATCATGGATCTTGCTTTGCTCCGCTGGGCGGCGTCCTAGCCCTTACGTCGGGGTGGATTGCTAGGGTTTTGAATCTTGTAAGTTTTGTCCTCTGTCGCTCTCTTCCTTCTTTAGTTCTTGGTTCGCTCGTTTCGCGCCTTGTTCTCTTTCTTTTTTCTTCTCCTCGCCCCTTTCTTGCTCTCGGTTCGTTTTGTTGCTTTTGCTGTAGGTTGAATCGGATTGCTGGGCCGGTCTTGCGACGCTGACGCGGCCAGTGGTTGTCTCGCTGGCTATGGATTCGGATTTGAGCGGGCTAGGGGCATCCCTTTCGTTGACAGAGGAAGAAGAGGCGGGGTTGGTCCTCCCAACGGGGTTATGGCACTCTGAACCTTTAATCCAGGTTTCTTCGTGGTGGGACGCATTGTCTCTCAAAAAGCCTTCCATTCGGAAGCCCTACAGAATACACTGAAGCTGGCTTTTAATACCGTGCGTGGTTTTGAGTTTAAAATGATAGAGGGGGACAGGTTCTTGCTAAAATTCCTCCATTCTAGACAGGGACAGGGTCCTCGAAAGATGCCCCTGGGCGTATGATAAGCAGCTGTTAGTGTTGGCCCCTGTCGAAGCGGCTGATGATCCGAATTTAGTGGATCTTAACTGGTGCGAGTTCCATATTCATGTTAATGGTTTACCTCTGGGGAAGATGACTAAAGAAATTGCTGTGGTTATTGGTAACAAGTTGGGAAAATTCAGAGATGTGGATGTGGACGGAGGCGGCGAGGCCTGGGGATCCTATGTCCGGATGCGAGTAGCTATAGACATAACAAAACCGCTGACTCGGGCTCTGAAAATCCGCACAGTCTTAGGGGATGAGCAGTTGGTTACATTTACATATGAGCGGTTGCCGAACTTCTGTTATTTATGTGGATGTCTGGGTCATCTATCCCGTCAATGCGAACTACAATTCCAAGCGAACTTCTGCGACCCAGGCTCTAATTCTCCATTCGGGAATTGGCTCCGGGCAGCGGCACCTATGCTTTTCGGGCCGTAATGGTAATGTCCCTTCTAAGGAGCATCTCCCTAGTTTCAAGCGTCCCATTTTTGTGTCACATAGCTCCCTTCAATCAAATGTTCCAAACTCCCTTTCTACTCGAGGTACGGCTATCTTCGGTCAATTTTCTACTCCTAAGCCCTCTATTCCTTCTGCGAACCCCCCCACCTCTCTCATTAACTCCCCTGCTCCTTCCTCTGAAACTTTCTCCTCCCCTGCCTCCTCAAACCATATAAATGATCTCAACTTTCCTCCTACCCTCACGACTGCACCCCCTCCTCCTGTCCCGCCTATTTCTGTTACGTTATCAACCCCTCTCGATACTATGACCACACCCCCGGTTAACATTCAGCCTTCCTCTGTCATCTCGTCCCCCTCGTCTCGTTCCCCTAGTTCCCTCGTCTCTCCAACAGTACCCCCACCCTACAGATTCCAAGCTAGTTTCACCCCTTCCCCTGGCTCTCATCCATCCCATGTCGCCCACACCACAAAACCACAACCTAGCCTTTCCCGTTCCCTAAAACGTCATTTGGTGGATGAGTGTTTGGAGGACGGGTTGAGTATGCAGGGGCCAAGTAAGGTGTGTAAGCTAATCCCTCTGGCCGACATCACCAATAATCTGGCGGAGACTGCGGTGCAGTCCCGCCGTTCGCCATGAGTTTGCTGGTATGGAATTGCCAGGGGTTAAGGGGACCCTGGACAATTCGAACGCTCGGAGATCTTATTCGAGCCAATAACCCTTCCTTGGTTTTCTTGGCCGAAACCAAGTGTGCATCTCACCAAGTTGAGGTTCTGAAACGCAAATTTGAGCTGAATGGGGTCTGTGTTCCGTCGGTGGCAAAAGTGGTGGATTAGTTGTGTTCTGGGACAAGTCAGTGAGCGTCCAACTTCAGAATTACTCTCAAAATCATATTGATCTCTCGGTCCAACTTGAGGAGGGACAGCCCTACTGGCGTTTTACTGGCATATATGGGGAACCGGAGAGTAGCAAAAGGACAAGTACGTGGCATCTACTTCACCGGTTACATACTCAATCGCGCAGGGCATGGATCTGTGCAGGAGATTATAATGAGATTTTGGATAACTCGGAGAAACTTGGTGGTCCTCTACGTCCAAATTGGCAAATGCGGAACTTCCGTAAAGCATTAGCGGACTGTGAGCTTCATGATATTGGGTGTACCGGGGATCCATTCACGTGGAGTAATAGGCACACATATCCTCACACAGTGTCGGAGCGATTGGACCGGGCTTGTGCAAATCTCGGATGGTCTCACCTATTCCCGGATGCCTCAGTCACACATATTCCTGTGGCTTGCTCAGATCATAAAGCCTTGGTTATTCAGCTCCGTGATCGGCCAGAGCAGGCACAGCAATGGTCCCGCCCGTGGAGATTTGAAGCTGCCTGGTTGCAATCGGATCAGTGTGAGCAGGTTGTGGAGAATAGTTGGATCCGAGGGGAGGGGTGAGTAGATCGATGGACGTTTGCTGAAAAACTCACTATTTGTCAGGATTCTCTTCGAGGGTGGTGTTCTAGGGTTTTCAGAGGAGCGAAAGGTAGAGTGAAGTCTCTGGAAAATAGACTGGAAAGGCTTCTAGCGGGCAGACTTACCCCGGCGGTACAAGAAGAAATCTCCTTTGTTCGAAAGGAGGTGGAAGGGTGGGCGGCTCGGGAGGAGACCAAATGGAGACAACGAAGTAAGGACGTATGGCTTAAGGAGGGTGATCGGAACACCAATTTTTTCCACCGACGGGCAAGCAATAGGTTCCAAACTAATCGGATCCGGAAGATTCGGAAGGAGGATGTGAGTGGGTGGAATCTGACGAAGGGATTCGAAACTATTATTTCACATTACCAGAAAGTGTATGCCTCTAGCCGGCCCAATAGAGATGACATAGCCAGGGGGACAGACTGTATACGTAGAGTGGTGGACGCAAGTATGGCCGAGGAACTGGTTCAACCATATACGGCTGAGGAAGTTTCAAAAGCCTTATTCCAAATGGCTCCTCTTAAATCCCCGGGACCGGACGGTATGCCTCCTATTTTCTTTCATAAGTTCTGGCATATTGTTAACAGAGATGTTACTGCTTGTGTCCTAAACCTGTTAAACTCTTTTGTTATGCCCCCGGGATGAATTCTACCCATTTGGTGCTCATTCCTAAATGTAAACATCCGGAGGCTCTCTCCCAATTTAGGCCCATTAGTTTATGCAATGTGGTATATAAGATCGCCTCAAAAACCATTGCTAATCGGCTAAAGGATTTTCTCGATAAAATCATCTCTCCGGTCCAATCGGCTTTTGTTCCCGGCCGTTTGATAACTGATAATATTTTACTTGCCTTTGAGCTTAATCACTTTCTTAACTCCAAAGCTAAGGGGGGAAAGGGCTGGATGGCGCTCAAGCTTGACGTTAGCAAGGCCTATGATAAGGTCGAATGGTCCTTCCTGGAGCAGGTGATGGTAAAACTCGGTTTCCCCCCTCTTTCATTCGTTTAATTATGCTATGCATCTCTTCTGTGTCATTTTCTTTCATGCTGAGTGGTAAACAATTTGGCTCCCTTATCCCGGAGAGGGGTCTCCGTCAGGGGGACCCTCTCTCCCCTTATTTGTTCTTGTTGTGCACAGAGGCTTTCAGTTCGCTTTTACAGCTGGCAGAATGGGAAGGTCGCATTCAGGGTGTGTCCGTTTGTCAGGCTGCACCGTCTATCTCCCATCTTCTGTTTGCCGACGATACCCTGATTTTCTGTAGAGCATCTATGGAGAGTACCCAGGCTGTCCTGGACACTCTGGAGGTGTACCGGAAGGCTTCGGGACAGGAGATAAATTTCGCCAAGTCTTCGGTGGCCTTCAGTAAGAGCACACGAGAGGACCTCTGCTCCAGTATTGTGACGGCTCTCACGATTCGGAGAGAAAACAAAATGGAATTGTACTTGGGTCTGCCGTCTAAAGTTGCCCGTTCGAAGAAAGAAATGTTTTCCACCATCCGGGACAGGATTTGGAAGAAGATCTCAGGGTGGAATGCAAAACTTCTCTCACAAGCAGGGAGAGAGGTGCTGATAAAAGCGGTTCTACAAGCGATCCCTATATGCTATGGGTTGCTTTCGGCTTCCGGTCACATTGTTAAGGGAGATTCAGAGTATGATCTCTAACTTCTGGTGGAGTAATGGGGGTCAACACAAAATACATTGGGTGGCATGGCAGCGACTTTGTGAAAGTAAGTTGGCGGGAGGCTTGGGGTTTAGACAACTACGCTTGTTTAACTTGGCTATGTTAGCAAAGCAATTATGGCGCATTTGGCTTTTCCCTGACAGGCTCCTGAGCAGAGTTCTCCGTGCACGTTACTTCCCTTCCGGGGACATCTTTTCGGCAGCTCTTGGGACCCGACCCTCCTTCACGTGGAGAAGTTTGATGGCTGCGCAATACCTTTTTCGAGCTGGGTGTCGATGGGGTGGGCTCGGGGTCACAGATTCGAGTGTGGAATGATCCCTGGCTCCCCCGCCCTCGCTCCTTTCGACCCATTACTCCAGCCCCTTCGGATTTGAACCATCTTCGTGTGGCCGATCTGATTGACCCAGAGACGTCGGACTGGAAGGTGGACTTGGTGCAACAACTTTTTTGGCCTCTGGATAGCTCCATTATCCTCACTATCCCGATTAGCATCCATGGGGAGGAAGATCTTATGGTTTGGCACTATTCTCGTAATGGTTATTTCTCGGTTCGTAGTGCTTATCACCTCGCCATGACAATCGAGGATAGGCCCTGCTCTAGTGATTGTGGGGCGAAGGAATCGCAGTGGTGGCGTAAGGTATGGCAGGCTAGAGTTCCGAACAAAGTAAAGGTGTTTGTGTGGCGTGCTTGCTTGAACGCCCTCCCAACAGGCTCTAATCTCAACAAACGAATGGGTCTCCATGCCGTGTGTCCCTTTTGCCATGATGAGGCCGAGGATATCTTACATATCTTGGCGGGATGCACATTTGCACGACAGGTTTGGGGTCTGGCTTCACTGGGGGCTGATCTATCTCATAGAACAAACCAGGGAGTTATAGAATGGATGCAAGCAGGGGCCTCACAGATGAATTCTCAAAGGTTTGGCCTGTTCCTTTGTGTGTGTTGGGTTATTTGGTGGTTTCGGAATCAGCGTGCAATGGACGGCACACGGGTAGAACCTGTACATGCCTCGGATTTTGCAGCACAGTACTTGGATTCCTATCTCTCGCAAGTCGACGCCTCAGCACGGCCAGTAAGTTCTAGTTCGTCGGCAGTTTGGTTTGCGCCCTCGGCAGATTGTGTAAAAATAAATTTTGATGGGGCTGTGTTTGCGGCGGAGGGCGCGATCGGCGTTGGGATTGTGGCAAGGGATTCGCAGGGGCAGTGCATGGCTTGGTTGTCTCACCGTGTGTTTCGTGCCGGAGTGGAGAGATGGCCGAGGCGTGGCTGCTCGGAGGCCATACAGTTGGCTGTGAGGAAAGGTTGGCGCAAGGTGGTAATCGAAGGAGACTGTGCGTCTTTAATTAGAAAACTTGCTGACGGCACTAGAGATTCTTCCCTCTTAGACCCAGTCGTGGCTGATATTCTTAAATATGCGGTCAATTTCCACTCTGTTTTTAGTTGGGTTAATCGATCTGGTAACGCTGTTGCACATCATTTAGCTCAATCTGCTGTAAGTCGGGTGGAGGGTACTTCTGTTGTATCCCCTACTATGTTGGACTTGTTGTCTGCTGACTTTCAATTGCAATGAAAGGTGTTTCTTGTTTTCAAAAAAAAAAAAAGTGTAGTAATTGCTACCTACAAGAATGTGACCCCTCTCAAAATCACAAATTATCAAACAAGTCCCATCTCGGCTTTTTCTAACTATGGATTCTATACTCTTAACAGAAGGTTCACTTCCTTCTTACAGTATTAGAACTATTAATTTATTTTAATAATATTATAGTTATATGTAGGTAGAAAAATAATTCACATTCTTGATGTATATATATGAGCCCGGAAGTTGGTACTCCTCTCTCTAATTCCTTCCACTTGCGTCACCATTTTTGTTATATGGTACTGCAATCAAAATATTCTAATCAAGTGTGAATTCCAAAATTGGATCAACATAAACAAATAATTAATTAGTAGTATGTAGGTACGAAGATCGCATTATTAATAAATAATAAAAGAAAGTATCAAGAAAACACATATGGTGGTGCAGCCAGTCAAAAAATACTAAGTCATCAGTTTGACTGCTACATGTTCAAAAAATTGGTTCCTTTGCCTGAAAAAGAATACTGCTTGTACTTTGTTTAAGCGCAAGTGGTACTACTTTAAACTATACTTCAGATTCTTTGTTGCTCATCCTCAGAGGAAACACCCTATTGTGCTGCTCCGCATAACACCAGATTATGTCCCCTAATCCTACTTAGAAGATTGGATTTGTATATATTTTCAATTTTATTTTCTTATTTCAGAAATAAAAATTTTAATGTGTTTTATTTTATTTTTTTTTATATTAGTATAAAAGAAATAAAAATAAGTTGAAAACAGATCCAACTGTATAATTACAGTGATGTTTTTTTACTGTGCTGTAAAACACAACCAAACAGAACTTGTATACTAGTGTGACTGTGTGTTTGTGTTTTACAGTGTGGAATTTTCACATGCCCTCACTTCCTCTCCACTCCAAAGGAAACACGCACTCACACACACATGTCTGCACGTGTGCATATGGCAATTCAGAATTTCCAACAGATTTCAACACATGTATGCACGTGCGCACACTTTTCAATCTTATTTATGCTTTTCTTGGGCTTAATTAATTTTAAATAATTACTATAACTTATACAGTTTGGGCTTCTCATCTAAATCTTTCTGCAACCTCATTCCAGTCTTCAGTTCTTGTTCGTTCTTATCCTCCCCAATTTTCAAATTAAAAAAATTATTTCTTTGATTTTTATAAATATTAAATAATTATCTCCACATCTCTTTATACATTAGAATACTAATTAGATCTCTATAAATATTGAAAATAATAATAATAATAATAATGATGAAGAGAAGAGAAGAGAAGAGGATATTATTGGAAAAGGGTACGTGTGATAATATATATTAATATAATAGTTGGAGGTGCAGGGTAGATTTAATTACAGTTGTCAATGAATTGAAAGAGGAAAAACACGAGGGTGTATGTCATGAAGATTTTTCGGAATGAGTGCAAAACACACATTGATCTAAAAGGGTGTTTACGTGGATTACTACGTTAATGAGTTTGATTAATTTAAGATATATATGGGTAGTAAATTTAGTGGGAGGAGCAGTAGTGGTAATCTGGTACTGGTAGTGTGGTGTGGTGGAGTGCGCATGATGGTTTGATGGGGCTTTGGTTTCTTCGTCCCAGTCAAAGGTTAAAATGCCCCCATCCATCATGTGCTTCTTCTCTCGGATCACTCGTTCCTTCCTGCCACCAACCACCTATTCTGTGTGTCACTCCTCCTTTTTTTTTATAACCTAATGTTTTCATGTAATCTCTGACTTTATATTGTAAGTGTTTGGATATATATATATATATTTGTTGTCTGTATGCACGAGGGCTTGTTAGTTGTTGCGTCCTACTATTAGCTATTTTGTACCAGTTTATGGCTCTATATATTATGCATTTGTTAGAGATTTTAGATTATAAATGGTCAAAACATCTATTTATGGTGGACTCCGTATGTACAATATCTTGTAATGGCGCTAGTTGATTTTACAGATGTTACGCCCAATTTAGGACAAGTAATTAGATAGCTTATACATAGTAGTTGTGGATTTAGATTACACATACTTACAAACATCTGTGTAGAGTGGATCCTGTACGTACATCTTCGAATGGCTTTTTAGGTTATTTTACAGATGATACGTACACATAATTTAATTAGGACAAGTAGTTAGATATTGGACGCATACTTCATATTTCAAAAATAAAAGAGTATGTAATGCTCATTCATATGCATACTCAATACATAAAAAACATCGAATGTGATATAAATTTAAACACATCAGATATTACATGGTGTATGTCACCACTCCGCATGTTTCCTGTCAATGAGACAATTCACTTACGTTAAATGTACTTGGAGCCAATGGTTTAGTGCCACAATTGAAGTAAGAAATATGTACGATTTTTGGATTCCTTTAACTGATAATTATATTCTCCCCCCCTGATATTTAATACATGTACATTTCTGTTATTTGAAAAATTACACCTAGCACCCTTGATGTTTGCTTTCGTCTAACAAATGAGTCCCTCCGTTAGTCAAAATTCATCGATTTTGCTAATATCATTAACAAAAAAAATTACAAAAAAAAAAATATATATTTACCTCCAATTGACTTATTATTGATTTATTGTGGGTCAGATATATATTTTTATAATCAAATTACCCTCATACATTTTCACGTCTTAATGCATGTAATGAGGTATATCTTTACCGTTCTAAGGGTAGTTTAGTTAGAAAAAAAAATATTTGATTTGCAATAAGTGAGTAATAAGTCAATCAATGGTAATATAATTTTTGATTCAATTTTTTGTTAATATCAGCAAATTTGGTAGGTTTTGATTAATGGGGGACCTATTTGTCAGAGGGAAGCAAATCTCAGGGATGCTAAATATAATTTTTCAAATCATAAGAAAGTATATGTAATTACATCAAATTTTAGGGGAGGGGTGTGTAATTATCCCTTTTTTTAATGTTTTTCCAAGGCAAAGAACATATGGTGAGGATTAAAAATTTTCAATTGAATAATCATGAGGGGTTGAATTATGCAAATATAGTTAGGAATTGAAAAGTAGAAATGAAGATTTGATGATTGTGGGGAATGATGGAAACAAAAATTGGAAAAAAAGTGGAGTTGGAATGAGATTGAAGCTGTTTAGAAATTGGAAATGGTCCAAATAGTAGAAAGATGTTTGGTTGGCATACATATTGATTTGAGGCATTCAAAAATGGGGTGTGTCTGCGTCCTATCCAGCTCATCTATATGGCTCCATATTTAGACAACTCCTGTTTGTTTGCTAGCTTCGGACCCATCTCTTGCCTCCCCCTGTCCCCTCTTTTCCCTTTCTTCATATCATCATCACCTAAATACATTTTTCTTTTCTTTTTTTTTAATTTTATCTAATTTCATGATTGTATCAATTTAAATTAACATATTCTAACAATAAATTAAAATACCCACATTTTTACTGCATTCGAACTTAAAATGTCTAATTGTTTTTAATAAATACATTTTATATCATTCACTATGTTCAAATATGAAAAGTTGATCAAGTATATTTATAAAATATATTTAAAAATAATAATAAACAATAATATTACAAAGTAAATACACATTCACATAACTCAAACTTACAACTTCTTTATTGATAAATCCTCAATCTTGTCACTTGAACGAATTATCATTGGTAAAATATTTAAAATATTATGATCACAAGTAAATAATTATTATTTATTTCTAAGAATTGTTAATTTATAATAATAATGAGAAGCAGCTGAAATAAAAGAGAGAATTGGAAATGGAAATGGAAATGGTACAGAGATCATGTGAGCACATGATGGAATTAACTGATTTGTTGGGATATCCCAAGTTCAATAAATATTGATTGGGGGATTCAATGGTGTGACTTCCATTAAAGGGAAGATAGGCTGGCACCTGCACCCTGCGCCACGTGGGGAGGACTCTCCATGGTGGGGCCCCCCACCTTACCACTTTGTCATCTTTAGCCAAGTACGCCGTACGATTTTCTTGTGTACCTTCGCACCACCCAATAAATAATTTGGGCCTTCCACTCTCATTTTCTTCTCCATTTTCCATCCTTTTTTTCTTTTTCAAGAATATATTCTCCAATGTATTTTTTTTTTCAATAAACAAATTACATAATTCAAAAAATAATCATTTTTATTTTCAAAAAAATAATTTATGGAAATATTAAATAAAATAAATGCAATAATAGGACGCGAATATTTCCTTTACAGAAATATTTGGGCCTTTGTATTCTCGCGAGTGGCCCATATTCAGACACCAATACCCTCACTGGGCCAGTCTATATTATAGGAATGGGCCCATTTTCTGCCAGTAGTATCTTGTAGCCCACCAACCCAAATGGAGACTGGGCCTCCACATTGAAGAGTTCGTCAAATTATTTTTTTTCTTTATTTGTTCTTTTTCTAATGATCCACCGGGAAAAAAGATGTTCTTGAAAATCTTTTTAAGAATAATTGCATTTACACTCTCTATTTCTAGTATATTTATGCAAATTATCTTTACCTTCTACATAATTATAAATACCACCATTGACAGACAAAAAATAGATTAGTTTATGTAATGATGTTAACGTCTTTAGAGATGTGAATATAATTTTCTAAAAAATAGAAATTATTTATGTAAATGTTAAATGTATGTTTAATTATCCAAAAGGTAGTAAAGTTAGTTTGTATAATGTTGATTTTGATACTTCATTAATAGTATAGGTTACGGCCCTTCATTATTTCTTGATTATCTTGTTCACAAATTTATACCTTTTGTGAATTGTGTTCTTTTGAAACGAAATAAAATAATCATCTCTTCCTAAAAATTATAAAATTTGAGATCTTTAATTCAAATTTCATCACTAATGCAAATAGTAATTTATCTATATCTATATTATAAAAAAGAACTCTTTGAGCGTACCAATTTTATATTGTCCCAATTTACCCTTCATTTCATTTTTTCTCTTAAAAACTATTTGGTCAGATTTTTTATAATTTCAATATTTTTTAAAATAATTTTATAATTATGTTTTTCCTCATAACCACCTACTACCCACATTTATGTTTCTCCTTACTTCTCCATATTTATTATAATTTATTCTTTTAATAATTTTTTTTTTATCTCATATCAAATTTCTTTTTATATACTCGAGGGAACCACGTGCAACGATATCTAGTTTATATAAAAGTAATTCAATTGTCAATACCTAACCGCGTTTTTACTTCTTTTTTTTTTTTTAAAGTTGGATTAGCTTAAAGAGCAGAATTTTGTTGATGACTTTGGCACTAAATTACATCCACCAAATCTCGTTTTCGTGCTTAGGGTGTTTGTGTAAGTTGGGTGATGGATATGGTTGTCTAACATTTCATGAAATAATATCCATCCCCAAAATCACTTCAATATATATAAATCCCACACGAAACCTTATTAACTTTTTGCTCCTCTTCTTCTTCTTCTTCTCTTAAATACCTCTTAATTTCAAATCCCAATTATTGAAAATTTTGATCTACGCGACACTTATTTAAACAAATACGTGAAATTGTAGCTCGAAATTAATAGCTCTGACGCATCACATTGCTGACAAATACAACTAAAGGAAAAATTTCAAATGATTCCATGAATATTAAATGAATTTACAGTTCGTTACAACACAACTCAAAATAAAACGATAACAAGGGTTTGGAATTTTTATGAACATAAAGTTACACAAACAAACTTAGACGGTCTGTTGTTAGAATTTTAAAATACATACTTTTTAAATTTAAATTTATCAATCCAAACACAATCCAACACGTACAATATATGTACACATAGTAAAGTGAAGATGAAAGAGTAAAATAAAGTGGAGAAAGTGAAAGAAGCAGAGGGAGAGTGGTGGCTGAGAGAATGATGGATGGGGGACCATGATGGGAGTTTGCATGTCATGATGGGACTTGCTCTCACTCACTCTCACATTAACATGCAATCTTTAAATACATATATACATACATGTGTGTGTGTGTTGGGGGTTAGTAGGTATATTGTTAATGCTGATGCCTGGCTTGTCTTATCCCTTAGCTCTATTTGAAGGAGTCCTTTGTCCTTGGAGGGTATTGGTGTGATGAGTAAGACAGATAAGCCTTTGTCCATAATTGGAATAACGTAACCCACTTTGCCCCTCTACTACCATTCATCATTGCTGCCCCCAACCCTATATATAATGGATGCATGGATCTCAACTTTTCTTTCATTCTACATCCTTCCACTGTAAAAACCTAAAATGTTAATAGTTATAATTAAAAATTATAATAAATTACTATTATTAACTATGATTAAATAAAATTGATATAAATTTTCCATCGTGAAAAAAATTATTTGCCATGCTTAAAGAGACATGGTCAAATACTGTCATAATAAATATTTTAACCATCCTCACAAAAAATTATAGTCAACAATCGTTGCGTAGCTGTGGTGAATAACTATTTACTATGACTATTTATTATTAATCATAGCAATTCATCGTAACTAAATATTATAATTCTTCTAGTGTTCTAATATAATATTGTATATAGCCAAAGAAAAAAAAAAAAAAAAAGGTCCACATCTCTCGAACAATCCATATTTCTATGTATGATAAATACATGAATAAGATACATATATAGATCATTAGCACAAAAATCATTAATCTTGTCATCTTAATTTAGCAACTACTAAAAGAATTTATCTTCTTTTTTTTCATTATAATTGAGAATTTGGAGCAATAATTGGACTATTTTTTATGCCTATATATATTAATCATGACAATCTCCGTAGACGATCTTGTAAACGGAGTCTTGATTAGAACAATCGTATACCTTTGTATATAAATTTAAATTAATATATTATTAATACAATAAAATATAAAATTGTAATGCTTGCTCCCTATGTATACAGTATTTTTTTAATTATTAAAGATGATTAATTAAATTAAATATAAAAAACAACTTATATACCCTAAGGACAATCAAAGGTTAGAAATTTATTAGAGACATCAAGTTGCAAAGAGATTCTTTTGCATCATGTTATGATGAGAATGATAAGGGAAAAAGTAAATAAAAAAAATTATGTATTTATAATATTTATATATTGTATTAATATAAATATATATTTTGTCATGCATAATATTATTAAAAAAAAAAAAAAGGCCAATAAAACATCATTAACAAAACAAAACTCTATATCAAAAGATCACATTGCGAATTGTACCTTAATTTTCCCTGGAATATAATAAAAAATTAAAAAAGGTGCTCCTGCAGTGGTGGAGATATGATGAAGTGGTTACAGGGTCCATGCATGCATGAGCCATGATGCATATACTACAGAGATTACAGGCTGGGACAGGGACCCAACTCAGTTGACCAATTACACAGAAAATCAAGGCCGCTCATCTCCATCAGTCGCACTCACACCACAAGTCCGTGATCTACTTTAACATTCCATTGATTACGATCAGTCGCAAATTCTACCCCATCTCATTTTTTAATTAATCACATAATAAATATAATTATATTTATTATATTATTAATTTTATATGATCAAATTTAATTTGAATAAAATATATAATAAATTACAATGACACCCCTAAAAATCAAGATATATTGCAAGTATTTCCTCATTATTTAGTAAATTACCAACATCGTTTGATTTTATATAATTATATAATTTTCTTATGGAGGTGTGGAATTTTCCACTTTACCTTTATTATATTCTTTAAAAATAATAATAAATTATAATAATACAAGATGAGGAAGGATTAAATTTTTTAAAAAATTAAAAAAAATCCACTTGGTTGATAAAAAGAATATTAAAATAAATAAATAAAATTATAATTCGTAATCTATAAATTTATTATTTTCAGTTCACCATAAAAAAATAAATGAGAATCTAATGGAGATTAACAAATTTAACTAGTTATTTAACGGCAGTTAAAATCAAATAGAGTATTAATAATTTTTAAATAACAATAATGTATTTATAATTATGCTAAATTTACAAAAAAAAAATTGTTGTAATTTATCCTAAACAAAATTATAATTAATGTATAGAGTAAGGGCAAGAATATGATAGCTTAGAAGTGATTTTTTTAAAATAATTAATAAATTGATAGATTTACTTTATCTAAGTTCAGAAAAAAAAAAAGTATGTAATTTGTCAAATAATTTTAAAATATTAGTTGAATTCCAAATTACAGTAAAAAAATAAATATATTTAAATTTAATTCATTGCGTACAACAACGTAAATTTAAATTAATATTTTTTTTTTCAGTGATTAATCTCAAACTTGATTTTATTAAACACTAAAACACAAGGGCGTAAATCTTCTTCCACAATAAGCTACTAAGTAACGGTATTAGTAACATAATAAAAATGCATTCTTCGTCATTAATATGTTTACTCTGTGTCATGTCATGAGAAAAAGGCATAAAAGAGTAACTTTTGTATGGGGGTATGTAAGATTTTGTCGCTGAATTTGTGCTTTGTGCTGTTTTCACTCATTCTTGGATTTAGATTGGTTTTATCTTTGATCTTGTCCCATTAATTAAATTTATGAGTTTTGTGAAAATCAAATTTAACTTATCTTACTTTATTACCTTCTTTCTATAATAATTAATCTTTGTTTTTATATCCATTATATTTGTGTCGTATGTATCAGTTATAATCCTTATAGTTAATTTACTATTGTTAAAAATTAAAATTTAATCATATGAGTCAGGACGTATGTTTAATCTCATTAAACACCTTAATAATGATATAAATTCACATGACCACATCATAATGTGGCAACGTCTACATCTTTTTTTTTTATTTTTTTATTTTTTGAAGGAGAAGGAGCCAAACTTTCTAAATTAACTGAAGAAATGGTTTGAGTTGATTTTTTTAATCTTTCAATAAATTATCGCGATACTAATTTTGTGATATAAAAAAAAAAAAATAAAACTTGTTTTTCCAAATATATTCGCATGATGTTTAATTAAATTACATAAACAAATTTTATATCGCCCTCTAAATTGATACATTTGAAGTTGAGAATTTCACATTTATAATAATAAAACCACTAATTTGTTTGAATAATTTAAAGCTTCAAATAATTTCAAATTCTTTAAATCTTATTATTTGCAATCTATTTAATTCGATATTATGTGAAATAATGACCAAATCCTAAACTTGCTTTTATGCTGTTTCCGTACAGTTTGATAAAGAGTGACATGATAATGTGATAATTCAGAGTGATGAGACATAATGGCTTCTTTTTAAGCCGTCAAATCGTGAGGTAGCTTTACAGATGGACGGTCGTAATTGGCGATTCACGGCTGTCTCCCACGCTCTCGACTCCTATTTGCCCTTGCACACCTCCATACCACGTCGCCCTTCTCACGTCATCCCTATCTCATCATTTGCAAATATTAAAATTAAAAAAAAAAAAAGAAAAAGTTTTTTTTTTTTTTACTCTTCTTTTCTTATTTCTTATTATTTTTCAATTCGAGTTGGTTTTGGCACAAGTTTTCTAAAATCACAATTCACCTACAATTCTATGGTTAATTATCGATGCCTTTATTTCTTCTTTTACTACCAATAATAAATAAATTAGAATAATTTATTTTAATATACTGAATAATATTTTAGTTCAATAAATACATTAATATGATGAATCATTATAAATAACTCATATAAAATAAGATAAACACTAACTTTATTTATAATAAGTTGTAGAAAATGAGATAAATATCCACATAATTCATAGGACCTAAGTCTTAATTTCAATTATTAGGCAAACACATTATTAGCAATATCGATGCCTATTTTAACACTTTTTTATTTTATTTTTAAATATTAATTCAATAATCTTGCAAAAGTATGGGTTGTACTATATATTTCATAATAATGAAATAAAATTACATATCAAAAATTACTACATTTAGACTGAGCTTTCAATTCATCTAAAATATGGTATAAGTTGATCCAAATATTTTTCTCAATAAACTATAATTGAATTATTAAAATATTAATATAATTATCATTTAAAAAAATAATAATCCAAACATGATCAGAGTTTGTCAAAGGAAAGAAGTTGAAATCCAAAGTGTGTAGCCCGGTCCATTGGACCGGAATATAGAGAGAAAGGTGAAGCAAAGAAAAGAGGGGTTGTAGTGTACATTGTAATGCGTCCAAAATCAGAGACTCAGGTGTAGCAGGGGCCCGCTTGTACTTTCTGTCGCATACGTGGCATCACCCCGTGGCCCCTCCACTCTTGTTCCCTGTACACCTCCATTCTAGAATTTTTTGGTTTTTATTTTAAAAATAGAAACAAACTCCAATTTATTTTCCAAAAAAGAATCTAAAGTCTAAGTCAATTTATATAATTATTTGTTAAAGAGAGATTTAAAGAAATGAAAATGTAGAAATGTGAAGAAAGCTAAATGATTGGTGATTTGTCGCACATGCCAAAATTCATGATATGAGGAACTATTTTTATTTACTTTTGGTTGAGAATTATATATTAATGAAACCAAGAAAATGGATTACAGCATTGTATAGTGGAAAAAGCAAAGATAAAGAATAATCACAACACTCCATATGCCTAAATTATTGGAGTCCACTAGTATTTGGGTTGTTTCAAACACTACCACACCTTTTCTCACCCAATTATTCATCCCTTTTTTTTATATGAATCTATTATAATTATATTATAAAATTTACTTATTAATTATCAATATATATTTTAATTATTAATGTTGAAAAAAAGTAATATACTTGTAATGAAATTGATTTACTGAACACATAATATTACAATGAACCAATAATTACGATTATAGTTATATATTGATGTGTTTCGAACCAAAGATTCGCCCTAATTGAATTACATCAATGTTAAATTAAACTATATAATAAATATATCGATGAGTAATTTAAAAAGGATTAACAAGCACATAATATATTTGTAATGAGGTTTTGATTTGATGCAACTAAATTTAATACAAGTAAAAAAATTGGAAATGATTATACGAAATTGGGGTAATTCTTGGCCAAATAATAATAAATTATGGCCACCCATAATAATCAATTAATCTAACAAATTTGGTCACTCTTTTTAACAAGCAATATGGAGAAATTACGCAAAATTAGAACAAAATTCCTGACCCTCCGATACTGACTTTTTTACCCTTAATTAATAAATAAATAAAAGGGCTAGAAAAGGGATTCTGGAAATTTTCAAAACGAAAAAAAAGTACTCTATGGTTGCGGTTCCTGTACATCCGGCGTAGACAATCTCTGCCTCTTGGGTTCTGGCTCGGCTTCACCTGCGCCTGCGCCCGTGCCGGGCCCTGGAACTGAGGCTGGATTTTCGGAGTGGGTGTCACAGCTAGCACAAGCAGCCGCATCAAGGACACCGATGGGACTCGGCGGCGCGAGAGGCTCAATGCTTATGACTTTAAGACCGTCTGAGGGACACGTGTCCAACAAGTATTCCTCCATTAGTTGATGACAGCTTCTCACCATTTCCTGTCTCCGGGAAAAACACCAAATCAGTATTTATTTTTAACCCCCCGATGTTTCGAAATTCCAATTTACCACCCCGAATTAATATACACATTTCTAGTGTAACTCCCATCACAAGGAACTGGAACGCTCCAAAATAACACACCCGGAACTTACTCTGTCTACTCTCGCATCGAAAGGAGTGGGCAGATTTACACCCTGACCGGCGGCGGAAATCACGGCGGCCGCTGCAATGACCGATGCCGGGAAGCCCAGAAAATCTATCACTGATATTCATTAACCACAGAATTACACAAATCTTAAACTTCAAACCATGAGAACAAAATCTTATTCCATAATGAATAATTGTTGAGAGGATTACCACGGGTGGTATTGAGGATTATATTGGAGGCGATCGAGTGGAGGGTGGAGGCCGAAGAATCCGATTTGGTGGCGGAAGAGGGGAGCATTGAGATGAAGTAATGGAGGTAGTCAAAGGGAGTAACAGAGCGGAGTCTCCACTTGAGAGTTGCCATTACCAAAAGCTCCATTCTCTGTATTGTTTTGGGCTCAAATACGTATGTTGTTTCCAGCATTTGCAAGTCCAAAAGCAATGGAACGTACAATTCTTCCATTTTCGCAGCTAGAGACAAGCACGTCAATGATAGAAGCTGAAATGGCCATCCAGTTTCCTATTTATCCCAAGAATAAAATTGATTAAACTTGTCCCCATTGATGTGGGCATAGATGATAGAGAAAGAATCATGTACCGGAAGTATATGAGAGGAGAGGAAACGATCCAAGTAGTTGATGGAGAGGAAAGCAGTTACCGGTTTGAATTGAAAGTGTGAATGGACCTTTGAGTGGTGAAAGGCTATTGTTATCATACAATCATTTACGAGAAACAGAACTTGGTGTGTTTGCAAATATGCACATACCTTGAGGATGGAGTTGATGGAGTCCTGGCGAGCGGTGAAGTGGCTAGATCGGTTTTGGCAGAACCGGAGATAATCCGGGTGGGGCATGTGGTGGGGCTCCGATTCCAACAGCCGGGCGATAAATGAAGATTCGTCGGATGGTAATGGTGCCGAACAATATCCAGGGTACGTGTCAGCATCGGATCTAACGACGTCGTCCGCCAATTCCTCGTTACAGAACAAGTTAGTATCGGAATTGTCGGACATGGCGGAGCACGGCGGCGGCAATCAGCGGCGGCGAGGGCACAGCATTAGAGGCGGTGGGGAGGAGAAGAGAAGGCGGTGTGGAAACATACATGGCCGCCTAAGGTTTGTGGAGGAGGAGGAGGAGGAGGAGTACTAGTAAGGACATTTTTTTATTTTTTTTTCACTTTTGTTTCTTTCTCTCACACACTGAATGTGTGTAATGTGCGTGTTTTTCTCTCTCTAAATAAGTAGTGGGGTGTGTGTGTGGGTGTATGTATATATGTGTAGTCGAGAGATGGGAGGGGAAGGGAAGAGGAGCGTGGAAGAATGCAGGCGAGCACTGTGAACGTGAACGTGAAATTCTAAGGTGGAGCAGGTGTAATTAATTTGGTGTATTTATTGCCGTGTGATTAAAGAAGGGTAAATGATTAAAAATACATCCGATGATCTTATGATTAAAGTCCACTGGGATGGAATTTCTTTTTCAATTTTTATTCTCATTTTCAGGCCTCCTGCTCTTGGGCCTTGCAAACCATTACTAGTGTTTTACTTGACTTTATGCAGCAATAATAATTACTTTTTTTCAAGTAGTAAAATATATGTGCTTGAGTTGTAGGTAATTAATTATAATTATATTAGATCCACGGAGTTGAAATGGCAACAAGTTTAGTAAATTTGTATTTATGAACAAAGCATGGATCTTATAATTTGTACCCTGGTCGAGATTCAGTAATTTATTTAATGGACATAGTCTCCTTTCAGAAGGATTGTATTTTAATTATGTAATTATGTCTGTGATTTGGGTCGATATTATAACACTCAATTGCAGAGTTCATTGATAAAATCTGAACCTAGAAAATCCAGGTCATTAGATGATTATGAACAAGAATCCTTCAATTCCTAAGTAGGTTAGTTTAAGTGAAGATATATTTATTTGTAAAACAGCAGCACTGCATTTAACTTAAGATTGGAAGAGTGTGAATGGTGTGATTGTGATGTATGTATTTGGTGGTGCAACTGCAACTGCAAGGCATGGTAGAAAACTGAATGATAGGGTGTATAAAATAGTAAACTTTGATTTTCGGGATTGACTGGTCTTTGGTCTTTTTTTTCCTCTTAACAAACTTATATATTTATTTGAATGCAGTGGGAGAGATTGTACTAACTTTCAATTCCCTTTGGGTTTGGGTGGCATGACCATGTGCTTTCCTCTGTCTCCAGCTCCATTTTCTTTTCACCTTCTTTTGGGGGTGGGGTCTTTCAACTCTGCCCCATCTCATCTAAATCCCTGCTTTCAGACTTGTTTTTGCATTTCTGTATTTCCATCTCTGCTCTATTTAGTCCTGTATCTATAGGAGTGTGTCGCAGTAATATTTTTTCGTTTGGACAAATACATTTAGTCCTTCGAATATAATATACTCATATTCACTTATTTAGTCGCATAACTACGTGCTAAATAAATTTAATCACGTGATTAAGTATATCCGAACATACTAACTCTTGTAACTTTTTTTTTTTTATAGTCTTGTAACTTCTTTAGGCAACTTCTTGTTTGTGTGTGATATAAATAGAGGACTAAAAATGAAATTTTGTTGTGTGTCATAATAGCCCCATTCATTCTTATGTACTTTGCATCAGGAAGAGCATTTCCTGTTGAACTAAAGTTGCTCTTCATAATTCACTTATTAAAGCCCAGAATAATGTGTCCATCCATCATCGTAGTTCATTAATCGTTCAAAGCTCGCCTATTATGACAATTATGGCAATTATTGAGAAGAGCCCTCATTCTGAAATATGCCAATTCTTCTTACACGTTACTGTTTCTTCATTCTCTTCCTATATATATTCCTTCAGACAAGCATCATTCTTGACTATGTAGAAGCATCAGATGCAGTTTTGTTATATTACATAATTTGAACTCTCCATAGAATACACACTCTTCGTTCGGATGATTTAAAGGTTAGAGTGAGGGGAAGTACTTGGAGAGACCATATGGGAGAGTATAAAACTCTGCACTTCTAGGATCTTTATCGAAATACTTGAACTTAGCCCACCAATGCCTGCCACTGTCTCTTCGAGTTGAGGCGTGCTTGCGTGCAAAAGTAAGGTCCAGAAAGAATGCAACGAGTCCGGCGACGGTGGCTGGGGACGTGAAGATCACTAACACCATTTTGTTGAACTGCACACAATAGAAGTTACACGTGATTAGTTGATTGCTGGTAAAGTTGCTTAAAGGTTGAGATAAGAGTGTGAGTCAAGAAGGTTGGTGATGGTAGGCTTTACATACCCAGACGGAATGAGTGTGAACAGGGCTGTGACCAGAAGTTATCACGTAGTCACTGAAATACCTTGGCACTGAAAGACCCATGAAGAATGAGAAACCTATAATAAACTTTGTTCTGAAGCTGTTGAGGTTGCAGTATTGCAGTAGGCCAAGACCAGCAGAAGCTGCATTAAGGATAGCGATGAACGTGACAGTTAAGTAAATACGATCAAAATCGGGACGGATGTGGGACAGGAAAGAAACATATTTGTTATGCATCTCCCATAGAAGACAGAAATTCGACAGTCAAATTCCAAATTTTGCTTAGACTCAAATGTGACGTGCTTAAACTTGTAGATTTTGTCATATTTTCTATTCCCAATTTATAAAAATTTGGATTCTAATGATCTAATCTATGAATTGAAACAGAGGAGTCAAAGCAATTACACCAAGTACATGATGCACCATTACATTAGAAAAGGAAGAAATACGTACACATGAGAGCAAATAGAACACAATATAGAGCTCCAACAATTGGCAGGGGGATGGAAGCAATAATAGCTCCAAACTTTCCTGTTTATTGCCATGGAAGATTATACAATGAGTAGAAAATACAGAGAAATTTTGTGTAATAAAAGAACATTTAAAGTGGGCATCAGATGAACAAACCTAGTACTGAAAAGAAGAGCATGAAAGCTGCTGATGTCTGAACCACCCTTCTGCTTCCCACTCGCGTCAGAGCCAACAATCCTACATTTTCACTGCACTAAGAGAACAAGAATTAGATTATATGGAAAAATGGAAGCATTAATAATACATCCATCCAAAAAAGGTTTTCCATTGATAATTTGTTCAGTTTCCAGTTCAGGACTGAGAATTAAATATTTTGAAGTGTTATGATAATGATGAAAACAACATAAAGTGGCAGTGATATGATGGAGATTCTCCCTCGGTTTTCTCTAAAAACTGAAACTGAAGTGCAGGTATTCAGATTGTCTTTCAATGCATCTAACTGTACCAGTGACTTGCATTACTCAAATTCTAATTCCTATGCTAGTCAATTTCCACAAGTGGCCAATACTCTGCAACCAGGACCGGAGCTCATCTGATTAACTCACATATATAACCAGCTTCAACCAGTACATTCCAGGGGCCTTTTGATGATTAAAACAAGGTATTGCATTTCAATGTTTATATGGCACCAGCTTACTTTAAATAGACTGAGTAGACTTTGAGCAAGGTAGTTAAGACAAACTTTGAGATCCTTTAAATCATCTTTCGCATATATTTGGAAAAAGAGAAGGTTCCTACAATTATGCAATTTGCGCAAGAAATTGAGTTGTGAGAAAGCACAGCACAACTGTATCAAATGGAAGCAATCACACTCTATCTACATGTTTCCATTTGAGATTCTTTATAGTCATGATGAGTTTCTCATCTTAAACTGGGACTACCAAAATACTCTCCTCTTAATTGTATGTGAAAGTGTGGTATATTATTGACTTAAGTAAACGGTAACACCACAAGCATCTATGAATCTATAATTCAGTTCCTTTGTTTCTTTCAGTAGGTCAGATGTATTACACTGATACGGTAGATCCACTTCCTGTACCGAATAAACCATCCAGAAAAATACCGAATCCCTGTACCTCATAAAAATAAAGAGTGAGAAGAAAAAAAAATTACATATGAAGGTTGGACAATCCTGTGAAGAATAATATGAATTCCGGGAACAATGTGATATATATCAAGCTCTCTTCTTACCAGCCAACCAACACCTCGGCTGAGAACAGAAGCTGGTATATGTGTAGCACTCCCATATCTAGATGCAGCAATAAATGCCCCTGTTGACTGCCAAAAGAAAATGAAAATGAAACCATATAAAATCATCCTTCCAGATAAGTAGGCAAAATTTGACAGATACTTTTCACCAAAGATCTTATTAGGTCTCATTGATTGAGCAAGTTCTTTGGGATGAACTTCTGAGAAGAGGAGAACTCTGAAGTAAAATTGTATCCTTTTTCCAGAAAATTTGGGATATTAATAAGAACCTCAACCATTGCGACAAAAGCTGCAGCTAGTGTCACTAGAACTTCTCCAACATGTAAACTGGGTGGACCCCATTGAATTGGATATGGAAAGCTAATCCTGCATGTTTGAGGGATGGCATTAGTACTTGGAAGAAATGGAGCAGAAACTATTATGTTAGCAGCAGGCATTGAACTGTTATGCATCCATAATCTAGCTACTGGCTAGTTCGTCTGTAACCTGAAGAGAATAACCTATAATATCAAACTGAGAAAATTATTTGACGTGTAATAATCTAGGAGATATAAAATTTGAATGTGATCTATCATTTAAGGAAGGCTGTTTGTTATCACTTGATGATTCATGCATTAGATAAAAAAACCATCTAGGTCAAGCAACAAATTGTAGACAAGTGACCATTGTGAAACGTTAGGTAAAGTCAGTTCAACCCTTCTTTATTGCAGGCTGCAACCTTCAAGTATCACTACAATGAAAAAATTAAGAAACTATATAGCATTACACAACATCACTCCTACTTGAGCAGAAATATATAAACAAAACCCAAAATTTTGAAAAATTAATACTTTTAGAGAGAAATAGTAGAGAAAGTGTATGCCCTAATCAAGGGACCTTTGACCATTTGACAGCTGCAGTGATCACTCAGCAGCCAAAGAAGGCAGCCTTAACTGAAGAAGTTAATCTCAGGTGGAACTTGAGCACAAGAATTAAGAATTATGGGGATAGACTAAGAAGGTAATGGCATTGTATACGTACCATGAAGATCCACTTACAAGTCCAGAACGATCAACACGGCAGCTTAACTGAGTATTTAGGGGCTTATTTTTGTATGCGCCAGCTGCTGTCAGAAGGGCTGCATAAGCCCACACAATCCCCACAGACAATAAGACAGCAAAACGATCATAAATGGGACGCTTAAAGCTCCATATATGAGGAATGTACTGCCACAAATGTCAATCATCGTGAGTCAAGTACAAAAATATCAACTTGACAAATAACTTAGTACAAAAGTCATGAATACTCCCAAATCAAACTGTTTCTGCAATCTAAGTTTGTCATAAGAACCAACTGATGCTTTGACCAAAGGTGTACGATTACAGGTCCAAACGCAACTCTCTCTTCTACTCGCTTTCTAAAGATGAAATTAATAATGACCCTTCTCCATTTATGTTTACCTTTATCTTTAACCATATCTAAAACAAGAACCCAAGAGTATAAGAAATAATTCAAATTTGACATAATTCAGTTGGAAGCACACGGTGGATTTCCTGCCAAACCACTTGAAGTAGAGGGCAGGGAAGAACATGCCATGATATTGTATACAGTTACATCCCCAAAGAGGAAGAGGCTAATATATGTTATAGTAGAGATAGACTTACATGAGACAATAAAATAAGAATGATTAGCTCCGGAAGCCCAACTTCCACACATTCTGCAAGCTGCAAAATCAACCAACAAACCCCCTTTAGATGGGATCATTTTCAGGTTAGAGGTCATGTTCGTGAAAATATGAATTCATTCAGGAGTACCTAAGGCGCATCAGAAGCACACTTTGACCTTAGACATCTTGACTTTTAAAGTTCTGTGGCCTGAATTGAGGCCTTTTTTGGCAAATAAATTGAATTTATATATCACAAACATAACTCCTACTCTGAGGTTCAGATTCCATGCAGACACCATGAGTAGGAACAGCTCATCTATAGGACATTCATATTTTACTCAAGTAATAATACTGCTAGAAGATTTCTTACCAGCGGGAAGCCCTGTTCATAGAGACCAAGTCCCACAAGAGCTACCAGAGGTACAGCAGAAAGAGGGCTCAGGAACCTACAATGTCAGACCAATGGGATTTAGTTATTAATTCTTTCACAAGATACCAACAAGTATCCTAACTCAAATGTCGTATTTAACCACCTACCTTACAACAATTCTCCAAATTCCCAGAAAACCAAGCAACATAGGTAGTACCGAAGCAACCATAAGAGCACCTTGTATTGCCCTCATCGTTCTTATAAACCTCTTAATGGATGATGAGAGAAATTATGATGTCAATAAATAAATAAATATGGATTCTCAAAATATAGCAATCTCATTGAATACCAACTGCCTTAAGGAGATTAGCAAGCTAACCAGATAAGGATTAAGATAGATGTAATATCTTTGGGCAAATGCAACATAAAGAGATGGAACTATGAATCTAAATGATCCGCCTATCACTACTGGCAGCCGGGTGCCAAACCAGGTCTGCAAAAGTGTGTTCACTCCAGAAACAAACAGCAAAGTTTGTATCACTTGAGCCTTCTCCACCTGATAAAGATAAAATAGAGCTTTGAATTTCTATCATACTCACAATTTTATTCAAACAAATAAACAGATAACTAGTGGTAAAGAATAACCCTAACATTGCCACCGCCCATGTAAGGAACAATGATGGTAGGAATGATCACAGTCGTCCCAAGCATTACTAAATAGTGCTGAAATCCCAAAACGACGGCTTCAGCTGCATTAAATTAGAGGTCAATACTTGGGAATTATGCTATACTTCAGTGTCCATAAATTGGGCAAAACCCCTTGATTTTGGAAGTTTGAAACCATATATAAGACTTGCATAAATCCTAGATGACAGAATTATAGCAAATGCAGGGGAAAACCCGCAAACTCATTTGCAACCAGGTTTACACATTGATCACATGGAAAGCTTTAAACAGAACAAGATATATCAGTAAAGGCAAATTGTCCGTGAATAGGCCCAAATTTGCATGCATGTGAAACAGAGAGTTCAAGTATAGCCCATGTCAGAAATCTCGTTTGTATAACTGAGCTGATCGACGCCATTGATATGCCCATGCAAAACGAGTGTTTCTCAGTGAATGAGTGTGTGTCTGTGAGACAGAGAGAGAGAGAGAGATAGGGGTTTTAGCTACCCCATGAAGGGTTGCTGTTGACACAATAATCGACGCCGGGAAGCTGTTCTTTCACAGGGTGAGGCACAAATTCATCCACCACCTTCGCCGCCACCGTCATCTTCTCTTTGTTCCAATCCCCACTCCCGTCAACTGCAAAGCTAAGAGCTATAGAAATCCAAGCCCCTCTCTCTCTACATATATATACACACAATCATAACCAAATACGGTTGTTATACGTACATCATACCACAAAGCAAAATTTCTACATCTCATTCTTGTTCAAGGTCAACAGTCTCCTCCATCAATCTTTATCATCAGCGGGAAATTCTAATTTGGGCCCATTTTCGAACTCAAATTAATTTTTTAAAGAGAAGTTGATTTTAAGAGGGTTTTAATCCCATGAATCTAAATTCAATCAAAATTAATTAATCTGCTCTCTCGTATAAAAACCTAAAAAGAAAGAAAAACTGGAAATTGATTGGTCCTGCTGCTTTGTTTTGGCAGAGAGGTTGAGAATTGAGAAGGGTAAGCCAACTAATGTGGTTGAGTAAGATGAAGACTCCATTCCTCATTATCAGTGCAGTGTGAGTGTGTAATATTCTGTGAAAGTGATACCTAACTCACCAACCAATCTCCTAAATTTCTCTATCTTTTTTCATCTTCTACCCTGCAGATGCCTTGAGTTCAAAACATTTGACTATCAATTTTAGCACACACTTGTGGGATGAATTTTCATTTTAGCACACACTTGTGCAGATGCTTTGAGTTCACAACATTCATGTGATGAAGTATATCTTAACTCTTATAAGAGACAATTTGGTCAGAAAAATATTTGTTTGACGTGCAATAAGTCAGTAGTAAGTTAATCGGGGATAAATATCGATTTTCATTTAATTTATTTTGCTAATATTAATAAATTTCATGAATTTTAAGTAACAGAGCGTTATCTATATTGTTATAATAGATTTATGTGTAATTACATAAAATTTTAGGAGATGAGGATGTAATTATTACTTTAAATTATGAGAAAACTTAAGTTTATGGTGTGTTTTAGGTGGTAAATATGAAGGAAGTTCACCAACCTGCGAAAGTCTATTTCTTTTCCTGCACACTTCACTCAAACACAAACAACACATGTTACACCATTTTGGTTGAGTCCAAATTGGCCTGAAAATTGCTAGCAGTGGACCACCCCAGTTGATGCTCATAATGATGCACCAATTCTATTTTATTTTTTGATATTTCGTAATTGTTCAAAAATTATAGAAATTACATAACAACTTTATTTGATCGAGAATAATTCCAAACTCCAATACTCTACATGCGATAGTGCTGGCTGTTTTAGAATTTAGATAGTGCGAATTCTTTTATTTGTTAAGTATTAAAAATAAATAATATAATTATTTAAAGTAAATTAATTATACTAAAACTCATTGGCAATCTAAAAGTTTCTAATCAAGCAAAAAATTATTGTCAACCTTTATACATTATGTTTTATGGTTAATTATACTTAAACCTCCTCTAAAAATACAAATTTATACCTTTCGCAAAAAAAATAAAAATAAAAATTATACTTACATCCTCTTTAAAAATTATTTTTTTACACCTGATACCCTTCAATTAGAATTTGAAAAAAAAAATGCTAGTGGTATAAAATTTAATATTTTAGTTTGGCCCTTCATTTAATATTTTATGTATATTTTTGTACTTATAAATGGATAAATATAATACATATATATTGCGTTAGGTTAGCATCATTAATTTTTCCCCTATAGGATGATTATTTAAATTATATTTTGGAGTAATTGTATCTAGTAAATTTTATGGTTAAAGATAACGAATCATGCAGTTACCTAATTTAAATAAAAAGAAATTAAATTTTTTAAGTAGTAAAATAAAATTTAAAGAAAATTTTCAAATATGCACACATATTTTTGTTTTATTATATATTTAGATTACAATGTATCTTGAACTTTTTTTAATAGTCGAATAGTAGAGTTCGAGTTTTGCAAAATAGGCCGATTTTGCATTTAACTTTCACTCAACTAATTTATCGTTAAGACTATATACATTTTACACTTTGAACTGTTTTTAATATAATATTTGGTTCATAAACTAACAAATGTAACACTTATTCTTTTGATTGGACAAAATTGTCCATTATGTCTTGAATAATTATATTATTTTAAATATATTTTAATATTTTGCACATTAAATCATCACTAGATAATTTTCTAACTAATTTTTTTTTTCTAATTAGTGAAAAATTTTAAATTAAAAGTGAAGGTGATAAATTAGTACATATAATAGATACACAATAATAAATATTTTAAATAATTTTTTTATGTATTTATTGTACTCATTCACTTGAAATTTTTGTGTATTTTATTTTACACTTCGAACTATTTTGCATAGCTTTTGTTTAGATTGCTTTCATCAATGTGGTAATAAAATTAAGTTATTAACTATTTATTTTTTTTATAGATAAAAAAAGAGTAATTATATATTAAAATTTAAATACATATACTTTTTTAAAAGTTATGATAAAATATATTTTTTAATCTTTTTTAAGTGTTTAAATTTTGATTAAGCATATATATTTATATATATTGTAAGTTTCTTTTCATAAGTATATATGAGTTGTTGGGATATTATATTTGTTATGTATCTATTATATATATTATTTTTATTACTTCACTATTAATTTAAATTATTTATTTAATATTTTTTCGAATTTAAAAAATAATTTAATGGTTAAAATATTAAAATATATTAAGAATAGTATAATTATTCAGAACATAAAAAATAGTTTTGACCAACCAAAAAAATAAATGTTATTAATTTGTAAAAGAAATATTATAGTACTAAGAATAATTCAGGAGACAAATTGTATTTAGGCCTTATTATTATTGCTAAGTATCCAAATTTTGGAGGGTGAGATTGGAATTTGGCTTCTTATTTAAGCTTTTTTGGTTGTTTTAATGGGCATCAAGCAAGTACTACGCCAACCCACGTGGAAGATAAAGAGAAAATACGCACAAATACCGTTAATTTGCACCCTCATACCTATGCATACAGTGACATATACAGGGGTAATTAGATAAGGGCAAAAAAGAGGCGTTCCAAATTCTGGTAATTAGACCTTCAAATCAGAGCAATAATCTCCAATTTTTCAGGTAGTTTTTGGTCTATCCTCGTTTAATTCTTGATTTCAGCTGCGCGTTCAGCCCAATTTCGAAATATTGCTCTGCTGTTGCAAAATTAGGGTTAGGGTTTGCGCTTCTGCGGCCTCGGGAATGCTATTTACTTTTTGCTCCATGTAAATGCGATCTTTTTTTTACTGGAATTTTGTAGATTTATCGAGGAGAATTGTAAATTCAAGGGGATTTTGATCAGGGTAATTGAAATCTGATCAGTGATGATTTCTTTTCAATTTTTATTTTTTTTAACTCCACGTCATTTTCCTAAGAAATCAACAAAACATGATCTGTTCGTTTTTATATGTTAAGCGCAAGCAACTCTTCAGGTGAAATGTTATTTTGTTAAATGCTAGGAAAGGGAGTTAGTGTTTCTGTTCTTTTATCGGCCCTTTTTCTTCTGGCCTTGCGATTGTTGATTGTGGGGGTAATGCTGAGCTGTTTGAGTTTATATGAACTGATGGGAAATGATGGAGATTATATCTCTAGCTGATCGTTTTGATGCAGTTTTTCTGGGCAGTTGATCTCTTCTGAAGAATTTGTCAGAGGTTGACAACAAATGGGGGCGCCCAAACAAAAGTGGACTCCAGAGGAAGAAGCAGCTCTTAAAGCTGGAGTGCTTAAGCATGGGCCTGGGAAATGGCGGACAATTCTTAAGGATCCACAATTCAGTGGAGTTTTATATCTGCGATCCAATGTTGACCTGAAGGTACATTTTGAGTCCAGCATATTTTTGTCGTGGTAATAGTATGGTATTTCCGTTGGTTTATCATTTGTATACATTTATAGTTGTTTCTGATTTTGTAATAGTGTTGTTCTGATGTCTGTTAGGACAAGTGGAGGAACATGAGTGTGATGGCCAATGGATGGGGCTCAAGGGAGAGGGCCAGGTTAGCACTAAAGAGGATGCACCCTGCCCCTAAGCATGGAGAGAGCTCTATGGCTCTTTCAGCCTTGAGTCAAAGTGAAGATGAAATAGTTGATGCTAGGCCTCTTGCTCCTTCAGGTGGTTCTTCACCAAATGATGGGCCAAAGAGATCCATCATGAGGTTAGACATTTCATTTACAAGTTGACAGTCCACACTGGTTCCAACCCCATTTACATTACATTGCCGAATCATACATGATCACTTGTTTCAGTTTTCACTTCTTTTAATCATTTTAATTGAAATTCTGAGAAAACAAGTCCCATTTCTAGAGAGTTTGATATATCTTCCTTTCAAACTGAGAGTGAGATACCAAGTATTATTGCTAGATCTCAATTTCTTTGTGACTTAACCATGCTTATGGAATAATATGGCAGGAAACCAGTTGATGAGCGAGTTTCTGATATTATTGTTTTTCACAAAACTACTGGGTGGTTATTGGACGTAATTTAAGATAGTTGCATTTGAAGTGCCAGGGATACTGACAGTGGATGTTTATGTTTCTACGTTACAATAGGTTGGACAATCTCATCATGGAGGCTATAAACAACTTGAGGGAGCCTGGTGGTTCGAACAAGACATCCATCGCCGCATACATAGAGGTGCTCTTTCTTTTTTTCTTTCTTTTTTTTTATTAAAGAAATTTATTAGTTATTAGATAAATACCTTTTCTATGCTGGGTTGATGTATCTAACAGCTTGTGTGTACTTGTATTCTACTTCAAAACGCATTCCCTGTATTGGAGGATGACCTGAAACCTTGCTATATACTTTAGGATTGGCCTTTGCTCAAGACTACGATGCATTTGCTACATAGCACAAGAGGCTGCTATGTGAAATATGTTAATTACCTTATATTGGATCACTTGGATTCTTGACTTTATTCTTTCCCGTTGAAACACTGTCTTTCTCAAACAAACATTTACAGTGATACACTAGAAACCAGATGACTGTCAAGGACTTTCTGACAAATATACAACAAGCTTCCCTTATTTTGTTCTTTCCATTTTTGTTGGCTGTAGGAACTAGATTTTGATTTTACTTTGTTAATTGCATTTAATGGCGCAAGCTCATTGTAGTTTATAGCAAAAACTCTAAAGGACCTCATTTGGCATGGAAAGAATCTCCAGAGTCCTTTAATGGTTAGAAGGCAAGGACAATAGTTTCCACAAGGGCGTGACCCTCTCTGTTGGATTTGATGAGTTGATTATGTTTCTTGGGCTCTGGGCCAAGGGTAACAATGATGGTTAAGTAATGTAAAAATGGAGAACTCTTATTCTTTCCTCTTGTTGTTTGTTGTTTTTTATTTAAGAAACAGTTATCTGTACTTAAGTTTAGCATAGTAATTGCTCGTGGGACTGAAATTGCCGCTTTGCCAGAAATCAGAAAATCTAAGTATTTTTAGCTGTTTGTACTGCTTAAAATGCCTGGTTGACTGCTGTTATGACATCCAAGGTGGAAAGAGTTCCTCTTGTTAGTGTAAGTTAATCAGCTAATGGATTTGGGCGGTTTTTGGCATTTTGAAAATCTAGGTATTTTACTGTGAATGTTGATGTAAGAGGCAAATCAATTCAGAATACTGGGATATGGTTCAGTTTCTTATGAAGGTCATATTAGCACTTGATGATCTATTTTTATGTTGTATTCATTCTTAAAAATATTGGATAATCCGGTAAGCTTTTATTGTTTTTCTTTTGAGCAGTTGTGTTGATGGATGTTTGGTAATCCTTACCTCTGCGGTCTTCTCGTTGTAGACCTGCGTGCATCCTTTTACCTAACTTTTCATGGCTCAGCTCTAATTTCTAGAATCTAACTTTTGAAATGTATATCTACCTAATTCAGTTCATCATTAACTAGCTCCTTATAATCTTACAACTCTTTCTTTTCCACATAGGATCAATACTGGGCACCTCCAAACTTTAAGAGGATATTGTCTGCAAAGTTGAAACATTTGGCTGCAACTGGGAAACTTATTAAGGTAACTTTCACAATTGTTCCAGATCCATGTTGTTACCCTTTTCTTTTTTCTTCCTTGTGTAATATGTAGCCACGATTTATTTTCTTGAAAACTTCGTTGATTTATTTAAGTTACTTAGTTTAATTTGGAGGCAGTTTGTGTTTTGCAGATGAAACGCAAGTATAAAATAGCTTCACCTTCCACATTATCTGAAAGAAGAAGGAATCCTTCTATTCCTGTGGAAGGAAGACAGAGGATTTCTCCCAGAATTGACCGCGATGACATTAGTCTGACAAAATCTCAGATTGATTTAGAATTGGCCAAGATGAGGAGTATGACTCCCCAAGAAGCTGCTGCGGCTGCAGCTCAAGCAGTTGCTGAAGCAGAAGCTGCTATGGCTGAAGCTGAAGAGGCGGCTCGGGAGGCTGAGGCTGCAGAAGCTGATGCTGAAGCGGCACAGGCTTTTGCAGAGGCAGCATTGAAGACGCTGAAAGGAAGAAACACTCCTAGGATGGTAAGATATTTTATCGCATTCGTTCCACTTACCATGAAAATTCGTTTACTGCTTGCTGCAAGTTTGTAATATTCCATTTAGGGTAAGAAATTCATGTGGAATTTTGTTGTAAGTTTGCTGGATATGGATGGAAAAATATCCAGGAAGGCAAGATATTTCTTATCCAAGTGGGATGTTCCGGTTATCTATTCTCTTATTTGCCACATAAATGCATCGTGGCATAGAGATCTAGCTTGTATTATCTTTTATCTACTTGCGTGTTACCCTCATTGGCAAATGCTAGGAACTGTCAACTGAAACTTTTGGCTAGTTCCAGAAGATTATTTCCTGGTTGCTTTGACGGCAGTCCTCCTTCCGAGTTCAGGAAGTGAAGCTAAAACCAGACAATTTATCTTCTGTTTTAAAGAAAGCTAATTGCTAATGCCTGTCAGATGAAGTTGAAATGGAACAACCACCTCTCTGCTGTCTTAAAGATTGCCTAATTTTGAACTCCCTAATAAACCTCCACGTAAACTACTTAATCCATGTACGTCTGCTAGATTCGAGTTAACCACCACTATTTCATGCAACCACTGACATCACTGCCACTATTCACTGCACCTATTCATTGCATTATGCAACTTGTATTATTACTGTATGCTATATGACCATGATCAATGGTGAAATTAATGCAGTAACTAGATTATGGGTGTCCCTGTATGCTATTTCACCATTTGATATCACAACTTGGAAGAATGTACGTAGTTTATGTGGTAATTTGTATTGATTTTGTTCCACTTTAAGACATGTAAACAAGTTACGCACTTCCTTGCTTCATGCTTGAATTATTTTGTTGTATGCAGAATGTACAGATGGTCCATGTGTGATGAAGTTTGGTACAGTGACTGGTCGCTTAGAATTTCTCTGATTGAAGCATAGTTGTTTGTATGTCTCCAACGGACTTGCTCAACGAATGTAAATATAGCAAACAATATTCGGCATATAGTATTGGTTTTGGTTTTGGGGGGGTGTTCCCGGAACAGGTGACAGGACTGGCAGGCTTTGTCGGCGTTCCGTTATTAGATGTATGTTAGTCCATTGTAGGTAACTGTTGCTTGTTTGCTGAAGCTTTTGAACTGAGTTAAAGAGAATTGGAGAGTGAGATCTGCAGGAGCAAATGTGAGGAGATAAGAAAGTAGCAACTGGATGCGTTGTCCAGTGCTTTTTGTTCTTCCAATTTTGAAACTAAAGCAGTGGAAAGCCTAAGACAAATACTTCAGAACCTGTCAATCAAAATTGTTTAGCAGTCTTTCCTTTTGGAATAATGAAATGAATGTACAAGCCAGATTGAGTTCTTGCAATGCATTGTTGATTTCTTGAATTGTACTTTTTGTTATATTCTTAATGATGGTACTTGGAACGGAACACAAGGACCGCAAATCACAACCATCCTCCTTCCCCACCCAGACGTACTGTTCGTGGCTCATAGACAGCTTTTAACATTTCTTTCTAACAGTGGAATGAAGATATCTTAATATTGAACTGATTATACTATTTTATTGCATTCATAAAATATCCAATACTAATTGTAAGAAGCTATTATTGTTATTATTAAAAATGAAAGTAATTCTTTTTGGGACGGGAATAAAAAAGTTAAACCCATGTTAACAAATTAACTTTCAATTAGTGCAATTGGAGTCCCACACTGTTTTTTGCCATTGAGTCTCAACTAAACTTGATCCATCCCCAACCATATCTACATTATTCATTTATTGACGCCTATGATGTTAATACTGCAAGTAGTCATGTTTAATATAGAGTTGTTCATAGGCAATGAAGCTTAAGCTTAGTGGGCAAAATTATATGATCACACTGTCATGGATCCGGCATTGCAGTAATAAGTAGATGGCTGCTCTACTTTAACAATAATTGATGACCAATTATAAAAACACTTGGTATTAATTACTAATATAGTGATTGTTATTAATTGAGATCATTCCGTTTCCAATCAATTTACTGAAAAAAAAGAAAAGGATAAGAGTTTATGATTGTTTAATTAAAAAAAGTTGGAGTTCTTTTGCTAATAAACAAGTTATACATCTTATGATAGTTTATCTTCTTAGTGGTTAAAACTTATTTAATTTGGTTCAAATTATAAAATCAATGTTGAAATGAAATTCGTTACAAATACACAGTGTAAATTGAATTTTTAACGCCATTCACAATTGTTCGGTCAAATACTTATATTTATATATCTATATTTTTTTAAATGAATTGGAATATACAGTATGTACATTATATACAATTCTTTTATATATTTATTATTTTTTAACTGATAATTACGTATTACATTGATATTAGGAAATTGAGAAAAACATGTATTGTACAATCAACTAATATTTCACATAGTAACTCAAAAGGGTGTACATATTTCAGTTTTGCTCCAAAAGTTTAAAACCATTTCATACATTACGAATCGAAATAAAAGACAAAGAGTGCAAAAGCCAGGTTGAAGTTGAATGGGTTGACTTGGGCGACTTTGAAATTTTAAATTTTTTGTGGGTGATAGTGCAATTTCAAGAAAATCAACAAAGAAAAGAATTTTGCAGCCCGATTAATTAATTTAATCAAAAGACAAGAGAGAACAAAATCATTACAGCTCGTCCGCGGACACGAGAAATAAGAAACGCCATGTTCTAGAGTTCCGAATATACTCTTGATTTTCAGGTAACTATTCTATGATTTTCTTGTTCAGCTGTTGCTTGTGCGGGCCCTCAATTTGTTGGTGTTTGTTTTTCTTATAATAGTGCCTTTGTTTATGGCCGAATAATCGGCGGGATGCAATTTCTTGTACGAATTTCGTCTTTTAACTGTATGGGGGATTCGAGACATTCGTTGACAATGTTATTAGTTCTGAAATTAGTACTTCCAAGTCTAGAATCATTGTGCGCTGTGGTTAAAGTTGCAATCTTTTATTGGTTTTGTTCCTGAAGTTGTTTCCTGGGTGCAACGCGATTGAGGCGTATGTTGTTTCAGTAATTTGAGTTTTGTGGGATGAAGATATTAATGTTTTCTTTTTAAAATTTTGTGAAATTTTAACATAGTTCCATATGATTTTTCTTTTCAGTCATGGATCAAGGTTTTGCCGATAATGAATCCTTAATTGCTCGTGTTGAACAGTTGGAGCGTGGTATGTAGTTACTTTATTTGAAGATTTCCTTTTAGTATGTGAGAATGGTTCTTTCAAGTATACAAATTTCTTGATTTGACTGATTATGTCAAGTGATTGAAAATGGAAATGATGATTAGTTATGGCCGGGATATATGTAATGTTAGATATATTGCAGTAGAAGCTTGAAGTTTGAATCTTTCTCGTGAGGCAGCATTAAGTATGGATGTTTTAATCTGTTATGTTGATCATCTATGAGAAATCTGGCAACGCAGACAACAGAAGTGGAAACTCTTTGGACATTTCGAGAGCTTGGTGAAATGGAAAGTCTTTTATGAGATTTCGCAACCTTGGTGAATTTCTGTCACTTTGCTGGTAAATAAGAAGCAAGACCATGAATTCGTGATGTCTTGTAAGCACATAAAAATGCGCATGGCCAGTGTAACTAAACTGAAGAAGATTGATTATTCTGCTAAAATAAAGGATAGTTCCTTGCACAATCAGATGTTTCTATCTTCAAAATCAAGCTCAGAAAATGAGACGTTGCACGGGAGAAGATTTTGGGATGCATGATCAGGGTCTATGGGTAGACTAGAATGACTAGGATTATCATGAGGGGTCCACCATTTAACCGATATCCCAAGTTTGATCAAGCTTTCAGTAGCTTAGGCCTTGGTTGCTCATCTGGAATGTTCTTTTCTACAGAACGTGCCGAACTGCATAAAGATATTGAACAGTTGTGTATGCAACAAGCAGGACCTGCCTATCTCGGGGTGGCAACTCGAATGCATTTCCAGAGGTGGGAAGAAATGTTACATATTGAGTTTGACATCTTATTATAAATTCTGCGACTATGTTTTGATCCCTTGCGGAGGGAAGATAGAGTGTGCATGTTCTTTTTGTCACCAGAAATATTATTCTTGATTTTTCTTAAATTAGGACGGCTGCATTGGAGCAGGAGATTGAGAACTTGCAAAATAAGTTGTCTGCTTGCACAAGAGAAAATAAAAATCTTCAGGAGGAGCTATCTGAGGCTTATCGTATTAAAGTGAGATCAAAACATCGATTCATTAGTATCACTTACATGTGTTTTTGTTATTCATGAAAAATAAATCCGATTTACATGCTGCTGTTTTCAGAGTCAACTAGCAGATCTACATAGTGCAGAAGTCCTAAAGGTCTCTCTCTCTCTCTCTCTCTTACGTGTTAGTACATGTGAATTTTGTTATTTTAGATTGCCTGTGGCCCTAATTAGCTGTTGCATTTTTTGTCAAACTAATGTGATTTTTTACAAAACTATCACTCATCATCTGGCTATAGAAACTGAAAGGTTAGGAACTGTCAAATTTTCATACGTTAGTTGACTACTATTTAGTGTTTGACTTCATTACCAGAATGTTGAAGCCGAGAAACAGCTTAAATTTTTCCAAGGTTGTGTGGCTGCTGCTTTTGCTGAGCGAGATAATGCAATAATGGAGGTTGGCCTTTTCTCCCTCCGGTCATTACCTTTCCCTTCCCCTTCCTCGTCGCTACTCCCTTCTCGTTCTGTCTGATATGTATTAGAACTGTATAACCTTAATGTGTGTCTTAAAGCTTGGGTGTAAGGTGCATTCTATCTGCCTCTGTTAACAAGCATATGGGGTGTTCTGGTGGTTCTCTCCTCATTTTTGAATTTCTGACATGAAAGACGTAAAATACCCAATTATGTTTCTAAATCCTTTTTGATTTATGGTTGTAATAGGCTGAAAAAGCTAAGGAGAAAGTGGAACTCATGCCACAGGAGCTCGACAAATCTCAAAAGAGGTCTTCTACTGAATATCTTTGAACTTTTCTGGTCATTCTAAACTTGTTTTTAGGGTTGGAGAAAATGCCTACTTGAAATGTGTAGCAATTTGGTATGTTCTGCAGCATGCTCTCAAAGTTCCCATTATAAAGTTCAGTTTCTGCTGAGGTAACGTGTTTGACACTAATACCATCATAGTGGTCATGTGGACATGAATAGTGGGCGGGCTTCTGCGACTAGTTATATACAATTTTGATGTTCATCAGGATGGGATCTAAATTTGGGAATACAATTAAGAATCAAATTCATTTTCCCTGGAAGATGTTAGACGTTTTGCAATATATAGAAATAAAATCAGTTTAAATATTACGGAGTTCATTGAAGTTCCTTCTGAAGGTTGAGGACCCAAGGGACTATACTTTTATGCTTTTTATGGTATTCGATATTTTCAACAAAGATTTTTGGTCTTTCGTTTGCCTTCAGGGCTGGTGTTTCATTTCCGGGCTCCATCCACTAGTAAATCTATTATCCTTTACCAGATATCTGTATGGAACAGTAGTGAACAACCAACTAATTCTATTTAATTTCTTCTTCTGGTTGATGTGCTATACTAGCTTCTCTTTGTGGTAAGATGAAGTAAGAATCTCATATGGGTGCTATATATTAAAACATACGCCTTTCTGTACAGGGTTGAAGAGCTGACTGCGGAACTTCTTGAAGAAAAGGAGCTAGTCACGGCACTCCAGATTGATTTAGAAAAGCGTGAAAAGCAGAGTGAGGTTTTCAAAGAGGTAGTTGTATAGATAGTTACAGTCTATATGATGCTATATGATAGCAATTTAAAAAACAAGGCAAATTTAGTAAATCCTCTACTTATGGAACTTAGGACGGCTTGAATATATGACGTAGGATTTACTTTTCAGCATTATTCTCCTACAATATGACAATCACATTTTTACAACGTTATCCACCAGTCTCTGTTTGAAGGATGTATTTTGTTTACAATAGGTTATCGATAAATTTTACCACATCAGACAGTGGTCCCTGGAAAATTTTAGTGATGCAAGCTGGGAAGAGAAATGTGAGTGTCTTATGAACGATTCAGATGAAATGTGGAGGTTCCAAAATGATGAGGATACTTCCACCTCCAATTACATTGTAAGTTCCTGTAGATACTTTGTCCATTTCTTATTTGGACTTTTGAACTAGAATACTTATGATTAATCGATTTGTATTAGCTGTTCAGATGTTCCCTGATGTCTGAACTGCACTCATGCTAATTTTATCTGATTGATGCTATTATTAATTGGAATTTCTAGTTCCTATTTAAGGTCTTTCTCTTGTCATTCATTTCAGTAACCTGCTACTTTCTTCTCTCTGAACTTTCTCCATTTTATGTCAAATGCTTTTAAATGGTGCTATATTTGACAGTCCTTTTCAATTTCAAATTCCTAATATAAAACAAAATAGTTATGCTGCTTCTGGACTTCATATTCTAAGCAGCATAGTTGCAAGATAAAATTTTTGAATTTCTATCAAATAATCCTCTTCTTTTACTTCTATATCTTTTTCCACGTAGAGTATTATGTGCACCTTTACATTTGAAAAGAAGTACCTTTGCTGCCTGCTGAGGGACCCTATTTTAGAGCTCAAATTCATGTGGCGGAGGCCTTACCTAATATTAGGTTTATGCTGCGAAGAAGATTAATCTGCTTAGGATACACACGATCTCAATGCAAATTTTTCTTATTCTTGCAGTAGATTATCTTATCCTTATTTTACTTGATTTTCAGATATGCTCTCCCTGTGTTATGGCATTCAGTTTTTAATTTGCCAATAGACATATAAAAAAGGAATAAATAGAACACAGTGTCTAAAATAATTGCTAAGAGTTAAATGGAATTAACATATCTACTTCCTAACTTCCCTTTGGGGTAATCTATTGATTAACTTTTCTTCAGACAGAATTCGCTTGAAGCAGAAAATGAGACTCTCAGGAAAGGTGTCGATAATTTGCAAAGCAAGCTTCGAGTGGTGAGCCTCCTTTCTATGTACTGTGCATAATATGTGCTACTCCAGCTACATTGGATATGACTGTGTTGTTCTTTATGTTGGTGAATAGGGACTGGAAATTGAAACTCATTTGAAGAAGAAAGTTTCTGATTTAGAGAAAAAGAAAGTAAGAAATTATTTTCCTGGATGTACAATGCATAGTCTGCATTTGCATTGTTCTGTGCTGATTTCCGGCTATTTAATGTTAAGATCCTTTCGGAAGAGAAGATCAAGAAGCAGATATCAACATTACTTGATGTCCATTCTCAGTACAGAACTGATATCATAGACTTACTTGATGAGGGGAATTCAGAGCTAAAATCGATTAACGATATCATGGTTGAGAAGATGAGGCAGCTTGAATTGAGTAGAGAATGCAACTTGAAATCTTCTGTGATACAAGAGAAGGAGTTACAAGAAAGCGAATGTAGAGATGTGCATATCAGTGCTGATTCTGCTCCAGCTTCTACCACTAAGGCATGTTCTTGCTATTGCTCCTTGTTTTGACATATGTTGTCTCAGTATAACCTGCATTTCTTCTTTAACTCTATATTCTCCTTCCCATTCCACTTGCAACTACTTGGGCGTGGCTTCTCTAGTACTGGCATAGTTTATTATCTTTTACACTGTTTTTGGTTCAAGGATTTGATAAGGAAAGGACAAAGTAAAAGAAAAAGCTATCAAAACCTAATCTTATTTGGTATTCTATGGAAATGGTGAGAAAATAATGAATTGAAAGCAATGAGCGAATGGTCCTTTCTTTTAGGATTTTTTTCTCATTTTGCTAACCTTTTTGCAAGGAAAATTTGCTTTTCACGGTTACATGAAATTTTATCATGTTTTATTTTCCTTTACATTATCCAAAGCACCAAACAACCAACACTCATTTTCTTTGGCGTTTCTATTTGTTTCCTGACCAGAGTCCTTGTACTAAATTGGGTGTTCAAGTTGTGAACTTAGGATTTGTGGTTTGGATAATCAGTTTACGCATTTTGGTTCTTACCGACAAATAGTAGGAAATTGTCGATGTTGGAGGCATTACTTATTGCATTTTCATCTTTGTTTTTATATGGTCAGTCCATATGCTTCCCCTCACTAATAGTTTCAAATATGTGGAGTTGCAATCCAGAAGTCTAATGTTTAGTAAAATGGTAATGCAATCATTTTAGTAGAGTGATTTCTCTTATTTGTTTGTGATGCCAACACAGAAATTGGCAAAATTGGCTCGTATTTAAGTGCTATTTTGACACTGAAAATAGTTTGAGAGAGTAATAGATGGGAATTTGTGCTTTGAGTTAAGATTGCACTACTTTATGATTTCAACATTGATATATATAGGCCTTTGATTTTCTTCGCATGTTTCAGGATGATGATCCTGACCTGCGAGCTCCCAGTGCTTCTGAAACTATTGCTACCTCCGAAGCCCTTGCTCTGGCTTTGCAGGAGAAGGTTGTCTGGAAGACCTCTTCCTTGGATGTGGCATTTTGAGATCATATTCATATTTATCTGTTTTGTCATTATTCAGGTTGCAGCATTGTTACTTTTATCACAACAAGAAGAGAGACACCTACTAGAGAGGAATGTAAATGCAGCTTTACAGAAAAAAGTTGAGGAACTTCGGAGAAATTTACTGCAGGTAATAATATTTGAATGCGTGTGTTCTCCAAAGTTACCGTCCTTATTGCCTGCTATAAGAAAGTTTTTTATTCTTGTGAGAATGTGGATTGTATGACATTTTGGATGTATCTTATTCAAAATTCTCGAGTTATACAAAGTTCTTTTGTATCTGTCTGTCACGCCTTGTAAGAGGACCTTATACAGTGGAATAGTTGATGTTCAAAATAAATGATGTATTATTTTATTTAATATACTACCATGATATGATGCTATTCTATTGTTTTCCTTTGTTCATTGGCTCAGGTTACGAATGAAAAGGTTAAAGCTCTTATGGAGTTAGCACAGCTGAAGCAGGAAAGATATATGCTACAAGAGTATGTTCTCTTCCTTGTTAACCAGTGTTGCTTGCTTTACGGTTTCTTCATACGAGCTGGGATTCAGATGTCAACCAAATTTCTGTGATAGAGAACTGTGAAATTTGGTCTTCACCTTGATAACTTGATCTTAGTACTCCATTTGTTTTACCATCTGCCCGTTTTGGCATATTCTGCAATGTCACCTGTCTTGACAATTTTGGGGAAAGAAGATAGAAACATTCGTAGTGAGAATTGCAATTGATAAGAGACTTGGAAGTCAACTCCAGATCATCTTTAAAACTGAAATATATGCCTTGTGTTTACTTTTGATTTTGTACTCCATATATTAAATTTTTCTCCTATCACTATTACTTAAAATATTTATCAATTGCATCTGGAAATTCATGCAGAGAGATCAGTCAGGACAAGATACAAGGGAAGCAGTCAGGCGAATTCACAGAACGAAGAATTGTACCGGAAAAAGATGGAAAATTAAAGAATCTGCTGAAGAAAAGTTATTTGACACGGTGGGTTGGAGGCTCAGATGGAAGCAATGCTGATGCGCATCATCATTATGAAAAAACAAGTCATCACATGGACTTTGCAAGGTTTGTTGACATATTGAAACGGCCACTGATATTTTTGGCACATCCCTTTTCAGCTCATCACGTCTTCAAACCGTTACTTATTGCCACACGATTTGAAAAGCAATTGTCTCTGCTATGAATCTCTAGTAATCAAAAGAAAAATATTATATAACGTTATCTAACCCTTACACTCTTGCGTGCAGGATGAGGATTGAAAACGCAAGCCTCAAGGAGAGCCTAGAAAGCATGGAGCATCTACTTTCTTCAGTCCGGAGGCTCAGGATTACACTCTTGAAGGTTATCCTTCTTTATTTTATGTTTTCTCGCTCTCCTCCTATATCTGTGAGTTCTAAAATAAAATCATCCTCGGAAGTAAAAACATGCTTTCTTTCCATCTTTGCAGGTCAAAGATTCAGCTGCAGCAGAAACTGAGAACGGTATGCATGTTGAAGCTCTAGATCAAGTTATTGCTGAAGCAAACCTTGTAAAGACGGCCCTCAGCAGCTCCCTCCCCGTCAGTTGGTCAGCCGAAACCGATCAGTTGTACAGCGAGATAAACGACAACGAGAAAGTGGACTTCGTTTCTGCTGCTGGTCTTGAGATGGTGGAGCTCTTGATATTTGCCGCTCAGATCCTCAAGGCCCAAATCTCCAATAATAAGGGAAGGGATAAGGACACAGTGTGAGTGAAGGGCAGTTGGGTGGAAGCATTGCATGAGCTTTTGATTAGGCAAAACTGATTATAGAAAGGAACTATGTATATTGGATATTGCTTCATTTTCCTCAATCTTTGTAGAAATTCTTGGGATGTTTTCGGTGGTTTTGCTTGTGTATTGTACAGCTGTGCTTTTGTATTGCATTCAAACGTCAATGATACTTAGAGTGTATTTGTAATTGATTTTCTTTAAAAAAAAATAAAAATTACACACATAATGTGTATATAAGAATACCCATTTATGTATTAAAAAAATGCGAGAAACGATTATATATATCAGACAGTATGATTTATTCTTTTTACTGTTTAAATATCCATCAATTACATAAATTATGCAATCGCAATCAACCATTATTATTATTATTATATTTATTATTTATTATTATTATTATGGGAAAGAAACACTATGAAGTCGGTGGCAGGCAGCCGACAAAAGCACCCCTTTTTCCCGGTAGAAGCAAGAAAGACCCACTCTACGTCAAGTACATGAAAATGGATCATAAGCTCCGTATGTGCGTTCAACTCAAAAAGCGTGAGTTTAGACCTCTTTCTCCATTCGACAAGTAGAACACGCAGCAATCGCTACTGCACACCACGAACTGTTTCAAATATTGATTCATACATAAACGACCGATCGGGCATTTGGTCTAGTGGTATGATTCTCGCTTTGGGTGCGAGAGGTCCCGAGTTCGATTCTCGGAATGCCCCAACCCCCGCATACTTATATTCCAGCCCCTAATACTGGACCCTTTTGCTCATCACCAACAAAGCGAAAAGGGCAAAATGGACAAACTATACTTCCGAAAAACTTATCTAGTTGCCCTAAGCCCTACATGAATTTCAAACAGGCATTTGGTCTAGTGGTATGATTCTCGCTTCGGGTGCGAGAGGTCCCGAGTTCGATTCTCGGAATGCCCCATACCTTATTTCATTCTCTTTTTTAGTACATTTCAAGTTTCCAACATGCCCAAAATAAGATGTCTAAATTCATTTCAACGCTGAAGATATTTGAAAAGCAAGTTATATCACTTGAACGCCTGATTCCACCACAGATTCAATTCAAATACGATCACTGAACCTGGAAAACAGGCATCAATCTTATTACAATAATGACTTCTCTTTAATTTAAAACTTCAGTGAGAAAATATCAAAAACCAGTTTCCCGCATAACACGTAGCCAGAGATCCTATCCTCTGAAATCCCTGAACTCTATCAAACGTAGCAAGAACCGACCTTATAGCATGCAACAGAAAACAGTGAGAGCTCATATTGGGGTGTACCCCAAGAACCTGTAATCTCAGCCTTCAACACATCAGTCGTGCAGGTTATGTAATTCTATGCTGAATATATCTATAGTACCATAATGATCTCATGAAAGTTGCAACACTTCAAGGTTGTTAATCAAATTTGCTCGTTAAGACTTTGCAGACAATCACTACTGTACAGTAAATAACTAAACTTTGACTGATACTGTAAGGGAGTTCGTACGTTCTGTGTTATTAGGTAGTCAACAGCCTAACCAACAGCTGGGCATTTGGTCTAGTGGTATGATTCTCGCTTTGGGTGCGAGAGGTCCCGAGTTCGATTCTCGGAATGCCCCAAATAAATAATTTCATCTTTTTTACTTTTTATTTCTTCAATGATATTTTCAGGAAATAGGAATGAGGCACCATGACATTAAGATCCTTGTTGGCATATATTAGAAGAATAGGTATCCAGTTTAACTAATATGTAGGCTAGCTTCATGTGGGATGAGAAAGACAATTTTACATCCTCTGCTTTTTTTACAATATATTTATTCTATTTTCAATCTTTTACTAATAGTAGTTGACCCACTTTAAGTCTTATTCTAAACTTCAGCAATTGATGGCTTACAAGTTGCTCTAAACATCATACTGAGAACAACAGCGAAAAGGAGGAGGCTGGAAACTCCATAGAAGCAAGCCATTATTGCATATTCCCCACTTCAACAAAGTCTATGACGATTTAAAGTAACCGATTTACCATCCAAGACCACTTAAACTTACATCTCAGCAAAGATAGATCCAGCCTAATAAAGCAGAATGACAATAACCTACCAGCTGGGCATTTGGTCTAGTGGTATGATTCTCGCTTCGGGTGCGAGAGGTCCCGAGTTCGATTCTCGGAATGCCCCTATCAAATTAGTAATTTTTAAATCCTAAAACTATTTATTTTTAAAGTTTCTTGGGCTATTAGGAGAAATAAGAAGAAGGGCAATTCTATCTTTATGCCATTTGTGTAAGAGGGATCTTCTAAAAGGTGCTGCTAAAGATGAGGCTCAGGATAAGTCAATTAGCGCAGGTGTTAAGACTTAGGTTTGAATGGTAGGTTTAAGCATGAATTAGGATATTAGCAGCAGCAGCAACAACAACAACCACCACCAAAACAATTAATAAAAAATTGGAAATACCATAACTTGAATGTTGTATGTGACAAAGCTAATTCACCTAGGGGTGCAAGATGAGCCGAGCCGGCTCGCGAGCTCGCGAGCCGGCTCGTAATAAAGCTCGGCTCGAGCTCTTAGTGAGCTCGAGCTCGAGCTCGAGCCTTTTAGGGTGAGCTCGTGAGCTCGAGCTCGTGAGCTCGCGAGCCGGCTCGCGAGCTCACCCCCTTTTTTATTTATTTTTTATTATATATATATAATATATATATATATTATTAAAGTGCATATTTAATATTGTATCAAGTTTATATTTAAAATTCATCATATATTAGAATTATTAGTCAATATATCTCTTATTTAGATTTTATATGATAATAAAATATGGTATTTTTATTTATATTATTTATAAATAAGGTTAAGCAATAATTTAGTAAGTTTTGATACTTTTTTATAAATAAATATTTAAAATTCATTATCAATTAGAATTATTAGTTAATATCTCATATTTTAGTTTTAGATGATATTAAAATATATTATTGTAGTTTATATTATCTAAAAACAAACTTATTAGAAAATTTAGTACGTTTTGATAATTTTTTTGTAAATAAATATTAATATAATGTACATAAATTTTATCATTCTCAATCTTTTATACGAAAGTATAATGCATTGAAAATACCGTATAACATATTTTATGGGTAATGGGGATTTTGTCTCTTTCATCTCAGGGGTAAATTCTGAATTTGGTATGTTTTCATGGCATTTTTTATAATTAGTATTTTCTTGAGTTATTTCTTGCAATTTTGACATTATCAACGCACTTATTTGTCATTCTCGTAAGCCGGTGTCCTTATGTGTAAATTCTCATCTCTGTTCCGCACTATTATTGGATTATTTATTTTTCGCGCGTCGTTCCCCTTCTAATTTTTCCTCTCCATCTCCTTCCCGAAATGCGTATTCCCTAAATTTAAACCCTCTGCTAACATTTTTGAACAATCCGAGAATCCCAATTGAAACAATCGAGGGAATCAGAAAAGAGAAAAGAAATGGAGGAAAGTGAGAAATCAAGTACCGAGAATGATCCCGCACGGCCATGGCAATCTTATAACACTGTTTACACTATCGCCAAAGCAGGTATGGTTTACTGTTGAATTTATGCCACTTTACTAAATTTAGATTTATCTTCTGATTTCGTTTTGTAGAAAAGGTTTATTGTGTTATTATTTGATTAAGTTTCTGGGTTCTTGGTTTGTGTCAGGGATGGAAGGGGTGGACAAGGAAAAAGTGCAGAGGATAGTTTATGAGATGAGCAAAGGGTCCAAGTATTTCGAGAATGAGGAAAAGAAAGAAACTTACATGAAGCAGAAAATCGAGAGTATGCGGGCGCAGCTTGCCAAGCTTACTGCGGTGGATATATCACGTTATCAGAAGGTATAAAATCAGTCCCAAGTGGAAAAAGAATCAAACGACTAGTTTATTGTTTTTAGAACTTTCTGATTGTTGTTCCGTACATTGGGTTGGACTCAAGTTTGATTCTTGAGAAGTTATTATAATTATTGTCAGCGTTGCTACTGTCATTGCTATATAATCAGGTTGATGATTTCTTTTAAATGCGTAATGGACTGGATAGTGGATTGTGTGGGGAAGGGAGATTAGAGGCAACAAGGAAAGAAAGAGTAAAAATGACAAGAAATGGAAAGATTAAACAGGTTTTTCAAGTAAATCTGTCCTACCAAACACATACATGTAAGGTCTAATTGATATCTAAATACAATTTACAGTTTGCTGATAAAAGGATTGTTGAATTAGAAGCCACACGTGATCTGTCAAGGATTTGGCTACACGTGGATATGGATGCTTTCTATGCGGCTGTTGAAACACTTTCCGATCCTTCTCTAAAAGGCAAGCCAATGGCAGTTGGTAGCATGTCTATGATCTCAACAGCTAATTATGAGGTTGGCGGGGCTGCTTTTGACTTTAATGATTAATCATGAAGGCTTTTCTGATTAGCTTATTGCATAGCTTGGCAAATACAACTATATTTTGATGCATTGTTATGATGTTATCTAATTCGTTTGCCTTTGATGAGGCATAATTATTTTTTGCAGGCACGGAAATTTGGGGTTAGAGCTGCAATGCCTGGATTTATTGCACGGAAATTGTGTGTCCCAAACTGATTTTTGTTCCAACAGACTTCAAAAAGTACATTATTATAGTGATTTAACAAGACAAGGTTAGAAACTACAATTTGCTCTGGGCTTCGTTGATATGGAATATATTGTTTTGCTGAATATCGTGGTGCTTGTTTGCATTTAGTTTTCCAGAGATATGATCACAACTTCTTGGCTGCAAGTTTGGATGAGGCATACCTAGATAACAAACTTCTGCAATGAAAAGGGAATGACTGGTGCAGAAGTATGTTAGAGCATGAACTATGATGCAATCAAAAGTTCATTTAATCCTCTGCTTCATACATTTTATTTTAATTTCCCGTCTGTAGTTTTTCTGTTTTTCTTGTCTTATTCACAGGCTGTAGTTGTCAATAATGCTTGGTAATTATACCTTTTTTTAAGGTGGCTGAAGAGCTCAGAGAAAGTGTCCACAAGGAGACTGGGCTCACATGTAGTGCTGGAGTAGCGCCAAATCGCTTACTTGCTAAGGTTTTGAGGCTTTATGCTGAATGACTTTGTTTAGTTTTTTTTTTTTTTTTTTTTTTTTTTTTTTTTTTTTTACATTTTTCACCATTAATTTACACATATTACTACTTTTTCCTGGATCTCATATGATTCTGAGCTCTGTAAAAATTGCTCTTTTACTTCATGTTTTAGATTGTCGTATACTCCGCAGACTTTAATGATAAGGTGTCTAGCTCTGTGAACTGAAAGAAAAATATATAGAACTTGGCCTATCTCTTGTCTAAATAGGCTTTAAACTTCTTCTACATTAGTAGCAAACCTAACATGATCTTCGTACTGTTTATTATTGTTTTGAAGTATACCACATACTAGAAAAGTCAGCAAGTGGATACGTTTCCGGTAAATCAAGAGAATGATTGGTGTATCTTTAACAGTTGAAGAATTTATATATCTGTTTGCATCTAAGTCAAGGTTGTGTCTAGTTTACGTAATGACTCAAGGATGGCCAATGTTGAATTGTAAATATACATTCACATCTGATAAGAGCAAATGCTTAGTTTTCATCATGCACTTATGTCCATTTTGTACTTTTATGCCTATCTGCTCATTTGCAGAAAGTGATTTGTAGATCATATTTCAATGTGAAGTTTTTATCTGGTTAAAATTGTATGATATAAGGGAAAAAGTATCTACGAAGATCTAATATACCTCCAGAAATCATGGATAAAGTTGTTAGGTAGGATTATAAAAATGGCTACATATGTTGTTAACCTTTATCTTATAATTGTTACATCGACCTAATATGTGTGAGAGACAATTAGATCATCATCTGTTACTTTCAGTGTATGTCTGCAGTTTAAGTTTTATTATTTGAAGTCTGTATTTTCTTCCTTTTAATCAGGTTTGTTCAGACATCAATAAGCCAAATGGCCAGTTTGTGTTACCAAATGAGCGCATGGCTGTCATGACATTTATATCCTCGTTACCTATAAGAAAGGTGCTCTTCAATGCTTATTCATACACATGTCGTGGCTTTTCTATTTTATTATAGGTAAGGTGCTTGTTTCAAATTCACACATCCTTTCTCCTTACACTGAAGAATTGTATTTGTAGATTGGGGGTATTGGTAAAGTCACTGAAAATATTTTGAAGGGAATTTTTGGAATCACAACATGTGAGGAAATGCTGCAAAAAAGTAGTTTCATCTGCGCACTGTTTTCTCGGACATCTGCAGGTTTGTGCCAAAACACTGGTAATTGCTTTTCAGTAATATTGAAGTCGAAATGGATTTCTTTGAGAACCTGCGCAAGGATCGCTGATGATGAGAATCACTAGATATATGAATTATCCACATAAGTTTTTTGTCTATAGTTTTGGGATAATATTTCTTGACTTCTTTTTTTAATACTGTATAAATTCTTAAGCTGCTCAGTTTGTGCATTACATGATGCAACATGATTAGAATGAGATTGAGTTACCCACTTCTTCATAGGGTATTGTATTATTTTCGTTTATCAATCCCTATGGAAATATTACTGACCAATTGCTTCTTTTTGCAGATTTTTTCTTGTCTGTCGGTTTGGGTCTTGGGAGGACAGATACTCCTCAAGTGACCCAGAGAAAAAGCATGAGTAGTGAGAGAACATTTTCACCTACAGAAGATGAGGCATTACTTTTCCAGAAATTAGGTAACAGATAGAAATGCTCACCCTGTATGATTATTTCCTAAATGTTAGTTATGCTACTCTTTTTCTCTCCTCATGACTCTTGCTTTATGTAATACGTCTGTCTTTTAGCAATTGATTCTGTGATATGAATATTATACTAACATGAGTTGGATACATGAATCTTTAGTTAACAGGTGCTGGTGCTGTCTGGTATATCATGTGAAATGTAATGCAAAAATATTTTCATCTGCTGTTGACTTATTGTATTAAAATTAATTCAGGAAAAATCTGTTTGCAGTGGATCTTTCAGAAAATCTTGCCTCCGACTTGAAGAAAGAAGGCCTTTGTGGAAGAACATTGACATTAAAGTTAAAAACATCGTGTTTTGAGGTAATATGTGATGCGTTACTGCACTCTTGGGCCTTCGAACTCTCTTCGTAGAGATTGTGTTTCTACGTGTATTTTTTTGGTACAAGTTCTTTTTCTTGACTTTCAAATATAAGTTACTGAGATGATCATGAGCATTAAATGGCAACAAATAGTGATTGGTCTTCTGTTTGTTGAGTGGTCAACTTGCTGAATTATATTTTATTTTTATCTGTATACTTCAACTTCAGTGTGGTCAGGGGAAGGTTTCTCGGACTCTGATTGGCCGCTTATATTTGCAAAACGATATCCCTGATTCAAACCCCTGGCATTAAACCTTTACCAGAAAGGATTGAAACATCAAATGCCTGGGTCATTTAGAGCTGAGATTCTCTGGGTGTTCTCCTGCAAAATAGTTGTATAGCATAATGGTTACTCTCAGGGTTCTATTCACCTCTGGTTTTAGACCAATCAGCGGTTGATTTTATTAGCTATAAACTTAGAATTTGTTGTCTATACTTCCTCTTTGTCACATACTTATCCCAATATTCCTGATGAGTTTGGGGAATATATTTTCTTGGCATGCTTATAGATACAACTTGAATACTCTAGGTACGAACTCGAGCAGTGACTCTGCCGGATAATATTTGCTCAAGTGAGGATATCGTGAAACATGCCACAAAGCTTCTTAAGGCTGAACTTCCGGCATCACTCAGACTGATGGGTAGGGCAGCTGACTCTGATTTGTTTCTTTTTCAGAAAAGTTTCTATGATGTGTGTACTATTATTCTAGTTCCTTACATTTTTATGACCTTGTGCACCTCAGGGACTGATGGAATCTTCTTACATACTAGCTACTCTGACATTTTATGAGCTCCTGATGATTAAAAGCATGGTTTTCTCTAGTGTTTAGACTATGGTCATTTCATTCAGTCCAGTAGCAATGTAGCATATCTCGGACCATTTACTGAAATATTTTCAAAATGTTAATAGCAATATGTTCTGTTTTCTTGGTTATTTCTTTAAATCACTATCACCTGCCTGAGGTTCTTGATGGCCTTACGCTCATTATATTTCAGTATAGTTGGTTTTATAATTGGATGTTGTTCTAGTTGAAATTATATTTTTACTTGAGGTTGCCCTTCTTTTTTTTTTTTCCCTCATAAAACAACAATACTATTTATCTTCATCTTTCTGCTGTGAAAAGCACAAATCTTTTACATACAATTACAATCTGTAACACTGTTGTTTCGTACAGATGTTTTGAGCCTTGAATTCTTTTTCTACTTTTAGGACTGCGAATGTCACACTTCAATGAAGGCAAGAAAGGTGTTGCAAGTGACCCTAAACAAAGAACACTTTCCAACTTCATAGCCACAAAGGATGCTATGGGAAGAGTTTCGGAGTCCAATACTGATGATGATAATACTTTATCCATTGGCAGAGAGACCAGTTTCTCTAGCGATGCACATGCGCCATGTGAATCATTTAATTTTATGGATACCCATCAAATGCTATTTGTTGATCCCACTGACAAAAGGCATGGTCAAAATGAAGCAGAAACTGGGGGAAGTTTTGATCTCCAGATTGATGATTTCAGAGACAATGTACGAATTCTTTGGTTCTTTCTTTGGCATTGAAACTCGGATAACTTCACTATCTTAATTTGTATGGAAAAGATTTCCTGCTGATAGGCAAAAAAGTGATCACTTGCATTGTACTCCAAAAAAAAAACTTTCGTTTATTCCTTTCTCGTGTTGTTTAGGTTGATAACCATGATGTGGTGAGAGATGCAATGGATCCACCATATCCAACTGGGACTGGTGAAGTAGTGGTAAGAGATTCATCTCCTGGGCTGTTAAAAGAGACCAGCCTGGATGGATTAGGAAGAGTAGTCAGCTGCACTGATGAAGAGTCAGCTTCTTCTTTAAACCCGAAAGAACCCTTCTTTTGGTTGAATGATTACCAGTGCTCCGTATGTGGGATCGAACTGCCTCCCAGTTTTGTTGAGGAAAGACAAGAGCATTTTGATTTTCATCTTGCTGAGAGGCTGCAAGATGAAGAATCAAACAACGTGAACAGAGTACTCAAGCCGAAGCAAAGGTGAATAATCCATTCAGATAGCTATATCACGAGTACAGGATAACCTTTTGCCCTCCCCCTTGACCTTGTCGAATCAGATGAGATCCCACAATCTAAATACCTGTATAATTGTACCAGGTTCACCCAAAAGGATGAAGTGAGCCAGAGTCGGCAGAGAAAGAAGCAGAGAGCATCTCCTTCGGCCGGTAAGCACATTCCAATTGATATGTTCTTTGCAAAAACCAGTCAAAATTTTTGATACTGTCCAGTTACAATTTATTCGTTTTATGTGCAACACCAGTGCATCAATTATGATTGTTTGAGCTGTCTCTTTTATGTGTCCGAGAACGGCATTACATTATGAACCCATCGTGATAACATAATTTTACTGTTATACTTATTCAATCATCATTTTCTGTATATATATAAAACAAAAATGTTTACTTTTTTCAACTTCTTTTTCTAGGACTTATATGAGTTCAGTTTGTTATTTCGTACCATGTTCATATATTGGTTATTTAAGGGTGTACTAGATTATTGATTTCTATCTTCATTTAATGATATAATTATTTATTCTCTTTTTCTATAAAAGAAAAAGAAAAACTTGAAACCAGCGAGCCAGACAACATTTTGATAATTGTAATTCATTTCAATTTTTGGTAAAAGATCATGACATGGGTCTTGGTTGAGGTGTTTATTCATTATTTTGCCCCTTTCAACAATGAAAAGTGCAGGTACAATAAGTAGTTGTTTTGTCAAATTCTGTCCTACAAACTGCACTAACTAAAGCAGATCCCCCTAGATCACTCTGATTGCAGATATTTATGCAAGAATTTGGATCGTTTAAATCGCAGGGTCGACCATGTAGACCAGACGTGCAATCTTGTCCTTGACCCAAACAACCTGCATTCAACCAATACAAATTGAACAAAAAAAAGTGTTCGGATTTTTTGCAAGTATGTGAGCTTAATATTTGCATAATATAACTTCAAAATTTGCTCATGTACTTTAGATTAATAACCAATGATACTATTAAAATATAGGAACTCTAATGGAAAATTTTCATACCCGAAATTAGAGTGAATTGGAATATAATAGCCAAAATGGACGCTATGGGCTTTGCCATTTTCAATATTGAAACTGTTTCCATCTTATCAGCTTTGAATTGCTAATAAAGAAATCCTCGTTGCATGCTCTGCTTATTTATACTTCTAATGTTATCCATAATTCTAAACTGGATTTCTTATTTACTACAGAGTAAGTAATATATGTAAGGTTTCTGAATTATGGTTTTAAGGATGTTATTGATATCTCATAAAAATATTTGACCTTTTTTTTTTTTTTTATGGATTCATAAAAATCTTTGACTTAAACATTGTGCTTCGACATCTCTACATCCGGGGGACACAAACACACACACACACACAAATAAGTCTGTCAAGTAGGAAATTCAAGACAACTAGAATTAACAGAGGCTATCTATAATCACAAAAGAGCTGTTATAAAGGAGTATTTGTTAAGGTATTTATAATTTTATGGAGGTATTTGTAATTTTTCAAACAGCGAGAAGGTATTTATAATTGTTACAAATTAGATGGAACGTCATTGCAGTTTACCCTATGATATTAATTTACCAGAAAAATGAGCTAAGGGTTTTGCCAATTTTTTCAACAGAAGGTATGGATATCTGTGGACTGAGCAATATCGTATGAGAAAAATGTTATCAATATTAATGATCCTACACCAAATATCGTATCGATCAACTTTTTTCTGTCTTTTTTGTTTTTCTCTAGGAATGCTAAATCTTTGGTAGATGAAATAGTAATTATTCCATATGGTATTTTTGCCATGAAGATTATGTAAACAAGAAAATGTGCCTTAGGAAATATTTCATCGTTTTGTTTGGAAAGGTGCATTTGAATTTGTTAAAAATCTGAAATAATGAATTTCAAATCCACATATTAAAAAGTTCCAAATCAAATTCATTTGGATAATAATTACAGCATTTCAAAATGATTACGTTATTGGGTGGCTTTCACTTCCATCATAAACGGAGTATTTTATGTTTGACGAAAAAATTAAAAATCTATTGGATTTATTTTAAGGTAAATTACGATGATCTTATTTGAGGTATGACATATTACAAATGTTTTTTATTGTTTGAGAAATTATAGATATTTCTTTCAAATAAAAAATAATTATGTAATTTCTAACAGTGAGGTGGAAATTATTACTTTACCCTTGTTATTTTTCTTCCCTTTTAAAAAAAATATATTTGAACCTCTAAATATATATATATATTATATATATATATATATTTGAAAAAAAATGAAGGTGGATAAAGTAAATAATCCATAGGGTATATTAGTTCATAAAAATATTTCAAAAAGTTCTAAAAATAATATATGAATTTATAATTCATAATTTAAAATGACATTTTTGTCAGTTCACTAGAAAAAATAGATGAATACATAACAAAATGAGCCTCTTGTTAGACAGACATTAAAATTAAAAGGGTATTTGTATTTTTTTAATTAACGAGAAAGTATTTATAATTATGTCAAATTCAAAAGTATGTGACAAATTTCAACTATGAATTTTAAATCCACAAGATCTAGATTCATCAATGTGCACCCTAAAATCTCTTTTGCTTTACACTCAACTAAATATCATCGCACGCGGTTTCCGTGAGTATATAAAAGAAATGATAAGAAAAAAGAATAAATTATAATAAATATGGAGAAAGAGAAATGTGGGGTAGTGGGTAGTTATGAGGAAAAAATAATTTTATAAAAAATATTGAAATTACTAATTTAACCAAATAATTTTAAAGAGAAAAATAAAATAAAAGGTAAATTGGGACAATATAAAGTTGATACGCTTAAAGGGTTTCTTTTATAAAAGTATAGATAATTTCTAAGATAATCAAAGATGAATGTCTGAAATTAGTTCAGTAAATCCTTGGGATTCCATATGTGTAAATATGCAAAACGTTTTCTTGATTGTAGATTAATTTATTTGGAAATTGGAAATATTCATTTCATTTATAATTCGCCATAAACCCAAAACGACAAGGGTCGAAATTGAACAGATTTTTGTTCATATCATCACAACCTTTGTAATATTTGTTTTATTGCATTACAAACTCTTTTTTTTTTATAATTAATTAATTGATTATTCTCATTTTGCAGCACAGTAAAAAAAGCAACTGCAGAAAGTATTCACACGTCCCTTGGTGTCATGATGATCTCTGCAGTATGCTTTAAAGAGATGATCATAAACTTTAGCCTTGCAGATGTCAATGCACGACGTCAAGTAGGTACCTAAGTCGCATGTTTGGTTTATAGCGATATTGCAAAGGCCATTGGTATTGCCCAAACAACCTACATTTCAAACAAAAAAAAGGAGGAATCATTAGTCAATATAAATGAAAATGTATATAATTGGGAGGAAATATTCATGAAAGTGTCACAACATGCTCTACTCGATCGCAAAGATTCCAATCGTGTAAATGATTTATTATATAATGTAATACATTCAAATATCAAAAATTAATCAAAAGTATATATTAATAGTTTAGAGATAAAGAATAAACGAATACTAAAATAGACGTACACCCACATTCAAGATTTAAATTTTCAACTTTATAGTGTTATGTTACGCAAGTATTTTTCAGATGAAGGTAAAATAGAGACGAAATCGTACTCAAGATGAGATTAAAGCAGAGCATCATAATAATGATAGAAGATAAAAGCTTTGCTGCCATCTTTATGCTTGAGATTATTAGGAAGCGCTATATATGAATGTTGCTGATTTGCAGTGTTCATGTTTGGGACAATTATGCACACACACTTATATATATATGATAGCAGCAGATGTTGCTACTGAGTTATGGAAATATTGTGTGTGTGAATATTTGTTACTACCATAAAGTTTCATAGATCATAAAATGAATGTTAATAGCAAAATATTTTTGGCAATTGGGGTAACATGAGAGCAAAACTGGACCATTACCCAACCCGACCCGGCAAAATATTGGATATTTTGAATGGGCCTTTTCACCAAACTTCATAGACCCAGCAAAATATTGGATCCATTCCTAATCTTGAACTGAATGTCAGAATTTGCTGAAGAGTGGTGAAGGATTGGGAGCAGATCCAAAAGCTCGTGTGCGAAAGCAAAAGGAGACTCCTGCTGATCCTGAGAAGACCCACAATATTGTAGCAGATCCATCCCCTGACACCAAACCTTCAAAGATCAAATAGGAAGCATGGTCTTTATGATGAGGATTGAGGGCAATAGGAGGAGCCCAACCCCAAATAACGATGAAGACCAAATTTCAGACACTGAAGTTCTCTTGGCTTCTCAAGTGTTATTATTATTATTATTCAGTAGCTTTATCTGCTGCTGATAGCATGTAATGTAGTATACAATATTACTACCTCTTTTCAGCAGCACTGGGTCCCGTTTGAAATATGGATTATGTGTTCTTGGTTGAATTCATACGGCATACCAGTAAACAATACGACAAAACATGTCATATGATTGTTCCAAAAGAAAATCACTGATATGTAAATCCAAAAGCTCCTTGCAATTAGCAGGTCAATTTGGGGTTGAATAATAAACAACCTAGAGCTACATAAGTTTAAAAAAGAAAACAGGGTTTCATTCAATACAGATCAACCTAAAAGTTGCTAATCTAACAATACCATAATACTTTTTCTGATAGCCCAACATTGCTGCTGCATTGTAGTTCCAGGAGTACAGCAAACAAGTATTGATATTTGACGGGACATGACTGTCTAACCTTTTTCTCTAAATTTGATGCACCTATTCTAGGAGTTAACAAGAGAAATCAAATTTTTTTAGCATAAGCTAAGTAACACCTGAGGGTTACAGGATTAGGTCAAGAGAGATGTGAACCCAAACAGCAGCCAAGAGTTGTTCTACATCTTTTGCTCATGAACTTGAGAGCAAATGTGGACATCAAGACAGATGCTTTTCATCCACAACTCTACGGCAACAGCAGCTGACTTCATAATTTATCCAGTGTATTGCTAGTTCTTCAAGAGGGAAGTTAATTCCATTGTAACGTACTGCAGTCTTCACAAAAGACAACATTCAAAATGTTATCCAGCAGCCCTGTTTCATGCATAATGGCACAAGAACAAATAAAGGTATAAAATGTAAATAGTCTGACCTGAAAAATCAAATATGAAGATCTTCAATGTCAGTTAAGGGTCTGCACTACTGGGGGACCTCTTATCCAGCTTATTAACTACCAGCTGACCACATGCACCACTTATGTCTTGACCCATTTGCTTACGAACTGTTGTTCGGATGTTATAAGTGCCTCTAAGTGTTCTCTGGAATATTGTCACTTTCTCATCACTGCTAGTTTTATAAGAACTTAGAGAGCCAATTGGATTAAAAGGAATCAAGTTCACAACCTGTGACCAATAGCAAAGATTGAATTAGATCTATGTATGAGATGCCTTAAATTCAACCTCTTAAATTTAGCACATAGAGCAAATGCTGCAGTTCAAATCTCACCACTTGAAATGTCTCTAGCAATTTGCCAAGCAGTGGGCGTGCTGCTCCTCATCATTCACGCCATCAAGCATTATGTACTCGATAAATATTTTCTGCTGACTACAGAAACACAAAATGAGATATTCTGTCCATCTCCCAGAGACAATAAAAACATGATCACGAATGACTGCGAAACCATAATCTGGACAAATAATGTGAATGCAGTTCAACGAAAAAAATGACCAGACCTGCTAGTTTGATATTCTCGCAATGTATTCATTAGTCTTTCCAAAGGGAACGCCCTTGCAGCAGGCATTATCTGACAGCGGATATCTTGTACTGGCGCATGCAGTGACACTGCAAGGTTCAAGTTTGGTACATCTCTCTGCAGCTTGCTAATAGCATGGATTACACCAACCTGCGCATAATTTTGCACATCACTCATGATCAATCAGATGATTAACGACATTTAAGATAGTCTTAACCAGAAGGAGAAACTGTTACTTCCCATACAAATAGGAGGAAGAATTACATAAAGGTCAAAATAATAAGCAACAAAAACATGCTACTTGCAAAATAAAAGTAAACAAAGAAGGCGTCAAGCATGCGAAAAATATGTCATTCACCGTTGAGACAGTAATTTTCTTTGGTGACAGCTGAAATGGAGGAGCAGTCATGACTCTGATAGCTTCCACCACCGCAGAGTAATTGTTTAGTGGCTCTCCCATTCCCTGTCACAACAGATAATCATTAGAAGTAACCAACAATCCAAGTTCATGACCACAGCAGTAACATCAGTTACAAACAAGAGAATATTTTTTGACCTTTGAAGGATAAGTAAAAACCTTACTGAAGCAATGGCTTCAGCAACCTATTCCAGTTTGCAGAAAACAATGATTCTACAGGGCATTATTTTGTGTGAACTTCTTGTTCAAATACAGAGAATGAGGTGCTCAATCCAATAGAACATTTGTTAACCAAAGAAATTGCCTTCAAACAGATCAAACATTTAATGAAACTCTAACAAGGAAAAGAACGCAATTCTATGTCATTTGGTCTTTACTTTACCTCTGTTAACAAGTGTCTAAAAGAAATATATATTGCCATGGAATATTTAAACAAGCAAGGGTGTCCTGAATCAACACGGCAACGTGATATCAGTTTATGCTGGATATGCTTATTATATTCCTTATCAAATCACTTGAAATTGTTTGGCTAGGATAAATATCTAGTTTACAATTAATTAACTAATAAAGCCCTAAATAATTCAACAACATACTAACATACAATCTACAGCATTGGAAGAGAGAGATTACAATACCATAAAAACAACATTTCGAATGGCTGATATGCGAGAAGCATGCACTAATTGTTCCAGAATTTCCCCTGATGAAAGATTGCTTTTAAATCCCATGCTTCCTGTTGCACAAAACTTGCAACCCATTTTGCAGCCAACCTAATCTCACAAAGAAAGTAAGAACCCAGTTATTAACATATCCAAGTATTCAGAATAAATTAGTGATAATATGTTTGACCAGTACTGGAGCATCTCCTACCTGAGAGGATATGCACAGGGTTGACCTAGGGCCACCAGGGCGAGGCTTTCCATCATATTTACCCAATCGGGTATCATATCTCATTATCACAGCCTCCACAAATTCTTCATTCTGGCCAAAAAAAAAATGGTACTCAAAAGTAAGGCCAGATTACAAATATTACATCATAACACCATCAACAGGGCCAACCCACCGAACTCCCACCCTGAAACAATGTCTTTCCCTGGCAACAGAAAATGGTGTCCTCTAAACCATCAAACAGATCATTACATACTTAATTCTTAGACACTTAAGTTCCTTGGAAGAAGAGCCGGACAAGGTGGGTTGGGACCCCCTCTATCTAAATAAATGGTAAGTTCTCTACTTGATAGCTTTAGCTCTTGATCACTCTATTAACGTGTAATTAATCGAAAAGCAGCAGATATTGAGAATCATTCATATAAAACACAACCACTTCTAACAAACCTTAAAACCAACCGTCTGTTAAAAAACGCAAATTCCCACATTCCGCACTCGAATTGTACAATCCCAAGAGATTTCGATAAATACAGCAGATAACAATCGATCCCAGTTACCTGTAATTTGATGAGGAGCTTAGTAGTGACCCCGTCAGAAGAATTTTCGGCGGAATGAAGAGTTGAAGTGCAGGGTTTGAACTTGGAATTGAGGAGAGTATAAGCTGCTGAAGGCAACGACGGGATTTCATCCCATCGGCAATGAGGGTTTTGCAAGACGTGCTTCCATACGGGGGGAACGAAATTAGGGTTTACACCGGCGCTCTGAAACTCGGATTTAATGGCGGAAGCATCGAACACCGACTTGTATGCCATCGGCAAAGGTTAATCCAATTCCAAGACTTTCTATTTTTTGGTCTCCACAAATTGGTATTTGTTGGGTGTTTGCAATTGCAACTACTCGCACAATAATTCTTGATAAAAATTACAAGTGTTTGAAAAAATAAAACAAAATGGAAATCGTATGATGATTATATTTACAACTTTAATCAATAATCTATTTATATAATTTTTTTTTGTATAATTATAAAAATATTCTGACAATCTAAAAAAAAAATTAGTTTGTATAATATTATTAATTTTGTTTGGATGTATAAATAATTTTTCAAAAGATCAAAATATTTTTGTACAAATGATGTTTACGATTTTATTATATGTAATTCTTTTTATAAAAAAATATGAATAGTTTTTATTTATATATTATATAAAAAATCTCTTTTTCACTCATAAATAGCGATTACTTACATCGCAACATTAATTTTTTAAATTACTAAAAATGTTTCTACCACTCCTAATCAAATTCTTTTTCTCATCTATATTATATATAATATCATTCTATATTAATATGAAAAATTCACTGACACTATTTTTTTATATTTATTTTTAAAAAATATAATGTATTGGTTTATATATCTTTTTCTTGTTTATAATATATTTTTAAATATAAATAATACCATACACCATAATGGCTAATTTAGAAATATTATGAGTGCATCTTGGCCGGTTTATGATACTTTGGTAGCTCTAAGGCGAGTAAGAAAAAAGAGGCCCATAAAGAATCATATATAAAACAGTTAATACATGACTATAACTTTCTTTATGATAATTTTAATTGATCAATGCCTTGATAAATAATATACCATATAACATATACTAAGAAAAAAAAAAAGAGAAGCACAAGAAAGTAGCAATACTATAGCGACTAAATAATATTAATAGCTCGACTTACAAACTTTAATCTAAGAAGCAACATGCAACCTTAAGCTAAGTCGAAACAACAACATTCAAGTAAAAGCTCCAACATCCAAAAAATTAGGACAAGATGAATTAATGATCGAGAAGTCCAATTGAAAATTGAAAGAATGCTATAGAAAAATATTGAATATCAAGTCATATGATATCAATGCTTGTCCTATGAGGAATTTTTTTTTTTTTAAATGTAGCAAGCGACTTTTTTTTTTCCTTACATATGTATAGGCCACTGCTTTGGATTGGAGACCCTAAGAGTTAGGTCTTAAATCGTCGCCCTAGGCTACCTACCCTCATAAACAGGTTTAAGTGAATCAGGGGCAAACACAGTTACTTAATAAACTTATTATTTAATTATTTTTCAAAAAATTAAAAGCAACCATAAGATGGAATTTCACTATCACTACTTAACTTTTTTATTATATTTATATTAAAATAAGTAAACATATCTCTCTTTCTATATATATATTTTAAACTTATAGTTTTTTATTTAAAATTCAACTTATTACCACTAAAAGCAAACTCAAATGGTAAAATAAAAAATAATATTGTTGAATTTGGATAAGTTGGGATGATGATATTCATGGTTTTGGCGTACCTGCATGGGAAAGAAGAAAGGAGAGAATTGACAATGACCGGTATTCCTGCCTTTTAGTGGCTTATCTCTTGTTATTTTGCTGAAAATTCTCGTTGGTTTCACATATCCATCCCCTCTCCTCCTGTTCTTTTGGATCCCACAAACCTCCCATATAGCCTATTGCATTATTTCCGTTGGATTTTTTTATTTCTTTTTCACAAATTTTGAAACCCTAATCAAGTGGAATTTTGGCAACAGCACTTGGAATTTAGCCCAAAATCTTTATTTTCGTCTTCTGTTTTCCCTCGTTGGGTATCAATCCGTGCGCATTCAAGAACTGGATATAGTGGGTTGATTTTATATATTATTTTCAAGAAACCTGTACACATGGTTAAATGGCTTCTTTAAAGAATGGGGTTCTCTTGAAGCTTCTTGAGGACATGAAAATGGAGGACATTGCGCTGGATGATGATCCGAAGCCCGTGTTGTTGCAAATCAGGAGCATAATCCCTGTACTGGAAGAAGGTGATTTATGGCCTAATAGAGGATTTTTCCTTAAGGTTTCTGATTTGTCGCATGCATTCTATGTTTCTCTGACTGATCAACAGAATGAAATGATTCTTGGGAACAAATTAAAACTCGGGCAGTATATATACGTAGAGAAGTTGGAGAAGGCAGAGCCTGCTCCATTGCTGAAAGGGGTGACACCGGTTCCAGGCCGTCGCCCCTGTGAAGGAACTCCTGTAGATATTGTTCCACCACCGAATTTGGTGAAGCTTCTTGAGGCATCAGGTGTTGATTCAGTTGTTGAGAAAGGCGTGATCTTGGAGAAAAAGATTTCAAAGACTCAATCCATCCCAAGGAAGTTGATGCGTGGCACTTCCGGTTCTGAAATCTATTAAAAGAAATGAAAGATTGAAGGGTGGGTATGAGGGGAGGTATCGCTCTTCCATTGCCTCAAAAGCTCGTCGGAGCGAAGTCAGTTTTGCGTTAAAAGCAGAAGATTTTGAGAAAGTCAATTCACCTGATGAATGTAGGCTAAGCTCTGTGGATAATGATAGTGATGGAGATAGTGTGATATTGTCGTCCTCATCAGCACATATGGCAAAGAGAAGAAGCTGGACTGAGTCAGAAATTATGGGAGTCAAGGAAATTTTTGATTCTTCATTAGTCAACCATGAAATCAAGCTGCCCCCTCGGAGCCGTAGTGCAAATGTTAGTTTCTCAAGTTTTTATCTAGTTCTTTAAGCTTTTTCCTTTCAATTATAATGATATATGTAGGATTTGCCATTTGGTAATGGAAGAAGTATAATGACATTTGGACTAGAAAGACATATAGTAAGCCTACATTTTAAACCATCAAAATTTTATATATGAAGCTTAGATCTTTGAGTCGATCAACAAAAACTACATAAGGTTTATATACAAAACCACACCTCAACAGGGTTTTAAGATTGCTCATTTTGAGGAAGAGATTTGAGTGTTGGATTATTTGAAGCGGCGGTGATTATGGAGAAGGCCTTAAAAAGATGTGGATGGTTTTCCCTGTTGTGAAAAGAACTTTGTCATGCTTGATAGATAGTATTGGCATCAATTGCTGGAATTTTGATTTTTTTTTTCCTTTTAATAATTTTAGTTATAATTTGCTGTAGTTGTATTTCAAAAGATTCTAGCTAATTCATGTTTGGTAAACCTCTTTCTTGTCTCATTGGTATCAACAGGTTTCACCTGTTCGTTCTGCGGGTTATGAAAGCTCTGATGACAATTCGAATTCAACAACAAGAAGAAGGGCTTCATTAGCTGGTTCAGCAAAGAGATTAATCAAGAATTCCAGCAAAGGCCGAATGCCTGCACTGAAGGTCAATAATGTGCAGATACCAAATTCATTATGCAGTTTACACGAAAGAAAAGGGGCAGAAACTGGAATATCATGGAACTCCCTTCCACCAAATTTAGTGAAGTTTGGCAAGGTATTATCATCAGTAACACCGTGTTTGAAGTTATGATATTTCCAGCTTCACAAAGGCAAGAAAAAACATGTCTTCATGAATAAGATCTTATATATGTATTTACGAATAAATTAACATGAAGAATCTTACTGAGTAATGCATATAGCATCTCCTTCATTTAACAATGGCATGTAAATGATCCTACTATTTATAGACCATGTAAAACGAAGAAATTTTTTCCTTAATTGCAGGATGTCATAAGGCAAAGAGACATTGCCCTATCTGCTGCTTCTGATGCTCTCCAAGAGGCTTGTGCTTCAGAGAGATTGCTCAGCTCCTTAAGGTGAGGAAAAACACGCTCATGAATATTCTGAGTTGATATATTTGGCTAAATTGAACAGAATGTTAAGTCAATTTCTTGTTTGAACTTTTTGGCAATTACTGTTTTATATTAACATCCTAAGATGAAAAATTAGCAGTATGAGAGATTTTAACAGACTGCTTAGGGGGAACCATTAAACTTAAACGCCTACCAGTAGGTGAAATCTAGCTGTTGGTAGAGGCAAAATTTTATTTCCTTATATACTTGGAAGTGCAGAGTCCCGCACTAGGCCATGAAGGTGGCTGTCCCAATAAGTGTCGTGTGTTGTAATTATTCCTTGGCTAGTTACAATAGATGGTGCCTGTAATGAATGCTATAGGTTGTGGCATTTTAAGTCTTAATGCCTATGTGTGTGAATATGACTTATCTAGGTAGAGTTTGGTATAAAATTTTCGATTAGCATATTTCACTTGATGATAGTTTTATTGGAATGTATCTAAGAGATAACTGAGTTGGATTGACAAAATTGTACGTTGTCATACTTTAACCTCTACTTGTCTTTCTCTTCTTGGGAACTGATTATGGTGATATTATCAGAACTAGAACATCAGAAGAACACCATTACAACTTTTTACCTTCTGTTACAACTTTCTTACCTATAAACTTTGTACCATATATCTGGACTATGTCTTCATCTATCAACTAATGTTCATCGTTATTCAGTAGCTCACAAGTATTTAAACACCTTCAGGCTCACACTTCTGGCCATCTTTTGTGCAGCACATTGTCACAGATTCCCCTGGGTGAAGGAGAAGATCTTCAGCCATATGTCGATAAGTTTTTTGAACTTCAACACGACTTAGCTCGTACTAGACTGATAATGCAGTCCCTGACAAGCAAGTCCACTTAGAACCCAAGAAAGCGATTCCTGCATGACCACTTCTGTCAAGGAAACACTGACTGTCGCTCTTGAAAGAAAGAAAAATGCAATTACATGGATAAAATCTGCCATGGCTGTTGATCTTTCCCCATCCTCCAGTCCAAATTTTCCCTCGACTAATTTCCGTGGAAACCACAAACACCCTGAAGAAAACCAGCCCATCAAACCGTAGCAACAAACCAAAAGGTGCTTGTATCATTAAAAGGACAGGAGCAGTGCTGATATCACTGTTCTACTGGCTTCTGACAAAGGAGATTACCAGGGTGAGTGGACTAGGGAAGTACTCTACCTGCAGCTGCCGACTTGGCTACATCTTTACAGGACGAATGTAGAAAGTTGTTCTTGAGTTACGTTGAGAAATATCTCGACGAACTTGAGCAAAAAAGCTCGTCAATGCAATCTGATAGTCAGATTGCAGCGATGATGATATAAGGTCAAAATGGTGAATGACTGCCTGGATGTGATTGTGAACATAGAAGACTCTGAAGCTGAAGCTTACCGGAGGGTGAGGAACAAAATCTATGGGATCCTATTGAAGCACGTCGAGAGGACTGCCATGGTTCTCGAACGTTTGAACGGATCTACGTGATTATCAACGAAACGACAATGCCTAGATGTCTCTAGATCATGAAGTACAGTAATTAGTACTTGAGGATGAAACGAGAGTACACTTAATGGAGAATGTTATCAACAGATTGTGCTGGTAATCTTCTTGAAAGAAAAACATTTCCATTAATCTAGGACGTCTGGTGTTGTTTATGCTGTTGATTCATTACCAGGATATGTGATGTACATAGAGTTTAAGCTATATGAATCGTAATGGGTTAAATGCAATTTGCCCCCCTATGTAAGGGAAATGAGCAATTTACCCCCCTGTGAAAAAAAAGTAGCAATTTACCCCCTGTGTTATTAAAAATAGGGCAAATACCCCCCCGACGCGTTTCGTGTATCACACGCTCGATTTTTATAATTATTTTTTTTTTTAATTTAAAATTTAAAAATAATATTTATATCTTTATTTAATAACCGTTGGATCTTGATCAATCTAAGGTCCAAGTTTAACCAATCAACGGTGTAGATTATACTTAATTCAAATCAACGGTTTAAATTTAAGTAAATAAAAATAAAAATAAATTATTATAAAATTAAATTTAATATATATATATTTGTATGTTTAAATAATATAGTGTATATATATATAGATATATATAAATATACAAAGAAATCTGCGGCCGGAGGAGGAGGAGGAAGAGGCGGCGGCAGATTAGACGCGGGCGGTCAAGGAGGAAGAGGCGGCGGCGGATTAGGCGCGGGCGGGTGAGGGAGGAGGAAGCGGCGAACTGGGAGGAGGCGGGCGAATCTGGGCGGAGAGGGGGGGCGGCGCGGGCGGTATCTGGCGCGGGGAGGGAGGGAGGGAGGGAGGATGAGGAGGCGGCGGCGGATCTGGGCGGATTCTCGCAGACTGGGGGTGGCGGGGGCGGGAGGAGGAGGTGAAGGGGAAGGGGAGGGAGGAGGAGGAGGAGGAGGCGGCGGACGGGGAAAGGGGCGGGCGGATCTGGGTGGATGGGGGGCGCAGGCGCAGGCGGGAGAAGGCGGAGGCGATGGGGGGCAAGGCGGAGGCGGCGGCAGCGGCGACGACGGCGGCGAGAAGAAGGTGAAGAAGAAGAAAAAAATAATATATAATATATATATATATATATATATATTATTATATTATATAAATATTTTTTAAAATAATATCTATAATATATTAAAATATATATTTAATAATAATTTTTTTTTTGTTAAAATCATGCCCAGTTGCAAAAGGGGAGAGTGTAATACACTCTCGGGCTTAAGGGTGTGTTTTGCTCTATTTTTTAAAACACAAGGGGGTAAATTGCTATTTTATTTTTCACAGGGGGGTAAATTGCACATTTCTTATAACACAGGGGGTAAATTGCATTTTTCCCGAATCGTAATATACTCATTTACTTGCTGCATGTTCGTTTTCTAACAGTGGAATATTGAATTTTCCATCCACTTCAATTTAAATTTTCTTCTTATTATCATAATTATCATATCAAAAAAAGAAAATAGGACCACATAGTAGTATACAAATGCTATGGTAGGTACTGAACGTGGTTAGCTGATCCTTACTTCCATAATAAATTACCTTAGTCAGTGAAATAATCAGTAAATATATTTGATTATTTTGTTGGTACAATAAATATGTCAACAGTTTCGGTTCAAATCAACAACTTGCCTTCAAGATTATAAACCACTTATAGGACACTTACAAAATTATCCATTAATTCATAGAAAGAATCGAACCCCAAAATAACATGATTGAAGATTGTTCATTCTTACTGAATGAGGTAATAAATATTGACAGTCATGCATTAAACGCTAAGTAACAAGAAAACAAACGTGTCGATTGTCCTTGTATGAAATTTCCTTTTCATAGGTCCAGTCCTCATCAGGAGTGCAAAACTAAAGATTCACATGTTTTTTATCCAACTTGGCTCTATCTGTAGAGATTTTTTCGTGGACAGCAGCATCCAACAGGAGCTGAGGGTTTAACAATTCAGCTTTCTTGAATCCTCATCATCTTGTTCCTTGATATAAACTAAAAAAGAAATAATGGTATTGTTTAAGCTACTCACATCAGCAATTCAGAATATTGGAATCGAAACAGACAGGAATATCAAACATATCTGTGTAATAAATCTTATCGTTTGACCATTTCGTCAAGAATCATGCAACTGACCTGTACGATTCAAACATGTATTGAACAGAATTAGAAAATTATATAGTTTTATTGCAACCAGTGACTTCATTTTCCTTTGTTTTTGCCTTCAAGAATTTGAGGGGTCAAATGAAGAGGGACTCTTGCAAGACGTGTATCACGTTGTAATAGAATCTCAGGCTTTTTTTAAATAATTGTATGTCAGATTATACTGTCTAAATAAATAAATTAACGTTGGTTAGCCACATTATCTTGTTTAGATTTAATGCTAAGATTTTATTTTAATAATTTTTTGTTGGAATAAATACCTTCTTTATTTCAGTAACCACTGTTTTCAAGACAGAAACAGACATGTTTCTATATAGAATTGACAATTTGTAGTAAATCTAACTCCGCTTCACTCTTTAATCTTTATTAGTCTGCTAACACAGATTTCCGTCCTTTTTAAGTCTCAACAACCCACAATCTCGCGCACAAGCACACTCAGTGCGTGTTGGAGTTACTTCCAAGAACTCTTGAAAAGTAAAGAAATAGGCCCCCAATTTTAGCTCTAATTCAAATCCCAGTTTTTTCTTGCTCCTTGCTCCTTCTGGAAGTCCACGCCAATGGGGTGTTCTGGAAGACCAAAAGGTGCAATCTTGCTGGGGCTTTTGCTGCTAACTTTGGCAGAAATAGTGGTGGGTCGGTTTGTGGTTGAGAAGAACAGCTTGAGGGTAATATCACCAGACACCATAAAGGGAACTCATGATAGTGCCATTGGCAACTTTGGGATTCCACAGTATGGAGGAAGCATGGCTGGAACTGTGGTGTATCCCCGGGACAACAGGAAAGGCTGCAAGAATTTTGATGATTCTGGGATTTCTTTCAAGGCTAAAGCTGGAGCTCTTCCCAACTTTGTTCTTGTTGATCGTGGAGGTACATGCTATTGTTTTCTTTTGAGCTTCTTTGAGGAATTTTGGGTTTCTTTATTTTTAATGTTTTATTTTTATAGAGGATAAGCTCGCTCTAAAAATCCCTTTATTTTTTATTCTAGTGAAGTTCTTGGCTATTGATATTGAGTTCAGATATCTCTTACATAACTATTGTTCACTGCAAATATTTCATCAGATGTTTCCTGAATAAGGTTAAATTTGTTATTTATACTATGGATATATTTTTTGTCTACTTTGGTTAATTTGCCTATTTGGATTGAACTTGAATTGTTCTTTAGATTGTGAGTGGAAGAGCTTAGTTATAGTGAGTTATTTGATTTCTAAAGATACCCTTTGATTAATTCAGATTATTTTCTTGTTCATGTGATTCAGTGACGCTCACTGGGTGTCTTGCTTTGCACTTTGACAATTTTAATTTAGAGGCCTTACTTTGTGTTAGTGGTTGATTAATTGCATTTATCAAGCAGCTTTTGACACATTTTGGTTATCAGGAAACTTGTGTAGCTATTTTGTTTACAGAACTAAAATGATTCCAGACTATTAATAGATTATTTTGGCTTAAACATGTCATTTTTTAGTTGCAAGTTTCTCTTTCCAGTTTCATCAAGTTGCTTTTGCTGTTACCAATAAAGGCTTCAATTGTTGCTTTGATGGTTCTGGGTATCCTTTTAAGTAATTATAATTCATGTCTAGCTGTTAGATACCTTTTTCTGGTCTCATTATGAGGACGTTTTGATGAAATTGAATGTGCTGTTTCTCAAGGTTTAGATCCCATACTTGTGAAATATAGCTATTTGTTGGAATCATGATCTTCCATCGTTCTTAATTAGCTTCTTCTGGATTTCCATGAGCTACATATATTTGGAGCTGGAATGAGAAGCACTTTTGAAGTTGGACTGTGTAGGTGATATGTGTGAGTTTGGACAAAAAAGGTCCCCATTCCGTTTGAGTTATTTTAGGTTAATTCTGTTGCTTAATGAGTATTTGTCAGGAACAAGACTTTCCTACAATTTCCTGCGATGTAGCTTCGTATCGCCTGGAGATGAGGATTATGTTTTTATCTATATTTCTCTCAGACATAATTGTATCATTCTGTGATAACTTTAACCTGTGCTGCAGATTGCTTTTTTGCTTTAAAGGTCTGGAATGCCCAGAATGCTGGTGCTGCTGCAGTTCTAGTGGCTGATGACCTTGATGAACCATTGATAACAATGGACTCACCTGAAGAGGATGGTGCATCTGCAAGATATATTGCAAACATAACAATACCATCTGCATTGATTGATAAAAGTTTTGGTGAAAAATTAAAGAAAGCGATCAGCGGGGGTGACATGGTGAATGTGAATCTTGACTGGAGAGAAGCTGTCCCCCACCCAGATGATCGAGTGGAATATGAACTGTGGACTAACAGCAACGACGAGTGTGGGGTTAAGTGTGATATGTTGATGGAGTTTTTGAAGGATTTTAAGGGCGCGGCTCAAGTGCTTGAGAAAGGTGGTTATACTCAATTTACACCCCATTATATAACTTGGTATTGCCCACAGGCGTTCACTGTTAGCAAACAATGCAAATCTCAATGCCTCAACCATGGAAGATATTGTGCTCCAGACCCTGAACAAGATTTCAGCACTGGTTATGAAGGAAAAGATGTGGTTCTTGAGAACCTGAGACAGCTATGTGTTTTTAGAGTGGCCAATGAGACCAAAAAACCATGGGTCTGGTGGGACTATGTTACTGATTTCCAAATTAGATGCCCCATGAAGAAGAAGAAATACAACAAGGAATGTGCTGAGCAAGTTATTAACTCTTTAGGTAAATATTTTTACCTTTCATCATAATTGTCTCTGTTTATTGTGGAAAAGATCATATTCTAAGGTTACTTGCATATCAGGTCTTGATCTGAAAAAAATTGAAAATGCATGGGTGATCCTGAAGCTGATTCAGACAATCCTGTTCTGAAAGAAGAGCAGGATGCTCAAGTGAGTTTTGTGATCAATTTCTTAAAGCATTATCAAGTGAATAGTCTTTCTGTTGTCTCTTATTATGTACATTCTCTCGGTTAATAATCATATAAAATGCCTGACAAATAAAATTTCTGTAGATTGGAAAAGGATCACGTGGTGATGTAACCATTCTGCCAACTCTCGTTGTGAATAATCGTCAATATCGAGGTTTTGTTTTCTGCATACATAATTTCCTCCAAGCAGTTAAAATATGATCTTTATCTGATGTGCTTTTTCTGCAGGGAAATTGGAGAAAGGTGCTGTTTTGAAAGCTGTATGTGCTGGTTTTGAGGAAACCACAGAGCCATCAGTTTGTCTGGGTGGTGGTATGTTATTTACAGAGCTAATTTGACTGTTGAGTGGAATGAGTGAACTTGGAGATGATAATTTCTAACTGCAGATGTGGAAACCAATGAATGCTTGGAGAACAATGGTGGCTGCTGGCAAGACAAGGCAGCTAATATTACAGCTTGCAAGGTACTTTAGTGTAATTTAATGTTTTGCATTAAACCTTTTCCTTTTCTTACATTTTCGTGTGCACATTCAGGACACATTCCGAGGAAGAGTGTGCGAATGCCCTGTGGTTAACGGTGTGCAGTTTAAGGGAGATGGTTACAGGTCATGTGTTGGTATGTATTTGGCTTTCATTTGTTTCGTAAATAGTTCCCATCAATATCAGGAATTGCCTGCTAAAAGCAACCTCTCCTTTGAATTGTTTCATCATCCGCATAAAGTCATTATGCTCGACCCAAAATAGATTTTCAAACACATGGAAAACAGTAGTAAATATGGGATATCGTTTCAATATTCCATGTTGTTTGACAATATGATTGAAGTAAATCCCTGAATTTCAAACTTCAATAGACAAGTAATGGTACCACAGACAGCATTGATTTTTCACTGGAGCATCTCTCATAACTCATTCAAGCTGAGATGAAATATGAAATCATCTTGTGGATGTTAGGCTATATATAACTCAAGGAGGAGGTGGACCCAGGTCGGTCTGCAACTATATGATTTAACTACCCTTTGGGCATACTCATGTCATCACGACATCTTTCTAAAATTGAGTTTCTCTAGCGAAGGTCTGTGAGAATCTCAACCTTTTGTTAGTGCATATGATGGATGAGGATTCTCAGCTATTTGTCTTGAGAAAAAAGATGGGAAGATCGGATGTAGACAGTCTTAAGTGTCAACTAGGATAGCATGGCAATACTTTGAATGAAAAAAATTAACTTGTCTTGGTGCGTGTAATTAACAAGATTCTCAAGGTTTGGTATTTTCAATTCGCTAATGTAGATGGAGACATTTACTAACCAATGGACTGAAAATCAATTCTATATTCTCAGGCTCTACATGTAAGTTTTGTAATCTTGAACTTAATTACCAATTATTTTACGGTGCGGAAGGCTTTTGCTATATAAATTTCGTTTAAAGTCTCACTCCTTGTCTTACTCTTAGCTTCAAGTATTATGTTAAAATTTTCCATTCTACGAATATCACAAGCCATTGTGATCAGACTATTACCTGAATAAACCTTTCTGTATGCAGCTAGTGGACCCGGGCGTTGCAGAATAAATAACGGAGGCTGTTGGCATGAAAGCAGAAATGGAGTCGCTTTCTCTGCTTGTGTGGTTCGTGATCTTTTGTAATTTGTATCTTAATCCCATGCTAAAAGTTGCATTAGATTGGAATTTCTATGATATTTTAACAGGATAATGAGGAGGGAAAATGCACATGTCCTCCAGGATTTAAAGGTGATGGTGCTAACAGTTGTGAAGGTAAGAACTTTCTATATAACATTCTTATGTCCTAAATGCCTTCCAGAATAATCTGCTTTTATGTATTTCATTTTGATTTACTGGCTAAGTTTTTGTCTAGCTAGATGGTATGTCATAGCGGCCTCGTTTCCTTGTTCTGAGATGATTGTATATGCATGAGAATGAAGGTTTAATATCCCCCCTTACTCAAAGTAATAATAATATTTCCTGAGAAACATCACCTCAGGTCCTAAGCGGTTGGGAGTTTCACCTTACATCCCAAAAATTTTCCATATAATTATCAACAAAATTATATCTCAACAATTAATTCATATTTTTAGCTCCTTCAACAAGTTCACATGATGAGCTATCCTCAACCATGTTCGAAATTGACCAGAAAAAGAAAACATTTTGTTTTTTTTAACTAATAAGCTCCAAACAGTAAAATCAAACAAAAATCTATTTGCAACCTGGTATGAATAACCAGCATTTCAACTATTTAACAAAGGAAGGAAGAAGCAAACTAAAGAAAATTAAAGAAAGGAACAATGGATTACTGTTGAGGGGACTTCACTTGATATCAGGGATGAAGACAACAAGCAGGTGTAGATGTAAGATTGCATGACCTATGCATATCCTTGTACGGAGTTAATCAAATGACATACGTCGAATGATATGGCATTCACCACCCACCTCAACACTCTTCTTGACTCAGCCCCAGATTTCCTCGACATATTCTTCATCTCCCAAATCTTGAGGCAATAAAATCATGAGCTAAAGAAAAGGAACCAGGATTGTCTTGAAAGTCTGAAACTGAAGGTGGATTATAGTTGCATTTCCTTCAACACCTCATTTTTGCAGTGCAACAATTGAACTGAAGAAACCCACAATCAGCCTTGGTTGGTGGATTTTCTGTGTTGAAGTTAGTTTGAATTTCTTTCTCAGAAATAAAAGAGTTTCTGAAATTAAAGAGTCCTGAATTTGTCACTGTCGATTCATGATGATGGAAATTAGGACTTCATGTTACTGTTAGATGCACAGGGCAAACTGGTCACTTTCAGAGTTTGTATAGGCAGGTGTTTTCTGTTACATTGTATATCAAACTTAGGTTGTCCGATCCATATTCCAGGAGCCAGCCTAATTGATTCATGGCCTATAATGTGTCAAAGGCCAAAAAAGGTTGAAACTAACATCAAGATGAGCTTGATTGTTTTTTCTTATATTGATGAGTGAAAACATCAAATGCTGTGGATTATTCCATGTCGATAGTGGGTCAACATTGAACTGACGTGTCATTATGCACACTGTTTGGTGTTTTCGAACCCAATCCATATAAGAAAAATCCACCTAGATTATAGATGTATCTATTAAAATCGCAGCAAGCAAACGAGCATAAAAATTTTCAAAAGCTTGAATCAAGCTTGATCCCTTACACTTCTAGTTGAAAGCATTGTTTTTTTCGGTAAGATATCATTTTATTTGCAATAATGGAAATATCAAACTTCATTTGAAGTTGAGGGTGACATGAATATGGTGTTATGCTGAATTGTACGTCACCTATTAACAGCTATATTCTCATCATTTACAGACATGATATGAAAGTGGAGCTCAAATAACGAGTTATCATTATGCAGTTTGCTTGTTTAACTTCCACCCTAACACTCTTTTACTTTTAACACACAGATATAGATGAATGTAAGGAGAAGAAAGCCTGTCAATGCCCTGAATGCAGCTGCAAAAATACGTGGGGCAGTTACGAATGCACTTGTGGTGGGGACCTGTTGTATATCAGGGACCATGATACCTGCATAAGTAGTCCGCTTGCAAATTTTTTGTATTATGCATCTATAAGTTGCACACCTGATCTTCAATTTGTTTCAATTCTGCTGCTTTATGCAGGTAAGACTACTGAAGTGAAGTCTGCTTGGACTGCTGTTTGGATTATACTGATTGGATTGGCTTTAGCTGCTGGTGGGGCTTATCTGGTGTATAAACATAGATTGAGGGTAAGTTTTCTTTCTACTCACAAATGTCAGATATAAGCGTTAGTTGCAAGTTCACCTCTAAAGTTTATTCTTTAGTCAGATCTTACATGTTCCTCTTAATTTGGACTATGAAACTGTTAAGTTATTAGATAAGGGATGAGGTATGGCAATAGATGCTGAAAGATGAACTAACAAACGGAAGAAACAAGTGGCAGAATGTTGATGTTACTTGAGTTTCCAACGAAGGTGGTTGGCCAGTTGTGCTGATGATTTGATACTATGCTGGATTTAATTGAGACGTAGGGTAGTTGCTTTGAGAGGGTTAATGCGTAAATTTGAAGTTACCTATATTTCCATCTCCAGCCTTTTAGCACCAATGGAATTTCTGTCATATCTTACCATCTACTATGAGATATTGTCACTTACTACAACTTTTCCGTGGTTGCATGTTCAGTCATATATGGACTCAGAGATCAGGGCCATCATGGCACAATATATGCCTCTGGACAGTCAAAATGAAGTTCCAAATCACGTAGATGAAGATCGTGCTTGAAAATGCTGCTCAATCATTGTACTTCCTGCAAGGGTGATTGGGGGGCTCGTGTGACTGACCTTCTATCTCCAACAAAGGGTTTGAAGGTAGAATCATATTTTCTGAATGATTTGTTGGCTGATAGGTGAAATGAGAATCGTCCTGATGTCTTTTAATATGCAACACGTCCGAGTCAGGATTGTCTTTGGGGCACTTTAGAAAAAGAGATTAGGTTCGATACATGTACACTGCATCATGTGACAGGTTGTGCTCCTCTAATTTAATCGAGAGCGTGTGACGATGTGCATCTTTTTATTTCCATGTATATTCGTCGTGATTGCATGTTTCTTGATGCCGGTGGAGTCAACATTATTAGTTATACCAGAACTACGTATTAGTTTATGCTATGTTCTCATTGAATGATGTTAGAATGTCCTCGTGCCCATGTTTGTTAAATAGTTCGTTGGAGCAATCTGGAATTCTTTTTAATGATGTTGTACTTTTATATGTGCAGATGATGTCCATGTTGACATCTTGTTATCTTAGCACTTGTTGAACATTTAATGCAATAGATCTCAAGAACTACTGACACAGATGATGACTACTGTGCCTTAGAATAGGTTGACATCTTTTACTGAATTATATAGATCTGCTGAGCAGATCTATATACAAGTGATGTGAATAATCTCCAGTTTAGTACAAGTAAATGTACTGTCTGATCATAAGAGAATTCTAATCAGGGGATGGATATTGCCGAGTGAGTTTCTATGGGGGCCGGCATACCTGCTGCCCTCTGTGTCCCTCGTCTATATTTACTGCTAACATATGGTAACTATGGAATCGGTGACTGACATTTAGAAGTAATCTCTGACGGCTTGCCTCCTTCAAGAGCATCGTTTTAACGGGTTGCATGTGGTTGTTTTATGGTTGTTGTGTTGGGATGGATACTTAAATGTTGTGGGTGAAAATGTTACGTTTTGTAGCGTGAAATGCTGATATTATCATGTATGGAAGGGTAAAAATGTGTTTGATCTTGGTTTTTACTGCATTCATGAATGTTGATATATAAAATTTTTTTTAAATATACACTTGCCTCATGGAGAAAATAAAAAATAAGATGAAATATAAACTTGCAGCAGAAGATTCGAAGTATATGAATTATGATATTCTTGACCTGTATTGATTGTTGATTATTGAAATTTATGATGTAATTGTAATTAATTCACTAAAAAAATTTGACCCGTTATTTTAGTTGGTAATCAGCAGAGATCCAACTAGTGTGAACATGTGTTGGTTTACAATGAATATTGTACGATGGGGTCCGGTTTTGGATATGCTGAATTGGATCTTTGGTGCATTCGGATCCGGATCTATTCGAGAAATGAAATGTATATGGTTCTTGGAGTTTAGTACAATCCATATTTCAGGATCCAGTTTTATCCGAATCCGAATTCGGAAATGAAGCGAGTTTGACCTGATCAGATGCAAAGAATAAAAATTCCTTACGTAATTGTACAAATTCGGGCTTATTTCAGATAATAGGAACTCCACCGGATTCGGATCTGGTTCTTGGCAAGAAAGTCAATTGTTTGATGTAATAATTTTGATATACTTGTTATGGATCCAAATCTGAGTCTAAAGTTATTTCTTTTATCAGATCTCAATCAAATTTTTAAGAATTCAGTGGATCCGGATCTACTTTTGTAAGCAAATTAATTGGATGGGTCAGGTCAAGCCATCCTCTATATATATATGGTTTTATTTTTGGAATAACAAGTCCATTTTTATGGATGATATTTTAGTAATTAAAAAAAAAAAGGATATATCATATAAACAGATGAGTTATAAGGACATGACTTATTCGGATTTGAGTTTATTTTTGAATTTGAACTGAATCCGGATCATAGGATTTGTTTCTGGATCTAGTTTTGGGTAGGTTTTAGATTCGGATTTAAGTCAAATCTAAATTCTAGAGTTTATTTTAAAAATTGTTCATGGATACGGATCCAAACTGAATCCGAATCCTAGTAAGACATGCCTCAAAATCTATTTTAGAATAACTTGTATGATCCGAATTCGAGTTATTAGGTTTGTTTTCGGATCTAATTATGAATAGGTTTCAGGTTCGGATCTAAATCAAATCCAAACTCTAAAATTCATTTTGAAAATATTTTTCGTAGATTCGGATCTGAACTGAAACCAAACCCTAGTGAGACATGTCTCAAAGTCTATCTCAGAATAATTTGTATAATCCGATTGTAGATAGGGGGAATTATACAATCCCTCATCTCTGCCATTAATTCAATTTCTGTACTTTGTGATTTTGTCCTAATATTTGACCTACATGCACCTCTACCCTTATAGTACGCTTATAGTTTTACATTTACCCCCTAAAGTTTTCAATATTGGAAATAGCGCCCCGACTTTGTTGATTCTTTATATTTCGAGTCTTTGACCACCAATACCTTCCACACTATTATATAAATGTCACTATTCACAATTTTCACGTTTGATGTTTTATTTAAAATAATTTTCATGTTTTAGAAAAAAAATTCCTAGAACAAATTAGAAAATTTTTCTAAAAAAACCTTTTTTGTAATTTTGATTTAAATTTTAGTTTATATATTATATATATATATATATATATATATATTTAGCAGCAACTCAAATTCATAATTCTCATTTTCAGTCACGGCCAAAGTATTATAATTTTAATTTGGGATAATTATATTTACACCCCCTCACCTATTGTTATTTTACACAAACTACCCCTGCATTCACAAAAATTACAGAAACCACCCCTAACAGTCTTTAAAACCCCAAAATGTCCATGTTGACTTGGTCAAACTTTAATTTAATTTTTTTAATGATATAAATGCCCTTAGGGGTATTTTGTAATTATCAAAAGGTAGAGGGGGTGCCAAAGTAATATTTATGGGGATGAATAATATAACCCATATATTCTTTTATTATTATTTATAATAATTTTAATTTATTTTTTAATTATTTTATTAACTTTTTTTATTGAATCTATATATAAATTTATACCTCTTAATAGTTAAAATATTAAATTATTTAATTAATATATTTATAAAAACTAGTTACAAGCTTATAAATTCAAATTTAAAATTATCACATTTGTATAAATTATTTTAAATTCTTAATGTTAAAAGATTTATTTTTTATTCTTATTTATAGCTAAATTTTATTAAAATTAATAAATTATACATATATGTATATATATTTATATAATATAAATATATAAATATGTATATAATTTAAAATATTCATATGTATATATTTACATTTATAATAATTTAAAATATTTTAATAAATAAATTATTTATTTTACTAATTCTACTATAATTTATATAAACTGCATATTTTTTTGAATTATAATTTATTAATTTTAATAAAATTTAATTAGAAATAAAATAGAGAATAAATTTTAATTTTGAGAATTCAAATTAATTTATACAAGTGTGATATTTTTTTATTTGAATTTATAAGCTAGTAACTAATTTTTATTAATAATTATTAAATTTAATATTTAAATTATTTGTAATTTATATATTTCAATAAAAAATTAATAAAATAAAATTTTAATAACTAATAATAATAAAAATATATGGAGTCATATTATTCAATTTTTTAAATATTTTCTATATTTTAATTAACCCCTAAGGGCATTTCTATCATTAAAAAATTAAATTTAAGTATTTTGGGTTTCAAAGGCTGTCAGGGGTGGTTTCTGTAATTTTTTAAAAGGTAGGGGTGGTTTGTGTAAAATGACAATAAGTGAAGGGATGTAAATGTAATTATCCTTTTTTTTTTTGAGCAAAATTTTAATGGAAAAAACACATAATATATTAAGAGAATTGATAGAACTTTTTGTTAATTTTTTCTGAAAATTTCATAGAGCACAAACGAAATGACAAATACAAAATACGGGGAGCGAAATAGTGAATAATAAGTAAAATATGTTTAAAAGAATGACTAAAAGTAGGGATGTTTTTATCGTTTTGAAACTTTAGGGGGGTGAATATGATTAAAAGCAATAATATAGGACTACTAAGTATATTTAACCCTTAGCAATTACAACATAATACTACAAACTAAAATTTAAACTACCATAAATTGACTACTTTATTATTCATGTAATAATACTGTTGAGGAGGTAATTAGCTAGCATATCCAAAAATAAGACCATTTTTTTAAATATATATCTTTTTAAAATGCCTTATTTTTATTGTATTAAGCAACTAACTCCCAGTCATTACATTTAAAAAAACAATATTTTTACATATAAAAAAATTATTCTTTCTTACATTTTAATATGATCTAACCATGATTTATTATCGCACGTGTTTATGAAATTTTACATTTTGACTTACATTTAACGGTAAATTACAGCTACCCTATAAGATTTGACATAATTATTAATACTCTCGCATTATTTAAAAAATTATAAATACCCTTTTAAATAAAAAATTATTATATAAAAATTATTATTTTAACCTTGCTAATTTTTTATATAAAAAATAAAATATTTGAAAACAAAATTAAAAAAATCTAAGAGTGTGTAAAGTTAATAATCCATTGAGAATATTAGTTTATAAAAATACTTTAAAAAATTCTAAAAAGTATATAAAATTAAAATTCATAATTCAAAAAGACATTTTAAACAGTTCACCACAAGAATTGAATGAAAACCTCACGAAATAGGCTCGTTGTTACACAGACGTCAAAATCAAGATGGTATTTATATTTTTTTGAAACAACGATGAGGTGTTGTAATTATGTGAAACCTCAATAGAGGTAGTTGTAATTTACCCAATATATTTAATGATACGCTATGAAGATCATTATTTTAACAAATCAAAACAAAATATAACCATGATTTAAAAGCAAGTTATGGTGAATTTATGATTACACAAAACAGTAAAGCCATTTTATACAATTTGATCTCATGGGGTCTTCCCAGAACAGCCAGAAAATAAGGGAAAACAATGGTCATCGATCATGTTCAGATGACAGCCATGAGAAGCATATATTGGATTAATAAACAAGAATGATCAATTAGTCCTCATCAAAGTGAGATTGCCGTTGTCTCAGTTATGTTTTCATCAAAAGAAAAAGAAAAAGCGCCATTACAGAAATGGCAACTATTCATGATGCAGTATTTATTCACAGAAAATCTTGCACCACTGAGCCATCATCTTCATCAGGATTGTGGCTTTGGAGTGGAGATTTTTAAATCAAGGCCTATATCCATTCCATTGTAGGCAATAGGAGCATACATCCATAGGTCATCAGAGCTCAAGAGCTGCATACATATATATATAAACAGATAAACGTAAGAGGTCGATGAATCTCAGAATATCGATCCGAATGACTGAAAAACAAACCATATGAGAGGAAACTTCGTAATAGTTTAGGTAAAAGAACATAGTCATTTCCAAGAATATTACCTTAATCTGAAGTTGCAAGAACTTTACATACTGGACAGCCTCTTCAAGCATTGTGCTGATGTCAACCTACGATGAAAAATGGTTTTCGGGTTACCATTTCACATGCAGAAGAAGAATATTAAGAATGTAGTTATATTCAACTGTGCTCGTAATTACCTTAGTTCCATTAGGGACTAGGTTCTGCAAGATTCTCAGCCTCTCATTTATTCTTTCTCTTCTTTTCTGTAAGATTGTGGAAAAAATATCGTTATTTTAGACATGGAAGGGTTTGACAATATATATCCTGCTTTTTTACAATGAAATAGTTATGTACCCTTGCGTAGAGGCTCTGAGGATCCGTCGCTGAACCCCTGCTGGCTCGTGTTTTTCCGTTTAAGTTGAGAGCTGCACTACCCTTTGAGCTTGAGCTCGAAGTCACTCCGTTCAATTCATGTGAAGCATTTGAATCATCTTCAGAAGAGTAGCTGCTTGAGCTCTGCCTCCAAAGCAAAGCGATGTGGTTACTATTATTATCGTCGCCATTGTCATCAAGCTTCGGGCATTTCTTGATTTTCGTGCTTCTCTTGTTCCTTGGGAGCTGAGTTTCCATAAAATGAGAACAAGAAATCAGTAACTTGTAATTTCACTACAACATATTGGTAAAATGCTAGTAAAATAGAATGAGAAGTGTGGAAGTTAATGAAAGATTTCAGTACTTACTTCTGGAGGAGCACGAGATCTTTTCTTCGACTCTGAAGGGCTGCTGACTTTGTCTTCCTTCACTAGTTCCGACATTGGCAATGCAAGTTCCGGCTCCAGCTGCAAGTCCTTCCCTTGAAAAACATCTTCAGACATGTTTTGGTTAGACTCTGTACTGTCATTGCTGATATCCTGGTTTAGGAAGTCATCACCTTCTGTCACGTTGGTGCTAAGTATATGAATCCGGGAGTTATTGTTCTTACCCTCCATATAGTAATCCATCGTCATCATACTATTATTAGTCATGAAAACTTGATGAGACACACAAGGATAGTAGCTTTCATGACTGGGATAGGGAAAAAGGATGCCACTGCTTCCACTATAACTATTCCCTTGTGAGAAAGAATACACGCTAGTATTAGTTTCATCTGACGAGTACATTGCAGTTTCATCTACAGCAATTTCCTCATTCGACTCGTGAGCGGACCAAAATGCAGACGACACCGGGAAGTTTGAACTGCTTGGCACCTCGTTTGGAAGCGAGCAATTACCAAGCAATTGTGCCATGAAATCAGCCTCGTCAGAGCACATTCCATTTAAGGAGTTCCATTCTCCTCCAGAAATTGCTCCAACGTGTTCCATTTTCTTGATTTTGGATAGAGAAGCCGAGGAGAATGTTTTGCTATTAACTATCAAACAAAAGCTCGACTTGCTCGATGCTTGGAAATCCAGGACATATTTATACTCTTAGCCGTAATAAACTAAACATGATTGATTGGTAAGCTATTTAAAAAAAATATTATCGATAATAATACCATAATTTATATGCAAACGGGTCCCAGCTTTCTGATACAAGTATTAAGAATACAAGCTGGGACCTATACAACTCACAGAAGACTGAGTTCACAGCAATAATGGGCAAAATTATGCAACCTTTCAGACCCTTAAAAAACACATTAAGCATGAACAGAAATAATTGTCCATATAATGAGTTCATTATACAAATCCCACTCCTTTGATCAAAGCCATATTGGATTAACTGCCATCAGCTAGTGTTAATCACAGCACTTCAACCAGATAATGGTGTTCAGATTCTTCTGGGGTGCAAGGTGGGGGGAAGGAATGACACCTGTCAATCTACAGAACGTGGGGGTCCTTTTCAAATTATTAAACATTACCCATGATTAATCAAATGAAAATCGACGTCATCTATTGGAAAGGGCGATCGTGGAGGTAAGTTTGATATTCTAAAAAATCTATCTGGAACCATCCAGTAGACATAATCTCTTACAAGTTGGCTCCTGTCTCCAATCCTCCAAACCTTTGGAAAAGAAAATGTCTAAAACAGACATGGCTCAAGCATTTCATCAACTTTCATTGTTTTGGACAACATAGTCAGATGAATTAAGACAAAAATCACTTAAATTACTAAATGAACCTAGTCATGTAGCCAACGCTACAATCCAGCACGACTGGTGAAATCACAAAAACTCAAAATAATTCAAAAGCTTACCTAGTTGAACAGGCTGTGAGACATCCGCTTGTTCATTAATCATTAGCAACACGCATTATCATATCAACTTCAAGGTTCAGGGACCTAAATAATCTTGAATATCTGTAATGATTGGCAAGTATTGATTCTGTTTAACCAGGTAAAGTTGATGGGGCCAGGACAGCATCATCGAAAAAACAAAGAGATATTTCAAATGATCAGTCCATGGAGTCTTCAGGCAATTGGTTTCCTTTCGTATAGCATGGGTGACAGTAGTGTGTGCAAGGAGGAAACCCAAATTTATCTAATCCAGAAGTTACACATGGTACTGAACATTTTCAAAGAGTGAGATTTGCAAAAACTTTTACAGACTAAAGAACGAAACCAACCAAACGCTCGTTCACCAATGATAAGATAGTAGTAAATAATCTTGAGGTACACCCTTTTGACCTCAGTACATTGCCATGCGTGAATAGACTATTGCATGTAATATGAATATGCCAACATTAGTTAATAATTAGGTTATATAATATCCGCAAGGCAGTCATCTTTATAAAATAAAGAACTTCCCCTTAGCTCCTTTCGGGATAGAGGGGTAAACCACAGAAGAAATCACAGTATATATTTCAAGTATGCTATGAGACAAGTTAGATGGATAGTGTATAATCTTAAAAATCAACTTCTTGATCAGAACACTAAGCGTGAACTTAAGACGTTGAAAATAGATCATATCAATAGAGAGTAGCTTGCAAAATATAAAACTCTTTTCTTGGTCTAAATTGGAAAACTACCTATGCTCGACCAAAGGTCCAATCTTTATTAACTTAAGACTCGGAGGCAAAAGAAAAAAAGACAGTGAGAACAAAAATATAAGTGCAAATAATAGAATTGGTAAAACAAATATTCTCTTCTATATCATCTGTTAAAATATTAAGCAACAGTATAGTTTAATGAAGATTGTAGTTACTACTACTTCCTGCAAATCTATCTTAAAAATATTAAACAGATTGGCATGAGCTGTAAAACATGATAAGATAAAATATTTCAAGGGAAAGATTTGTCAAAAAACGAATGGTTTACTTATTGGCCATATAGAAGAAAACTATCTTTTTCACACCATTTTACTCTTAAAGCACGGAGCATAAACAACTGTACATGCAGCTGCATCAAGTATATGCACTATGTAATCAAGTTGACCTAAAGAGATTTAACTTCATTGAACATATCACAACACAGTATCTCCGTGGGAGTATATATATATATATAAGGTTCCACAAGCACCGTGCTGACACATACACATTCTTACCAGCGTAAAATCCTATCGAGAGATTTAATATGTTTGTGCACATTTAGTATCACGACACATGATACCAGACGCTTACATTATAGGGATTGTAACCGGTGATGTATATACGATCTTATAGAAAAAATAATACATGTGATTCTGCATCTACATTCCATTATGCTTTTACTTCCACGAACACTGTATTGTAAAATGTGAATAAGTTCGTCAAGATTTCTATTCAACTAAGATCATTCAAGGCTATCTGAAGTCTCCTGTCCACAATGGTGTAGAGTGTGTACTTATATATACGAAACAGTTGAGGCTCTAAGCTCCACCTAATGTGGTACGACCGCGGCACATTCAGCATCATTACCCCATTCGCCAACTTAAACAACCGACTCAAACTCCTATACCCTGTATATTGAAGCATGTTACTCCTGTTTGGATTGAAATTCTTGGTTGGAATTTGGGATTCTTACAGGATATCCCACAGAAGACAGTGTTGCCACATCCTAGAATTTACCCTTCACTTGCCTCACTACGTTAGAATCTCAATGATGCTATTTCAAAGATTTCATTTTGTCAGACCCAAGTCAATCAAATGAATACTTACTTGTTCCACAGTAGTAACCAAAGCATAAAAACAAATAAATATTCAGTGGGTCTGAAAGGACATTTTAGTATCTTTTGGAAGTTGGACTAACTCGTCTATATTCCTTAAAACTCAAAAAAAGCAAACAGACTGACAAAGGATATATAGTATTGTAATGAAGGAAAGACGACCTTCGATCGCACTGAAAAGAAAAAACAGACTGACGAGGATGTTTCCCGCCAAAGTTGGAGGGCCTTTCATGAATATTAATGTCACAAAGAGTTAGATACCTTGAAGAGAGTGTAGGGTCGGTCAAGTTTTGGGGGCAGCCGCAGCCCCAAGATTCCGGCGATGTTCACGCTTCAAATACGCGTTCAATCACCACTTACGGAACAAATCTTCTCTTAATCCCAATTCATTATTACTATCCTTTTTTTATTAAAAAAAATAAATAAATCCAGATGAATTAACGCAACAATCCTTCGAAAATATAACATAAGATTAGTACAAGGAATTCAATTTGAATTTTGTATTATATGGTTAAAAGATAAGAGCTGCGTAGTCATGGACTTTTAAGATCATTTATGGCCCGGATCATTAATAAGGTTTTGGAAATTATAAACCCAACGTTTTTTTTTTTTTTTTTAAATTGATGTTGGATATACGTTAATATTATTATCTAATTTTTACAATAGTGTCAAATAATTCATCTTTAAAAAAATTGTATCAATAATCCAAATGAGGGATAGTTAGCCTATGACTTATAAGTTACACCAACTTTTCATTTGCAACAATCGCGGGATGCACCTTCACATCATCAATCCCCAAACTCGAAGGTCTTATTTCCACAAACGAGGTCAAACGATGTGTTCGTCATTTCTATTCATGGGGCCAAAGGTATGTCCTTTGAAATGATACATGCGGGCATCATCGATCCTTCAAATAAGGGGTTCAATTTTTGCAAATAGTACAAAATTTGGGAAAGCATATCATCTTGTTTTCATAAACAACATATAACGCAATTAGTATAGTGCCACGAGTTAGAGCCTCAATCGTTTGTCTTTGAAAATGTGACTCATTATATAATATATATATATATATATATATATATATATATATATAATATAAATTGCATAAACTTTCTATTTATAATTAATGTGGGGCGTATGCCAACATCAATTGATATAATAATTTTCTTTGATCGTGCATCTACAAGTTTAACCCCTGTCAATTAAAAAAAAAGAAAGAAAGAAAAAAAAGACTTCCCGAGAAAATATAAAATAAATATCACTTTTCATAACGAAGTTATGAAATGATTATAAAATTGGGTTCATGTTTAAATTAATTTAGCCCCATAACTTATTTTATTAGGACATATAATTAAGAAATAATTACACTCCCCTCTCATGAGGTTTGATTTAATTATACGTAGTGTTTGGAAAATTACACCTAGCACCCCTGAGGTTTGCCTACATCTAACAAATAAGTCCATTCGTTAGTCAAAATTCACCGAATTGACTGATATTAACAAAAAATTTAGAAATAAATCTATATTAACAATTGATTAATTTATTACTGACTTATTGCATGTTAAATAAATTTTTTCGAACGAAATTACCCTTATAACGATGAAGATATACGTCATCAGATATATTAACGCGTGAAAACATATGATGGTAATTTGATCATAAAAAGATTTATTTGACCTGCAATAAATCATTAATAAGTCAATTAATGATTAATATAGATTTTTTTCTGAATATTTTGTTAATATCAGTTAATTTGGTGAATTTTGACTAACAGAGAGACTTATTTGTTAGATAAAAGCAAACCTCAGGGGTGCTAAAAGTAATTTTTCAAACCATAGAGAATCTACGTATAATTACATTAAACTCCAAAAAAATAAAGTGTAATTATTCCTATAATTAATAATATATTATATTTGAATCATAACTAATATCCAACACCAAATTTATGCATCCCATCAAAATGCAAACTAAATTAAAACCATTCCATATAGTAAAGTGACAAGTCACTTCCTTTATGTATGGGTTTTGTAAATGACATAAGTCGATACTGACATTTGGATAAAACGAGTGTAAATTCACAATAGTATGTTGTGGGAATTATATTTAACAATCTCGTGTTTAAATAACAGTTATGATTAAAATTAAATATTTCACCGTTTTAAAATATTAATTGTCAAAACTCAAATTATATTTATTCAAAAAGAACTATAAACTTAACAAGAAATTTAAAATTTAAAATTCTAATATTATTTGAAATTTTGATAAGGCACGACCCATTACAACATCAAATCAAGTGGAAAAGAAAGTATTATGAAAATAAACTACTACCCAACAACAAGATTGGAATACAAAATATTTATTTATAGAGAATGGAGATTTTGCAATTTGGATAAATTAAGCCTCATTGTCATATTTGTAATCAAATCACAGCTGGGAAAGTCCAAAATTGTGATTTTAACATAATCTAAACAATTGCAAGTTGTGTTCTAAGCATCTAAAATTTACATTCAAATGCTACTAAAAAAACTATTATTAATCTAATAATATCATATTAACATTATTTCACATAGTTAATTAGTGGTCGGATTATTTCCATATTTAATAATTACTAACGCCAATACGAACATTTGCATATAACACGGACATATTTATTCTACTTAACAAAATTAGAACCCAATTTCATATTTAACAGGCAAAAGAATTTCTCATATCACGCATTATTTTTGAAAAATTAGAAAAAAAAAATTGCACATATATAGATTTAGTGGGTCGTTATTTCTAAACGTATTATTCTAAATTCGAAATATTACGTTATTTTCACCAACTTAACCTTAATCGTGTTATAGTCATCTACTAGTCAGCATTAAATAAGATATTTAATGTTATGAAAAAAAATTCCCAATAGTTGAGTCAATGTATTAAAATAAAAGGTGGATCATGAGACATAAAAAAACATGCATAATGCAGTGATAAATAAATATTATGGGGAGCTAACAATTTGAAGAGGATAAGGTATGAATAAATTAAAATCTTAATTAGATTTTGTTAACATATAGACTATGGTAATATTATAAATATATGAAAATCAGATATTTATTTATTTTGGTTGTTGGGCGTGGAGAATATTCTACAATGGCCTGCACGTTTGCGTTTGGACTTCGAATCACTTGCATTATTACATCTATCTACTGTAATAATATTAGTTTTTTTTTTGTCGCGTCTGCGACCATCAGATTAATTTAGGCGCACAATTTGAATTCAACTCCTCCACTTCAATGGAACCCTATTTGAGTAAAGTTAAATTGAGTTGGATTATATTAATAATTAAATTAAATTAAATTTAAATTTAAGTTTTCAAATCGACAAGAATTCAAATTAATAAATTTGAATCATGATGTGTTTCGACTCTATTCGAATTATTTATAATTTTATTTGTACATGAATAATTTTGTCTGAGAGTTGTTATTATGTTGTTACTATACTTGCAGAGAGTAAGTTCAAGAAAATACACAGCCCATTAAATATAAATATCTTTTAAATGTATTGTTTTCAGTTGGAGCTCGAAATTAATTGTATTTGATTTATTCAATAATATCTAACATAAATAAATTAAAGTTGTGGTTTTTGCATATATCTATTTGTGTACATGAATTTGCTTATTTATTTCATTTTGTTACTACTCAATTTACAATCGTCAATCGATTGTATATACCAGTGCAATGTTTGAATTAATTCATAACTAAAATAGTTTTCCTTTTCTATGGTAAAGCTGTTTGTGCCGAGATGGAAGAATTTGATGGAGCCCTACCCGAATTCACAACTAATATGATTAATTAAATGCAAGCGCTTTTATTACAGAAGATATGACTTGTTCTCAGACTACTACGATAAGCAGATTCTGTGTGTTATTTAATACGTCATTACATCAAAAATTAATCCAGCGAATAAAGTTATAAATAAAAATGCAACTAATTAATTAATATAATAAATTTTAATATGATTGTTCATGTTTTTGTGGAACTTAGTTCCGACACTTTTTTAACCGTAAAATCTTGAAATTGGTAAAAAATGGTAAAGAGTGAGGGGGAAGTTGGTGAAATTGGGGATGTTAATGCAAGTCGCTACGTCATGGTGTACTTTGGAGATTAAAGTACAAATGTGTGAGATAAGTAGTACATTTTTGTTCAGCATATGTATATTTTTAAGGAAATTACATTATAGTATTCATCACTCAAATATGGACCACCAAATTACATTATTAACCAATTATGTCTTAATTTAATAATTAAGACTGATAAATTTAAAATTCTAGATTTTAGTTTTATCAAATGTGTCAATATTAATCTCACTTAATTTATGTGAGTTTATAATCAAAGTAGATATATTATATATATATATAATATATATATATTTCATTTGTTAGAAATTGACAAAATCATTTAATAGATATTTCGTGTATTTTTTTTAAAGTTTATAAAATATCAAATTTTAGTTTTACAATTAATATTGAGTGTTCGGATAAAAGAAAATTATAAGTTTCATAAAATATATAATTAAATTATTTGAAGGATCATTTTCAATGTTGAGCTGTAATTATATTGGTAGCTTCTCAGAAACTAAGGAGCCAAATACTGCCAGCTTTCCATGAACTAATCTTTGTACAAATACTGTTGAGTTTAATGTTGCTTCAACCAATGAAACATCATGATTATGATTATGATTATGATGAATTCGCATCGTATCTGATGATGAATCCGGAAAAATCTCTTTTCACGTAACAAATTCAACGCATGACGTCTAGCTAATTCAATTGGTGAAACTGTGGCCGTATAATTTTAAGGTCGTGGGTTCGAATCTCATAAAATATGAAATGTTTCCACTTTAATATATAGTAAGTATAGTTATACGTTAATAATAAATATTGATTTTGATATTGTTGAATAGTATATTATATGTTTGATTTTGATACTTTAGTTTTTTTTAATAAAATAAATAAATAGAAGGGAGGTGGAGGCAGAAAACCAAATTATGCGACTACACTGCACTAGTTATTAACTTAGTGGAGTATGATTGTTGACTTTGCTTATAATTAAGTGACCTCATGTTCTTCCCACTATAACTATTGATTATTTAATTTAAGAGCAAAATATTTTATTTTATTTTTTGGTAAATTACAACAAGCTTGATGTAGATATGCGTCCCACATCGGTTGCAGACGAGGAGCTTGAGTGACTTATAAAGCCCAAGACCTCATCTCCCTAGCAAAGCGCCTTTTCAGGACAAACCCGTGAGGCTCATACGGAGCCAAAGCGGACAATACCTCGCGCAACGGGGCACCGATCAAGTCGCATGTCGCATCAATGGCGCCATCTGTGGGAACGAGGCCATGTGCCTCTACCCAATCCCCTCGTCTGGGGGCTATGATGTAGATATGCGTCCCACATCGGTTGCAGACGAGGAGCTTGAGTGACTTATAAAGCCCAAGACCTCCTCTCCCTAGCGAGGCGCCTTTTCAGGACAAACCCGTTAGGCTCATACGAAGCCAAAGCGGACAATACTTCGCGCAACGGGGCACCGATCAAGTCTCATTTCGCATCAAAGCTCATTTAAGATTTGTGCATAATTATTCATGCTCCCTCGTTGTTTTGAAAATTATCAATACCTCTTGATTTTAATTGTCGTCTAACAACTAATCAAATTTATTTGTCCCAATTAGAACATTTTCATCCATTTTTTTATGATAAACTAGCTAATTTATACCTTTGTGGGATATGATTTATTATGTTACTTATTTTTATTACTAATTGGATAATTTTTTTCCATCCACCTCTTCCAACTTAAAAAAAAAAAATAGAAAAATTACAGCAATAATAAAATTGACAATCCAAACTTTCATTCAAGAATTACATAATTTCACTAAACATTATTAAGAGGGTTATTTGTAATTTTTTAAATATAAAATTATATCAAATTTTACGAGAGTTCGTTATAATTAATTTTTTGTTCCCACAATAACATATTGAAAGATGGATGGCTTTATCCATGAAATAAAATAAGAGTATGATTTTAAAGAAATGGCGTGCCATATATTGTAATTATTTCCTTTGATTAGCTCTAATAATGTCTCACTTTGGACATCAAATTATTGATTTTAGAATGTTTAATGTTTCCAATTTTCAGACAGGTAAGTCGTATTAGCCAAACACCCAACATTGGGACAGTCCATGGATAATGACTCTGCATCTTTACATAATTCCAGAAGCTGTACATTTCAATTAAAACAAACCAATGCCATTGGTTGTATTCACTTACAAAACTAAATTTTGTCTTTTACTTTTATGGTGAAAAAAAAATTATAATAAAAATTATAAATTCAGTTAAAAAAGTAGAAAGAACGATGAAGTTGGAGCGTTCAAGAATGAAGTGCTCAAGATAAACTTCAAAGTACTTACGATTTTAACAAAAATTGTAAAACTTGACGGGGGTTGATTTCGATTGGTTTAATTTTCATACATTTTATAAGATGTTAAATTTTATTTTTTTTAAAAAAAATTAATATTAAATGTTTGGATACAATAAAATTATGAAACCTTATAATTAGATATTATTAACGACACTTTTATAATTAATATGATCAAAATTAAAGAAGTTATTAAAATCTTAATAACTTTTATGGGTTTTAGCCTGTTGCCAAACACTGCCTTACAAGTAGTGTAGTCGACAAAAGTATGTTAGGTGGGTGCTATATACGCGCAAACACGCTTGCAAACTAACAAACAATTTTAAGATAAATAACCCATGATTATTGCTAATACTAATTAAATGAATCAATTATTTCTTAATCTTATTGTTGCTGACTCAAATGATCATGATTACCACTATTATGACTACCCAATCAGAGGTCTTGTTTGCCTTACATTAATAAATTCATTAGGCAAGCGTGTTTGTCTCGTGACAAAACCTAAAATAAGCAGAGAGAGAGGGAAAAATATAAATATAAATATATATATATATATATATATATATATTATATATATATATGTGGCTTATTTATAACTACCATACCATACAATAATGGCACACCAAGTGACTTCACTCTTTAATTAATTTTATTAATCAAGTGATTTAGTTAACAAATAAGAAATTCACTAAATCCAATTATTTATTTATTTTTTTTGTACAAAATAGTACCGTCTGTAGGGACATTCTAGTACAAATTGACTCTACCTGATTGAATTTGAACCAATTATATGACGAATGTAATGCATTTATAATGAAAATAATATATAATTAAAAAAGAATGGCTAATCAAATAACAAGTGTTCAATTAATTCGATCAAATTTAATTTGAATAACAAGGTGAGGTGCCTTGTTTACCTAATTAGAAATTATTAGCATAAGACTAGCAAATTATGAGTTAACCTAGAAATTAGGCACATTTAGTGCAGATATTCACTCCTTGGGATGCTAAAAGTAGCATTCCTCTTCCCTGCTATTATATACCATGAAATGACAGCATAAATTATAATATAATTGGAGTGATTTAATTAAGAAAATTATGTAACTGATTAAAGAAAGTTGGAAAGATAAAATTTAAAAAATAAATTGTGCCACGGACTATCTGTCAACATTACTTATTGCTCAATTAATAAGGACGGACCACTTTCTATAAAATAATTGTTGGTTTAATTTGTTTTGACAGTGTAAAAACTATGTTGATAAATGATAAGTAATTTGTATGCAAGTATGATTATGACTTGGTAACTGCACATTTTATTTTACATTCATAGTCATTAACAAAGAAAAAATATTTTTTTCCTCATAATATTTAGACTTGGAATGTGTTCATTATAATAAAAAAAAACTTTGCTTCTTGCTATATTTTTTTTGGTCTCTATGATTATTTCAGCAGCACACGAAAATTGCTGTCTTAGGACAAATGAGTAGATGGGTATAATGAAAATGATATTGTCAAATTGATAAAAGTAGTTTATTCTCATAATGTAATTGATAGGTTAGTTTCTCCCTAATATTAAATTGATATAAGAACTTTTATAAATATTTTAGTCGATTTTCTCGAGTTTTCCCATAAAAATAAAAAATAGATGTATATTTCAATTTATAATATTTTATAAAAATACCCTTTTGATCTAACGTAATTTTTACGTCAATTTATTGTAAACCAGTATAGTTCCACGATTATTACACTATAAAAATAATTTAAATGAATAACAATAAATTAGTTTAGTATCTATGAACGGGTTTAATGTAATTTACCCCTTGTGATATTATAAATGAGCAAATTACTCCATATAAAAAGAATATAGCAATTTACCCTTAGTAATTTTAAAAATAAAGCAATTTACCCCTATATAGATATATATATATATATTTTAAATGAAGCCATTTATTTATCAAATCTAGTGGTGTTTATGTTTTTTATTTATGTTTTCTATTGTATTTTATGTAATGCCAATATCGCCATTATATATTAAATAAATTAATTTTTTTGTATAAATTTCTATCGATGTATTTTACCTTTCTTTGAATAAAGTGGCTTTTGTTTTCATAGTTGGGTATTGTTTTTATATTTATACTATTTTGGTATTTTTTACTATTTTTATTTCTTATTATTTATAAAAATAATTATTAAATAACTGTTAATAGTTAAGTCTAACAAAATAATATATTTAAAATAGAAAATTTTGTTCAAATATGATAAAGATATGAAACTTAAGTATTTGTTCACCGTCAGAGGTACCTTTTTTGAATTGAATCGAGATATTAAAAAAAATTGATTGAAAAACTTAAATTAGATTGAAAAGTTTCAATATCATATTATTAACTTTAAAAAATAATAAAATGCAATTTGAACTTTGCAATTCATTTTGAATTTTGTATAATTAGTAAATAATGAGTTATATCCTTATAACTATTGATAAATAAGGTGTCTAGAAAATAACAAAAAAAAGAAAGATGAATTATTATTATTAAGTAAAGTACTCAATATAAAAATTTAAAAATCAAATGATTTAAATAAAGATAAAATATATTAATTGAATTTTATTCAACAACTATTTTGGTATATGTATTATTTTTATTTATTATCTAAGAATAAAATAGCCCATTACATAAAAAAATATCAATAGTGAAATTCGAATACTAATTAAATTATTTATAATTACTGGAGTAATAAATTTCTGGTGTCAATATGTCATATATTAAATATAGATTCTACTTAATGTAAATTGCTTCCTTTTAGAGGGGTATTTGTGCAATTGACGCGAAGTTTGTTTGACATTGAAAATCCTATCCTTCCCACACGCCCACCCGCTCCCTTGTTCTCAGTTCTGATACTCTATTGCCCTAATTTCTGTGAACAAACAAAAATTTGATGCGAGTGTTTCAGCCTTTGCCTTAGGGGGATCTGCGCTTTTCTTGAAGTGTATATATAAAGTGTGTGTAGAGTTGTTTGTGAGGAAGAACAAAGGATGAGTCGGAGTTTAGGGATTCCGGTAAAGCTGCTGCACGAGGCGTCGGGACACATCGTGACGGTGGAGCTGAAGAGCGGGGAACTTTATCGGGGAAGTATGGTCGAGTGCGAGGATAACTGGAATTGCCAGTTGGAGAACATCACTTATACTGCTAAGGTACTCTAATTCTTGAATTTGCTTTCTTAGCAGTAGTGTTTTACTTGTTGAAAACTTTCGGGCTTTCATTTTCTTCTTTTTTGCCGTGTAATAATCGTAATTGTTATGTGCTTTTTAAAACCCTAGTAGATGTTAAACCCTAGGAAGAAGCTGTAGCGTGGCAACTATGTAATTCATTGAGATTTCTTTTTCTTTTCTTTTTTTTGTTGTTAGCACCATTGTTGTGATATGCTATTTGTTTAACCTTTAAAATCCGAGGAAGAAAATTTGAAGTGGCTAATTTACACTTTAATCCTCTTTTTTGTTTTGTAATTATAGTCGAGTACCGGAGTAGGTATATCTAAAGGTTTGTAATACCAAAGAAATGATGAATGATTCTTAGTTGCTCCAAAGACGAACATAGATAGAGTTATTAGTAATGTCATTATTTTAAGCGGCCTACAGTAATATATGGCTAAAACAAGTGGTAGCTGGTTAGTACTAAGATATGCAGATGCTACATTTATGGTGTATATGACCGAGTGTAACAATACCCAAGAACCAATTGTCTTGCTTGAATGTTTTTGTGCTTTTTCAGTGACCACATTGTTCACCTGTATGTTGAATTGGTGTTGCTCAACTGTATTACAGGACGGAAAGGTCTCACAACTCGAGCATGTTTTCATTAGAGGCAGCAAAGTCAGGTGTATACTTGTTTTCTTATTTTGGGCTGTGTGGTTGCATCAACTTATTAGATGTTACTGATGCTGATTTTAACCAGGTTCATGGTGATTCCGGATATGCTTAAAAATGCTCCCATGTTTAAGCGTTTGGAAGCTAGAATTAAGGTATTATTCTGTTGCGCCTAAGTTCATTTTCTTCATTTTGGCTTTTCTGTACATACTTTTGCTTATCACCATATTTAATTTCGGACCTTTTTAGGGCAAGGGTTCATCAATTGAGTAGGACGTGGACGTGCTGTTGCAATGCGAGCCAGAGTAAGTTCTTTCTTCTATGGTGGTTAATGTAATGTGTGAACGATATTCTATGTTTGATATCGGTGATTGTTTAATTTGTCCAACAACAATAATAAGTAGTGTTTGCCTCTATGTGCTTCTACCTGAAGTTGTTGAGTGTCGAAACTTGTAACATAAGAATGTGAGTGGTCGCTGGGAATTAAAAATTGGAGTACATTGACACAATAAGGGAGTTTTTCAATAATTTTCATTTTGATTATGGATCAACCTGACTCATGAATTTCTCAATGGTAGGCGCAGGCTGCTGGTCGTGGCGCTGCACCTGGTAGGGGTGCTGTGCCACCTGTAAGGAGGTGATCTTATCCCATTTTTGGCATTGCAGCTCTCTTCTGAAGTGGGCACATTCACTGTAGCCATCCTTGGTCATCTTCCCTATGTTCCCAGCTCCCGTAAAGCTTTTCGTTTCTGAATGAGAACTTGCAATGAGTTCAGATGAAAAGTGGCTGGTTTTCTAATGGATGTAACCGGAGTTTGTAGTAATGTTTTGAACAGGTGGCAATTGAGCTTTAAAATTTGAAATCACTTTCTTTGTCCAGTCTTCATTTCCACTTGCATCTATTTAACTTTTAAGTAAATGCAGCAGTAGAGCACCTGCTGTCGCTTGCTGTTAAGACTGTGAAATGAGCCTACAACCTAGATCCATAATTTTTTCTGTTTGTTTAATGCTTCTAATTTGTTGTTTGTTTCTGCTTAATGTGTTTAAAAGCAACTGTCCTATGTAGCATGCACTCAAGAAAATGAATAAATTGGATCCATCAATTTTATAATTGACCATTCTTCGATGGAAAAGTAATACTACTAAAACTCATCAGAGGGACAGTGTTATTCGATGGTTGGTCCATGAACTGAACTGAAAGTCAAGAACTCTGTTTCTTCAGGTTAAAAAATGAGGAAGATTGACAACTACAGTCTAATTGGCTGAGAAGGGTACACTTCAGATACTCCAAATGAAGTCCATATAGAGGAAAGAAGGGAAGATGGAAAGAATCTTACAAACACTAAAACATGTAACATGCAGCCATTGCTGGAGATCGAATATCTTCTACAACCCAAAAGACATTATCAAGAGTTCAGCATTAACCAAACAGAACAGGCAAAACTTTTCTCATGATGAAAACCCTGACACCAAAACACGCAGAGCACAAGGACGATATAGCATGATAGTCCAACTATCGCCATGTCACCAATAGAATATTCAAGGTTGATCACTGCATCTCATCTTCAGGTAAATCTTCACTTAGACCACGCTGTGCAATTCTGTAATACAGAATCCCCATTGTTGCCATGCAGGCCCTGCACAGAAAGAAAGTGTATTGAAGAAAACTAGTTGTCATAATTAATAGAAGAGGCCAATCCAAGAGTTCGCAACAAGTTTCATTCTTCTGCCAACTTGGAGTTTGACAAGACTTTTTACTGTTAAGAAATAATCGGCTGCTTGCTCTTTTTATGTGTTTCTGATAATAAAAGCACACACATAAAAAAAAAAGCTCGAAGACCAACTCTGTTCTCATTAGCATCTTTACAAATTTAACATCTGTGAGGAAGCTTTGATGTTTAAGGAAAAGAACTCTCTTACATGATAGCTATGACTAAGAGGAGCTTTCTTGGATCCATTCTTGAAGACTTGTGATGTCTTACACGACCTTCTGAGGCATCATCTGCATGCGATGTCTCTTTCCTTGGCGGCGCAGTCACTGGTAGAGTTGGCAATGCACTTGACCAGAAAGGCAGCAAGGACCTAAGGAGCTTGTGCCGAAAAGTACCTGTAATTTGAGACTATGTCATATATAAACAATCATGAAGTAGCACCAGCAACCAAAAATTGGCAACCATGTTGTCAATATATATGTTCTTTTATACACAAATCTGTTTTTGTATATACAAATCCAAAAACAAAGATTCACTGGAAGGAGGCCAAAAGTAGAACAGAAAATAGAGATTAAAAGGCAAGTGCGCAAGCTTGGTACTTCATGCAGAAAACAGGGACTGTCAAATACACAGATCAAGAGTCCTCATGCGGGCCGTCATTTGTGGGCATTGAATTGGGAAAATTCATTGGAACAATATGGGATCATAATTCACATCCAACAGGCTTCACAGGCAAGAAAAAATTACAATAGAAATAGCATTTCTCCCAGATAGTGGCACCAGAAAGAAATTGTGCGCTTCTCTGGTGATTCCAGTTTGGCAGAGTGAACATTGGCAAGGAGTTTGCATCTCAAGAAATCAACTTTACAAACTCATTTAATAGGGATACAAGGATTTGCTCACCTCTTCGAGAGTACTTCTTCCTGTTGGCATCTTCATCATCAGCATAATATGACATCTCGGAGTTCTGCCTTTCAGCTTGCTGTGCACTCTTTCGCGTGGTTGCACCAGGCTGCGCAACACTAGGGTTTTAAGAAACCATATATAGAGTACACAGAAATAAACCACATTGATGCAGAAGCAAATCTTTAACGGGAAGTACAACATAAGATTTCTTACACCAGTAGGACTTGTGCTTCTCATGAAACTGGGTTCGTGATTGGGTAAAGATGATGTTGCTAAGCTAGGTCCATCAATCTCCACTATATCCAAACTTGCAGGTCTTGCAGAGCCAGTTGCAGTAGAGGCTGCACCTTTTCCGACAGAGGGGTGCATCAGTGGTTCTGAGGCAAATGCAGGTGGAGGATTTCGGGACTCCGTTCCAAATGAAACTGGATGGTTTCCGAACAGGTTCTTCTCTAAACCAGTCTGCAAAAACAGTTAAGATAACCCAAACACAAGATGAGACAAAAATAGTTAATGAGGAAATGAGACTCTCACAAGCCCCCTAGTAGATGCGTTACAGCAGCAGCAACTCAATTTACAGGCTGGAAAGTATAACCAAGTTGGAAAAACAGATAAATGAACGAAAAAGGGCAGCAGAAGACAGCAAGCTGGAAGAAAAAAATTCATCAATCACATATATTCAAAACAGAGAGCAAGAATTTCAGCCTGCATGAACACTGTCTAACACAAGACGGTGTCCGAAGAAAAACTTGCAACTTAATGCTCGGCAACTTAACATGGGAGTGTCCCATAAGTGGCAAAACAGCACCAGCGCCTTAGCACAGCTAGTAACGATTGGTCAATCGGAGTCAACAACATAGACATGGAAGCAATTTTTATCAAATGACAAGTAAATTAACTTGTTATCCTCATATCCCCAGGTCCAAATCCACTCCTCAACAATCATTCTTTCCATCTCAAGCACTAAAAAGGAAAATGATTTTTGACTAAAAAACTATGAGTCTTAGCAGTTCCAGTGGACCAAAATTATGTATGAAGTGCTCTTCAGATGCCTATAGCTGCAAATAAGAAATTACTGCATTATTGCCTCTTTCAGCTTTGAGTGAAGACGTGATCCTGAATCTTTAATACTTTTTGGAGGCCATATCTGCAACAAGTCAACAAGAACTCATGAATTAAAACATGCACCATCAAACAAGCTAAGATGTTGTATGCAATGGTCATGGTATTGCATCAGAGCATTCATGAAAGCTTCAATCGCAGGGTTGGTCTACAAATGCAGAGCTAAAATACTTTAGTCCAAAGTAACTAGAGCTCTAAATTATTTTCAGTTTATTGACCTCTTTTATCAGTACATGTTCTACAGTACAACCAATTTTCTGAAGTCAAGCTTGAGACAACCGGAACTTAAATAGGGGTAATATCTACAGCCTTCATCTGCTAAACCATGGTTATAAAGTATAACTATCTCAGTTGTAATAGCTTAAGCACGAAAACCAAACTCCAAAATTCTTGAGCAAACATTGTCTCTGAGCATTACAAAGCTTAAACCTCTTCTAAAAGATTGCAAAGGTTCCATTTAGCAAGTCCTGGTTACCAAGGGTGTGAGAAATTCAGGATTACAATTATCTAACAACCTTGGTAAATTACCAACCAAATGTAAGAAGTAAGATGAGGACTTCAGGTTTAGATCAATCATTAAAATTGATGAAAGAATGTGAAATGCAGATTTTGTGGGAGCAGAACATACTGAAGTTGAACAGGTTGACAGGCGTATCCAGCGGGAGCAGTGTGCGGAGGAAAACTTTTAATGTATGACACTAAGCAACTGGTATGTATAACATCTGCCAAATGAAATCACGAGTAAGCAGACTAGACACAATCAAGGAGTTCCAAAGTTAACTTGAAGAAAAAGAAAACAATATTAGATGATGCATGGGCAGTAGTACATACGCAAACAACCCAATCGTGTAGTTTGAGGGTCCGTTCCTCTTCAAATACAGCTTGACAATGGCAGCATTTAGGAGGCCAATCATACTCCCATCGATTACCCACTCGGAGTATGTTCGCACCTAAAAATTTCAGTAATATCTCTTCTTGAACATATACAGATCATGCGTCTAAGCAATGGAAGAACGAAGCAAAAATAACCATACCACACAAATTTGGTGCTCTGGGAAGCATATACATTCTCCACAAACGGGCACCTTGTGGACGAAGCAATACAACTTAGTCGCCTAAAACCCAAACCATACAGGAATTCATTAGACATCAATCGCGTTACAAAACAATGCAATATTATCTTAAAAGTTGCATCACAAATCAAAACACTGAGTTTCACCGCAACGAAAGCGCCAAAAAAAAAAAAAAGGAAGAAGAAGGAATCAACGGCCTACCACTGAAACATTACTGAAATAAAGCCTAATTCGAAGTAATTCTGCTCATAAAAGATCAGCCAGTGCTCATAAATCCACGTCGACAATGAACTCAACTTTAAAAAAAAAAAGTTAAAAAAATCTCTGTAACGAATTCCAAGCTCGATCTGATCTAAAATTAAAGCATCGAATGTCACATTCCAATCGGAATAAAACCAGTTACTTAAAATCCATAAAACACAATCAACAACACAAATTTCACATCGCTGCGCATGTAGACTCATGCAGTACCTTGCGGCATTTACAGACCACCATCGCATTGGCCGGATTGAACAGCTACGGAACAGCGGGTTCGAGATCGGGATTTCCAAGGAAAAATAAACAGTCGCCTAATTTTGGGGAAAATCAATTCATAGGGTTTTAGCTGAGTTTGGGAGAAAATTATTGAAATAATCGAATTTAGAGCATCAGACTTATGTGCAATTATCAGTTATTTCTTTCTTTACTTTTCTTTCCTTTTTTTTTCTTTACTTTTCTTTCCTTGGCTGTATGTATGTATGTATGTATGGGTTTCAACTTGTGAAGGAGATGGAATTCCCTGTGTGTGGTAGCACCGGAGGGGCACTGTGCCTTAACATGGAAGTTTGAGTTCAGTGCTTTGCTCCAGATTGGGCCCAATTTGGGTTCCTTAATGGGCTGTTTCTGTCCAATAAAGGGGGAAATCTTTTTGACTGATTTAGGCCCAATATCTCACGGCGGCGGTATTTTGAATTTGAATTTGAATTTGATTTCCAATTTCAGGTAGTGGATAGCTATCACTCCTCTCCTCCTCCCTGTCTGTCTGTTGTCGTTCCCAAGCATCCTCACTCTTTAAAATTTCCATCACTTGATCCACAAAACTGACTGACGGTGATCATGACGGTGGCGCCACCATCATCTACCGGCCGCGAGCTGTCGGACCCTCCCACCGATGGCGTCTCCAACATTCGTTTCTCCAACCATAGTGACCACCTCCTCGTTTCTTCGTGGGACAAGGTATTCATCACGCTTTACATTCTGTATGTATCTTTTCCCTGTGAAGTTTCGATTTTTTGAGTTTTGCCTTTTTCTTTCTGTTGTTTGTTAGAGTGTTCGACTGTACGATGCGAGTGCCGATGTGCTGAGGGGAAAATTTATGCACGGAGGTGCCGTGCTTGATTGTTGCTTCCACGATGATTCCTCAGGGTTTACTGCTTCTCTTGATCACACTGTTAGAAGGTGATCTCCATTTCTTTGGTCCAAGACTTCACCTTTTGCAGGGGTTAATTGGAAATTTTGGCGTGATGTTAAGTTAAGGGATCACGGTGAATAGTTTTTAAGTTCACCAGTAATTGCGCGCCGTTTTGTATTTCTGAGATAATTTTCCTGTCTTAATTAATTTCTGCCTGAGCTTATTGGTGGTTGATGTGATTATCACATCGGTAGATGGTAGTTTTGCGCTTAAATTCATATGAGTACATTGTTTCCCTTTTCTTTTTATGATAATTATATGTCTGCGCTTGTTGATACTGTGTTTTTTATTAAATTTGTAATTTGGTCATGCTTATGGCAATGAGGTTTTTGTTATCCAGACTAGTGTTCAACTACAACAAGGAAGATATTTTGGGGAGGCATGATGCTCCTGTTCGTTGTATTGAATACTCGTATATAACTGGTGGTGTTCCATTCCAAATCAATGGCTTGTTATAATCTGTGTGCACTTCATGTGGTGCAATCCTGATTTGAAAGTAGTGTAGAATAGAACTTTCAAGAGGATTAAGAAATATGGCAGGCATCTGAAGCATTCATTTTTCTTGACTTATGCGTGCTATACCTCTGGCCTTACTTGCGGGTTTTAATGCCGTTTCTGGTCTTCTGTTATAAATTACAGCAAATTCTTGAAGTTCTTCTGGTTGCTAACCTAGGTTCTTTGTTGAGCACTAGTGACAAAATGCTCTCCTTGATGTAGTGGTAACTTATTCTACAAAAAGAAATGAAGTACAGTAGTTCATTCAAATAGTCAAATGGTTTTTGCACATGCAATCCTGTACCGCATTTATGGGGATATTTTCTGTTCTATTGCTGAAAATCTGCTTTACATTATTTTAGGCCAAGTTATTACCGGTAGTTGGGACAAAACTTTGAAGTGCTGGGATCCCAGAGGTGCAAGTGGTCAGGAACGTTCTCTTATTGGAACATATACTCAGCCTGAGCGTGTTTATTCGATGTCTCTTGTTGGCAATCGTTTGGTGGTTGCAACTGCTGGAAGACATGTCAATGTATATGATCTACGAAACTTGTCTCAACCTGAACAGCGAAGGGAATCTTCTTTGAAGTATCAAACAAGATGCGTTCGATGTTATCCTAATGGAACAGGTGCTGCTTTCTCATCTTACTATCTATTTCAGGGGACAGCCTAGTGTAAACTTCCTCTATCTGTGCTTAAACTTTTTCATCTGAAATATTTTATTAGGGTTATCACTAGAGTGCATAGAGGATAATTGTTTGGTTTCAACAAGCAATTTTAACCAATAAATAATCAATTTTATGGATTACTGTTCTCGTAAGTATACTTTACTTTCTCTTTGCAACTGTGATTTGCAGGTTATGCTCTAAGTTCAGTGGAAGGTAGGGTCGCAATGGAGTTCTTCGATCTCTCTGAGGCTGGTCAATCAAAAAAGTACGTGTTAACCTTGCACCATGCTGAGGGATGTAGATATAGTAACTCGTGATCTGCTTATCGCTCTATCAGGATGCTTATAAATCTGTGACAAATTAACTTTATGGTTGACATTTTTCTTGATCTGTCTATTGATGTTCACTTATCCACTAATAGTTATGGATTACATGTGAAAACTGTTATCAATGAAGAAATAATGACAATCATCTGCTTCAAATTTTGCTGCAAGACAATTCTGACACTGATCTCTCGCAATATATTTTGTCTCAAGAGCTATTCCCGAGTATATTTCATTTTTATCACACAAACAACAAAAGTTGAGGATTCATGCTGCAATTTATTTTAATTAACATTTTTTTTAATTATTGGTTAGCTTGTTAACCATTTCCTCCTGTTAATGGTTATATGAAGGTATGCATTCAAATGTCACCGGAAAACAGAAGCAGGGAAGGATATTGTCTACCCTGTGAATGCCATTGCATTTCACCCTATGTAAGTTATCCTATACTATGTGATCTACTGTTCCTGGATCTCTGGAACTAACATATCAAAGAAGGTGAGAGATTTTAAATTGAAGAGTAAAATATTGGACCACCTCTCTATGTAACAATGAATGTGAGAACGAGAAACCCCTCTATGTGAGATTTAAGTGGAGATTTCTCTTGGCTTGCAAAAAATGACAGAGTAGAAAGCAAATAATACGATGATAGGTAAGGGAAAGGTCGAAAGAAGAACACAATAAAGCTCAGCATTCATTGAGGGGTTGTTGAGAGTTAATATATTTACTATAGAATTAGAAGTTTTGAAGCATTACTAGATCAGCATGAACATTGAGAATCCCATGAAGTGGTTGAAGCATTGAACTAATTCTGGAGATCTCCACTACTGAGGAAAAGAGTTTGGTTTAAGCTATGTAATCACATCACTTGTGAATTTGAGATTATTGGCGACAACAGGATTATTCTTCGTCTGCTAAAGATGGTATAACCTCTTATTATTGTTTCTTGAAAATTCTGCATGTAGCTATGGTACTTTTGCTACTGGAGGTTGTGATGGTTATGTTAATGTCTGGGATGGGGACAACAAGAAGAGGTTGTATCAGGTAAAAATACACTTGGAATCAATTTGATTTCTTGTATCTTGCTTGAAATATACAATGTTATTCTGAGTTTTTCTGCCCCCATTGTGCTGCAACTTGGTCAATATGAAGTACCCGAAGTACCCAACAAGTATTGCAGCTTTGTCATTTAGCAGAGACGGCAGACTATTGGCAATTGCATCTAGTTATACATATGAAGATGGAGATAAACCGTAATGATCTCATGATCTTTGAACCCCTCTCTCTCACACACATAAACATGGCACCCACACCCACATCCACAAGCATATTCATCTCTTGATCTTTTACACTTTGATGTTTGTGCAGCCATGCGCTAGATGCCATATTTGTCCGCAGCGTGAATGAAGTTGAAGTCAAGCCAAAACCAAAAGTTCTTCCAAATCCTGCCGTATGAAGGAATCCATTTGTATACTAAGCTAGTGTGGTAGTAATATTTCTGAAAGCAGTATTTTTCATTATAATGTGCAATTGTAAACTGCACTTATGATCATCATTTTCTCGCTGATAATTCTGACTGGTAATACTTATAAAATCTAAAGTTGCTCCATTAATAAAATCAACAAATGAGTTTGAGTTGGCAAACTTAGAATAAACATGAGTGGCAAAGAACTATTAAATAAAGCTTTTCTATTAATAAAATCATAAAATCTAATTACTTGTGTAATCATTTTATGTTTCAAATATTCTTACGTGCCATTACACTATAAATATGAGAGGTAAAGCACTATTTCCTCTATTTAACCATGTACAAAGTACTTTTAAGTGCTGAACAAGTTTGGTGCCATCTAACCAAAAGGTGAACGAGTTTTTGCAACAGCTACAGACAAAATATCCAAATCACATAGGTGACTCTAGTTTGTTGATCATGGTGGCACAATACAGGGCAGACCATCTTCTCCCTGAGTCTGAGACTTCTTTAGGCTTTCTGGTTACCTAAACCCAGAGGGAGCTGCCTGTGGACCAGCTCCAGCTGCTCTTCTCATTGCTTTCGATTGTGCAAGCAATTGTTCATAGTTCTGATGAAGGAGATTTAAGTTAGAATACACAAAGAGATGCCATCTGAGAAATTTAAAGTGTAAAAGTTGTAAAGCATGATACCCGTTTCTCAAATGCAGCATCTTCGGGGGCAATGATCTTGTCAGCAATGCCATAGTCGATGGCCTCCTGTGCTTGGAAATACTTTGGACGTTGGATGTCATTCTCAATCTCTTCCTTTGGCTTTCCAATCCCTTTGGCCAAGAGCTCAAGGTAGTATTCTGTGTTTGCATCTAGTTCTTTGGCCTGAGGCAGTGTAAAAACATGATATATAGACCATACAAGTACTCTACAGTTATATGCACACACAGCTGACACAACCAGCTAGCGAGGGCACACGCACACATATGAGAGAGAGAGGGGGAGAGAGACCTTAATCCACATATCTATGACAGATCCACTTGATCTGTTGACTTTTGGAAGATACAACTTTGCTGCAGCATACAAATAGAAAGCCACAATAAGAAGAAAGTAACATAGATTTCTCATAGATACCCATTCCCAACTGAAAGTATCCGAGAGAATCTTAAAGGTTTGAACAAAAAATGCTAGAAGGAGAAGTAACTAATATAACCTCACCTGACAACAAAAAACAGATACCATATTAGTTGAAATATGAAGTGAAGTTAGTATATCCTAGTTTAGAGCTCCATACAACAGTGATTGTTTCAAATTGAAGTTTTTTCTCCCTAAAGCAGATTCAGAATCATGTAATGTTCTTCAAATTAACATACTTGAAAAGGCATTTCAGATAGGGACCTCCTAACACAAACCAAGTTGTATGAATACTTCTTAATACTTCCTCATTATCGAATAGGATGAAAGATCCCAAATAAAAGTTTCAGAGCTCAATACGTACACCACCCAGTCAAAGAAAAATTGTGTTTGTATGACCTAATAGACAAAGTTTCTTTCACATAAACCGAGCTTCTGAAAGATCCATTTATTAACACCGTCTTTTTAGGCTGCAAGCAATTATATCAAGAATTGCATTTCAAATATTTGAACAGAAAGCTTGTTATTCCACAAGAATTTGATCTTACTGAATGAGTTTGGCTGTAATGCACGATATCCTTTCGCTCCAACAGACAGAAGCATCGCCGCTTGACCAAATGCCATGCCACAATTTACAGTATAGACATCTGATTTGCAGTACTATGGACCAGAAAAAAAAGAGTTACACCATTAAGTAGTCAAAACAAACAAAATTAATCAATGGTGAAAAAAGAGTTACACCATTAAGTATGGATAAGGAATTTTTAAGTTCCCAAACTTTATTTGCTTCTGACTTTCCATCATCTCATATGTTTGATAAGTCAATATCAGTAATCAGGTGCTTACTGCCATGGCGTCGGCTATTGCATATGCCTCAGTTTCAGACCCAACAGTCTCCATGTTCTCATTCTATGCAGAATAAAGAGACAACAGAAAGCATTGATAGTTCAGCCAAAGTTTAATGACAAAAATAATCAGGATAAACTTGTATGCTGATTCTAACCAAATGCAAGTGACGTACAAGAGATATATATATAAGACAAAGTTAGCAAATGAAAATAGAGTGTAAAGAGGTATAGCACACATAAGGTACTTAGAGAGAAGAAAGATAAAACTGTTAGCAGAAAATAAAACTATAATTTATGAGATCATTACCTGCGTGCCCGGCGAATTGATGTATAGATATATTGGCTTCGTTGGGCTGTCATAGTCTAGCCACATAAATTGGGCAATAATAAGTTCTGTCACTGCAGGTACAATCTATACAAGTGGCAGAATAAAATATGGTGAATGGAAAAACAGAAAACATTCACTTCATGCGTTAATAACCTCTATTCTGTTCAATTGGATTCTGCAAGGAATCTAAAATGGTGAATACATGGAAGAAAAAAAATTTAACATTTAACATGAAAAGTGAGTAGTAGAATTTAAGCAAAGATGGGCAGAAAAATGATAAATTTACCTCTCATGCAATGGTTAAATGAACCCACTTTGGAGGTGTAAACGGGTGACAATACCCCAATGCACGCCACTACGGCGACAGCGTCATCATATATCAGAAAGATCGCATCAAGAATCATAGTGGAAATGTCAAAAATAGGAAACTAAAGGTGAACAGGTAGCTGCTTGAGAAAAGATTCTAAACATATTAGTAGCAATCGGTAATTTCGGCAAACACTTACCGCCCACAGAAACAACAGTATCTTGCATTGCTGGAGTTCAGTGAAAGTCCCTATTATTTGTTAAGACAACATGGACCACAACAAAACACTTGATCGGATTAACACTAAATTTCTATGGAGGCTAATTTCTAGAACATCCTTTAGATATATTTTTGCTCCTGTTCGCTTTATTTTTTTCCTTTACAACATCAATCCTGCTCTAATTGCGCAAAGCTTTTTCAAATAACTCAGCAATCTTGTCCAAGTTAATCAAACCCTTTCTGAAGAAACAAGTCAGCAAACTCCAAGAAATTGAAACCAACAAATTCTGAAGAACAACTTTACATACATAATTCCAAACCCAACAACAAAAACATTAACCAGAAATTAAATCTTGTCGAAAGAAGGTTGAGGTGGCAACAATACTCACACCCATCCTTGAGATTTTCTTCTCGAAATTGTTTGGGTATATGGTCAAGCGACTTCCGAGCAACTGGAGCCTTGAACCCCCATCTTCGAACAGCGGTTTTCCTGGGCTTCGCTGCGAATACGAGCTTTCGTTGTGCAGAAAAGCAGCAGCACCGCTGCTCAGTTCCCGATTCTCAGCGACAGTGGATGAGAGAGGCGAGAGTAACAGAGAAGAAGAAGCCATGGGCAGCAAGCTCCAAAAATCAACACAAGATTGTTTTCTTTCTTGAGGTGAAGAAAAAGAGTAATACAAATTGCAGAGAGAGAGAGAGAGAGATGGGTGAGGCTGAGCTTCACCAATGATCTTTTTCTCGTTAATGGGCTACATTATCCCAGCCCATTTTATTTGGGCCGATCTTTACATTTTCGTGGCCCAGTTTCATGAGAAGTGGGCCGAACTTAGTCCCAGTTTCTGATGAAATTTTTCGAAATTTAATTCTATAAAATTTAATTTGGATTCAAATCTAATTGGATGTATTTGGAATCCCTCGTATTCAAGAGATTTACTTCGTATATGATACAGTGTGAAAAATATATAAGGATAATTTTGTATAAAAAAAATTATTTAATTTATAATAAATCAATTGGGATAAATATGATTTTTCATTCAATTCGTTTTCGTTAATATCAGCGAATTTTGTGATTTTTGGACTAACATAGGGATCTACTTATTATACAAACATATACATCAGTGTATTAAATGTAATTTTTCAAATCATACGAGATTTATGTGTAATTACACCAACCCACATGGCAATGTAATTATCCTTTTAAAAAATTGAGACTAGGACTATCTACCCATATATAAGGACTTTTACCCACTATAAAATCTCGTTGGATTTATGTCTTAAAATAATCATTTCAACCATCGTATTATTAAAAAGAATAAAAAAATTAAAACACAACCTAAACATACTAAATGATAAAAATAGACACCAGCCTAAATGTTTAATATTTCTAGTTCTTGAAACGCAGACTGAAACAATAATCATTGAAGGAGCTGGTGATACCGTCCATATGAGTCAATAGCCATATGGACCGTGAACCATTGAATCACAAATGAAAACGTCGTCATGTGTCGAACCCACATACACGGCATCGAGCTTTTTCTCAAATTTTCAGTAGACAATTGAAAAAAAAATAAAAAATCAGACTAATGGTACCGAATTACACTCTGGATAACACTGAAGGCCTTCACCAGATGACCACATTCATGAATCTATCTACCTTAACTGTATAATTACAGGTCATTATAGAGACCAAACCATATTCCATCTTACCTAATTATATATAGAGAGCGAATGGTTAGAAATGAAGGTCAGGTTTGTGGGTGCCTAACTGTGTGTGTTAGTGTATGTGAGTAGTGATAAGCAGAAAGAAGTGTTTGGGAAGAGGCTAATGACGTGCAGACATAATAAGTCATTGCCAAGATGCGTGCTGAGGTCATGCCTTATGTCCTAGATTTTGGTACCTCAACTCCCACACTTGATGCCCCATTTTATCTGTTTTTTATTAAATCAAATTTGATCGAATCAAATCAATTATATTAAAAAGTATAATATATTTGTCTCGTAATTTGTTATTTTTTTAATCATAAGATATGTGTATTATATTTATTATATAATTTATTCAGATATAATTAAATTTGATTTGTGTTAAAAAAAAATTGCTGATATGAATGGAGCATGTTGCATAAGCAGCATCGCTGTCCATATCCTAGTCATGCTTCATATTACCAACTTTTTTTAATAGATAAGCTAGAATTCTAGGAATATACGGAAATTGTGAGGAGTTTGAAGAGAAAATTGTGTGTTGACTACGTGGGCTATGCATGCACGAGAGTAATTAATACCATTTATATTTAGTTGCATAATATTAAGACAATGTTAATTATACATATATATTCGGGACAATCAGGATATTTCTTTTTAATACAAATAACTAGCAATAAGGACACACTCAATGCGTATATAAAAAATAAGATAAATTATAACAACCTTCCTTGAAATTTGTCATAATTACGAATACCCTCGTTGTTTGAAAGATTACGAATATCATTTTGATGTTTGATAAAATTATATAATTCTTTGATTATAAAAGGACACACTCAAGACTGTATTATTTATTTTTTTTAAAAAAATAAAACTTATAAAAAAGACGAACAGGGTGAATGAAAAATAAAAAAAATTATAAGAAATTATTAACTTAGTCTATAAAAAATAAATTTTTTAAAAAAATAAATAAAATTATAATTTTTAATCTATAATAATATTTTCATCAATTCACTACAAAAAAATAGATGAAAACCTAACGAAAAAAACAAACATTATATGTTAAAATCAAGGAGTATTGATAAATTTTCAAACAATGAGTTCAGGGAGGTGGTTGTAATTTACTTTAAAAATAATATTAATTTTATAAATTAAATACATATCATCATAAAATAATTCTAAATAAAATTCGATTTTGCGCCTAGTAAAGTAGTGCTTGTAAAAATTTAAGTAATATTCTTTAAAATATTTTTGAACTTTGAAATAAGTTAAAGTTTTGCAACATATGAAAGTTCACAAAAGCCGAAAAATGAAAAAAAAAAAAATAAAAATAACCACATGATAATAAAGAAATGAAAAACATGGAAAGTAGATGAGACAATAAGGCCGTCTGCCCATCATATTATTAGATGGATAAGTGTGTGTATTTGATAGGTCTGTGTCCTAATTCTAACAGTCTGGTTACTTGTCCCATTGGGATTGGTTAAGTTGCCAGCCAAACTCAGCTAAAACCGGCACGTGTCCTGTTTACTTGATGACCCATAAATTTTGCTTGCCTAATTATGACTTGAGTTGCAGCTAATTCTTACCATCGCCCTCAACCATTAAGAAAAAGGGTAGGGTGAGGGGCATTAACGGTATTTGAAGTGTGAGTAGGGTTGTTTCAGGTAGGCAATAGAAAAAGGCAAGGGCATAAAGCAGGGGGCGAATGTGGTGCTTGTTGGGGGAAACTTACAGGTGTCTTTTCTAGTTAGCCAACCCATAAAGGAAAATATTTATTCCAAATGAAAAAGGCATTAATTAAAGCGTTGCAATGTTAGTACGGACGAGACTTGAACACTTCTCTCCTTCACATTGGCGAATGCCGTCTATATATATCCTTTATTTCACTTCGCCACCGTTTCTTCACGTGCTCAAATCTAATTGAACTACGTATCTCTGTGTGTGTTTTTTCATTTGTGATGATAAGGATTAGAGACGGAACCATTTTTCTGAGCCAGTTTGGCTTTGAAGCGCCCAATAATTATCCGTTAAATTAAATTCATTCTCGTAAGAATATAAATGTTTTGACAAGTAATTAAGATTTTAATTTTTCTAAGGAAGGGTGTGAGAAGGTCAAGTAGACCTGCACTAGAATTGTACACTTGAAAATTAATTATGTTAGATTGATCGATGAAATATTATTTAAAAAAATAAGAGATTAAAATCTTTAGTCAAAGACAAACATGCTGCATACATCCCTTAGAGAGGAAACTACTCAAGCAATTACCAGAGAGACGAGTATGGATTAAGTTAAATAAGGGGGAGCGCACGTCAATACATATGGATTTTGACATCATTTAAGCAAATTAAGTAATGTGATTGCAAATATATTCTATCCTGATATTAGATATGGTGGAACAAAGAAATAAAAAACAAAATGGGGAATAAAGCGGGTACGTAAAAAGAAGAAAAATATTACAAAATCCATAAGACCTCACGCCTCATCCATAGTATTAATTATTATAGGTGGAGTGGTGGGTGGCTGTGGCTGTGGCTGGTTAATTCCTTTAATTGGCAGCGTGGTGGTGAAAAATAAAAAAGGAATCAGCGTATATTTGTTTTGACTTAGAATAAGTCGTCGTTGCTTTTGTGGAAAGTCGGTCACCACAAAGTGAGTGAGTGAAGGCTTAGGCAAGAGGTGATCAACACCACAACACAAGTGTAGCCCTAATCCCACTCAAATTTGACCTCAAACCCATTCTTTTTTTTTTTCTTTCTTGCCCAAACAGCTAAACTCAAAGACGTGTGTGATCGTTCCTTTACTTGTGAGAATAAACTATATATATATATACGCTATACCTCTAACTTTTCTTTTTATTAATTAATTCAACCATAATCCTAATTAGACAACCTCAGCAGAAGCGAGCTCTACACTGTATGAATGTATGTATATGTAATCCTATACAACTCCTCCACCGCCACTCCCCACGCAACTTCCAACTTCCCTTTTAACCCCTTCATCTATATATATCTCTCTAACTCCTCCTAACCTTCCTTCACTTCCCTCACTCTCTTACTTCATCTATCTATTCAACATCTATACTCTTCTATTCTTTCACGCCTTAATGGCTCTTGAGGCTTTGAATTCTTCGGCGCCGCCCCCGCCGCCGCTCAACCTTTCCCGCCGCTTCGACGATGCTGATGAGCCTCATCATGTTGTTGACTCATGGAGGAAATCCAAGCGCTCCAAGCGTCAGCGCGGTTGCGGTGAATCGGAAGAAGAGTATCTGGCTGTTTGCCTTGTCATGCTCGCTCGCAGCGGTGGCGGTCGATACTCCATGACCGCCTCCGCCACTCCCACCACCGCCGCAAGCGAAGAGGGAAATAAGTCGACGGCTCTTGCTATAACCGCCGCTGCTCCTGGCGCCGTCGCTTTACCCGATTGCGTTGATGTCAAGAAAGACCAAGAATCCTCTCTGGCTACGCCTCCTCCCCCGCCGACGACGACCGCGATCAATTCTTACAAGTGCAGTGTGTGCAATAAAGCTTTCCCATCATACCAAGCACTCGGTGGCCATAAGGCCAGCCACCGCGCCAAACCCCCAACCGCCACCGCAGACGACAGGAACCCACCCACCGTCTTACCGACCGCATCAACTTACACCTCTGTTATCAACTCAAGTGGAAAGCTTCACGAGTGCTCCATCTGCCACAAGAGTTTCCCCACCGGTCAGGCTCTTGGCGGCCACAAGCGCAGGCACTACGAAGGCGTGATCGGCAGCGCCGCTGCCAAAAGTCGCACCACCACCTCCTCCTCCAACGGCGGTGGAGGCAGCGATCAGATGACCGTCGCCGTCTCCCGCAATATCGACTTAAACCTGCCGCCGTCCCCTGGATTTCATTGCGATGAAGAAGTGGAAAGTGCTCTGCCGCCTTTATTTGAATAGAAAAAACAAATTTAGTAGAAAAAGAAAAAATAGCTTTAATTATCACATATTTATTATTCTTTTTTAGGAGAAAGTTTTATTGTGCTATTATTTGCCTCTTTTAGGGTTGATGTATAGGAAAAAGTAAGTGAATTCTTTATTCATTCATTGGATGAAAATTCTTATTATTTTAGTATATAGTAACTTTTTTGTTTGTGTTATTATTATTTAAAGCCAATTAAGTTTGCTTAAATTATAATATCAAGGTTAAATATTATTTAACTTTAATCATAGTATTTGAATTCAATCTTAATACGTTTAAAATTCAAGTTTATTTCTTCATTCATCATGATGAACAAAATTACAGTTAAAATATAATATTAATTTTGTTAGAAAATATTTAATTACTATGTATTAAAATCTTGCGTGTAGAAGACTATGAAAATATTGTTGACACAAAGAAATTCCATCAACTGCACGTTTTAAATAAGCTTACTGTACTATTTAACATACGACTTAAGAGATATATATGAATGGGAAAATAATTATTCAATGTATAATTACAGATTACGAGCTAGCGTTATTCGAATATTACTCTCTTTATTTTAATTTATTTTTTAGAAAAATAAAATAGTATATTCCATGTTTGTTTGCAAAGTGCAAAGTTCCCTACGTAATTTACTTGGGGTGTAATCAAGGGGCGTGGCGTGGACAGGAATTTTGGCAAAGTCCATACGCGGTCTTCAACGCTGCCCTAATTATTTGTTTAATACATGATTATATATTGGGTTGTTTGTTAATTCCAATCCAAGGTGGACACACTCTCTCAAGTCTGAAACCGTGCAGTGTGTGTGAGTGATTATCTGTAAGCCACAGACGTACAACAAGGGATTGCCAGGTAAGAATGACGAGGTTAGGGGTGTTGTACTTTAGGAAATTGAGAAGCAAAAGGATGGGTATGGGATGTGTGTTTGCGTGGATAAGACAATCTTTCATGCTTTCCTTACAAGTAATAATCAATAATTTGGACATCTACTATCTTACATTACATGTGATTCCTCCTTGATTCATGGATTCAAGAAAAGTACATTGTAGCTCAATTAGTGACGTGGCTTTTTTATTTTTAATTTCTTAAAAATAATAGTCATTTACGTATTTTATATCCATCGATGCATCATATAATTAATTTTATTAAAATTAATAAGAAATAAACACGCATAAAGTAAAATAAATACTCTCACGCCGAATACCACTAAAACCCATGATCTTGTGCTTTTAAAATTATTTGATCTCAATCTCAGTCAAGATCTCGACGATACATGGTTTTTATTATTTGAGCACCCGTTATCTCATTTTAATGAGATTGTGATTTTAAGTCCTATAGACGTTGGTTGGTAGTTTATTTTTAGTAGTAGTGTTTTTTTTTTTTTTGGTTCACTTTGACTGTATTGATTGATTTAAAAATATTAATACCTTGAATTAGCATTTAAATTTGAACGTACTGATGCAGCAATAAATTATATATATATAAAAGATAATTCTGAAATTATGTTAGGATTTCACGGTGTTTTTTTTATCATATTAGAAATAAAGCATATATAGTTTTGTGTGAAAGGAAAATGCGATGGAAGGCCAACCCACTTTGGAGATGTACAGTAGTTCAAAAGACATGGGCCGAAGGTTGGATTGCCTCAGGGCTTCTTTTTAAGACATTTTAGGTAGAACGGTCCGAACTCCCTCCCCCGGCCCGAACACCGTACTCTAAGAATTACATGCGTTACCCTTTTATCTATTAGCTCAATTGGTTGATTATTTTATCATATTAAAATATCGATAATTATTTTAATACATTCGTTAATTGTTTTATTAATTACACCAAACTGACTTGAGCTCCGAAACCTCCTAAATTATGTATATGAATTTTCTTCAATAATTTTATAGAGATAGGAACCAGTAGCTAGATAACATGATTATCTATCAATATCAATATTGATGTGTGTCCGGATTTAGTAAGTTTGCTAAGGCCAAATTGGAATAAGAAAAGATCCAAATCGATTTAGGTAAGTTAGGAATAAAAACGTGGTTTGTCAGATAAGAAACCACAAGAATTACATCAGTAAGACCTGGTTATAATTTTTCAATTCTTAAGTCAACAAGATTGTAAGAAGGAGTATATCGGATTCAAGAATGACCGAGTACTCATCATAAATCCGTAAATAATCGAGTTCAAGTCGGGGCAGGGGCTGAATGAGTATGATCCAAATATAAAATAGGCAAATTGGAGATTTTTTTGTGATTAATTAGAGGAGAATTGGGGGCATTTTGTTCAAATTTTCAGGACATAGGCATAGTCCTACATAATGATGGTAGGTGCCAAACATAGAAGACAAATAAAGCAGAAGTCAAGATAGAAGCCGCCGATATCCAGATTCCCACATGCCTCCCAACCAAACAAGACTTGTAAAAAACGCTACTCTTGCTTATGCATGCATGTGATGACAGGAGTAGTTGCGTTTTAATTAGTTAATAAATCAACACGATTTCACCACATAACACTTTCCTACCTGCCCAAAGTTTTACAGCTATAATTAACTTCTTCTTTTTGGTGCTTACTCTGCCCCTTTAATTTACGCACCACTTCAAATTAATTTTGTTAAGCTTTTTATCAAATATTTAATTTCAAAACACATTCAAGACATAATTTATTCCAATATATATATATATATATCATAAATTATATGCAATTCAATTTTGAAATCATAATTGAATTTAATTATTTTTGAAAAGAATATATACAGGTGAATAATTATTTATTGGCGTGACATCAATGTATGATAAAATTAAAGTTCCCCATCGATCGACTCATTTATTGTGTAGGCTATCAAAATCAGACTTAATTACATGTTCTTCCCAATAATGTCCTTGTAATTTTTGAAAATTTATTATTCGAATCAAATAATTTATTGTAAAATGCTAAATTATATGCATGACGGGTATATATATTATGCTTGTTATATAATTTTAAAAAATAATCAATCATGAATATGATATTACTTATCAGATAGAAACAATAAATTGATTCATAAAAATCATTATGAAAAGCGCTAGCATACACGAGCAATGAAATGAAGTGTAAACTTTTATATAAATTTTATGAAATTAATGTACCTTGACATCTTTTATTTTAATTTTTTCATAATGTCGTCGTGCCTGTCTAATTAATTAATAAAAAATCCTAGTTCTATAAATAAATATCCCTTAATTAAATGAAACAATGCCAAATATTTGGAATGCCCGAATAATTGAATTTTTTTTATTTCATGCTTATTATATTTTATTTTAATTGATATATACACGCATTATGTATATAATTCAAAAAAATAAATTTGATATAATGGTGTGTATGTATTAATTAAATGAGATTTAGAATAATAGTCGGCCAACTAATTAAGTGCATGCTTAGCTAAGCCAAGAGAATATATCTGTAGACAATGATGAACAAAACATTATTACAATCCCCACCTTATATTAAAAATTTCAATTACAACATAAACAAATCAAATCTTTATTTCGCAACAAATAAATAATCTAAGTGTGTTAAGCACCACCCATCCAATTCAATCCATCATCACTAAAACAAACATGCTTTTACCCAACACCACACACATTGATGATCCATTCACACTCGTACACTTCCATTGCTTTTAAATCTTATAATTAACTAATGGTCATAACCATGAGAGGGTGGACCACCATGTGCGCCGCCGCCGATCTCCCCGCCACCATGACCGTGCCCTGAGGGGGCAGCTTCTTCAGGTTCATAAGCAGCAGCAGCTGCGGGGACCATAACAGGCTTCTTCTTTTTCTTGGCCAAGCAAAACAGGCCAACTGCGAGGAATGCAAGGAAGAACACGCCACCTAAGGAGACACAGACAGCGATGATTGTGGTGTGGTTGTTGCCCCCGCCGCCGCCTGGAGGAGGTGGTGGAACGAGGGTGTTGGAAGGGGGCGAAAGTGGGGTGAGGGCGGTCGGGGTTGGTGGAGAATATGGTGTGAGTGGACCTACTGGCGGCGTATATGAAGGAGAACCTGGCTTTGGTGGCTTTCCCCCTCCAGGTGTGGGTGGATAATAGGGGGACCCTGGCTTCGGTGGCTTTCCGGGACCACCTGGTGTTGGTGGATAGTAGGGCGATCCTGGCTTCGGTGGCTTTCCAGGACCACCGGGTGTAGGTGGATAAGACGGTGATCCCGGTGGTGATTTTGGCGGCGCAGCCGGGCCACTCGGCGGCGTTTTTGGTGGATATGATGGTGTCTTTGGTGGCGAGGGTTTGGGTGGGGATGAAGTTGGTGGTGATGCCGGTGGAGAAGCACCGCCGCTGGGTGGTTGGTAGTGACCACAATGTTTGTTGTGGTGATCACAAGGGGGTGGTGGAGGTGGGTAGCTAGGAGGAGGAGGCGGGGGAGGGCTACAAGGAGGAGGTGGTGGAGGGCTACACGGAGGCGGAGGAGGAGGGGAGGAGGGGGGGGGGGACATGGAGGAGGTGGCGATGGCGGTGGAGGAGAAGAGTAAGGATAATGAGCAACCTTAATGCTTTTGAAAGCAGGCATCTCTGCGTCGCCCCTGCAGTACAGATTAAGCTGCTAATTATAATCTGTAATCAGTTGAGGATTCTGCACTGGGCGACGAATGGAACGGTGTATATATATACACACACACCTAAACCACTAACGCAGCTTAAAAAAAGTCCAACATGAATTCAAAAGTACTTACGTATTTGTTGCTCCCAAGTGGTAATAATATGACGAAATTAATGATATATATATTAGTTTTAATTTCCACTAAAAATGTATGATTGGATGAGCTGTATTCACAGTTCACACTACAGATCAAGTGGAGCTTAATTAATACATACAATCCCAGTTACACCCATCCTGAGACCTGAATCACATTATAATCAGATCATTACTATACAAATCCGAACCGGACACCTCTCATTAATCCGGTTTCAGAATATATATATGTATAATTAATGATGGTGAAGAGAGAGAGAGAGAGAGATGGGATTATTAATTAATTAAAAGTTTAGGATATAAAAGAAAGAATAATATTAATAGGGTTGGTAGATTAAGAGAAGGCTGCTAGTGCTTGCTATATGGGTCTTAATTTATTCACATGCCGAAATTATAAAATGGGTAGATGAGGAGGCGGGTAAGGTCGTCGTTTTTTGAACCTACCTATCGCTCAATATATATATCTTCACTGATTCTTTATTCAATTATCCACTAATTTATATCTATATTTATTTGCAGCAGTTCATGAAACCATGTTTATTTTATACATAACAATAATACATGTATATATATATATATATATATATATATATATATATATATATATATATATATATATATAACACCATTTTTGTAAGATCAGATATTCAAATGAATCGAATATAAAAGAATACAAATTGTTATCGAAATAGAATAATATTTGAACTTTTTAGTTGTAAAATTTCAATTTTATCACTTAAAACAAAACGTGCCCGACATAAATTAATGATTGGTAAAATATGAAAAAGTTGGAAGAAGATGCAATGATGTATTTGAGGATGATCTTATCCACTGCCTAGCTAGTTTTCCTTTTACCTCATTGCTCTGAAATTTCAGTGCGTCCCCACACTTTCGGTTTTACCAGGTTGTGAGTAACATATAATATATGAAGGAATTATGAGGACAATTAATGAACAAGTACCCTAAAACAGTCGTTGTCAATTATTATCAGCACAAATCAACAAACATTTTATCCTCAAACTTAGATTTCCCACCAGATAAACATGTACCATAACATTACTTTTTTTGGTTTCATATGACAATAACTCATTGTAATTTCCCCCAATTACTAAAATATTCACATGTCAAATACATGTTTCAATTTTTTAAATTGATTGAGATATAATATATATATATAGCGTATATAGGCAATTTCAACAAGTATTGAATATTATAGTCCAGACTTGCATTAATTAAATATGTAGTATAAACAAGAAAGTTCATCTCAACTCATCTCTCTCTCTCTTTCTCTCTCTCTCTCTATATATATATATTGAATTGGAATTGGAATTGGAATTGGAATTGGAATTGATATATATATGAAATAAAAAAATGATTGAAAAAGATGGGAGGGGATGGGCATGGGCATGCGGGGTGATGATGAGGTTGGCGGCTGATGAATGTGCAATAACAACTCTTGCTACTCGTCTCTTTGGAGCTTTCCTCTTTCAGGGCATATACCACTACTAACAATTACTTAACATTATATATTATATATATATTCGGAATATTTTTATTTTTCCTTCATATTTTTCTTTATATATATATATATATATATATTTTATAAGAAAAATAGAGTGTAAAACATATTACTATTTTGCAATAAAATATTCAAATTGTCGCTTATGTCTTCGACTCATCAAAAATTAAAAATAGTATCTTATTCTGGTGATTAAGATTGGGATTTCATGTATGATTATATATCTCACTTAATATAAATTTATTGTAACGTGAGTTTATTAATGAAATGGATATACTGTTGAATTTATTGATATTAATGTAATTTAAAAATTAAAAAAAAAAACTCATCAAAATCATTGTTTTCATAATCATAGTTCATTTAAATAATTGTGTGATGTAACTAATCAACTCCCACTCACCTTTTCTTTTGGCGGTTTTGAACCAGTATATGGAGATGGAATGAACAGATAAATCATGTCTAAAAACACGATTTTTGAATAAAACGCATAAACAGAAGGAGCGAGCTGGAGCTAGGTTGTCGGGCCAAAACGACAGAGGGAAATCAACGATTCAACGTCGTACGTAATTGTGTGGGTCTATCATCTATGGCTAAGCTTGGGGAAATGGAAATTAAGCAACAGCAACCAATTTCTACTCCACATCACATGTATACAGTAATAGTACTGTAGCTGTGTGTGTAGGTCAAGTTGTCAAAACCTGAACAGCTACGCGCTTTTACGGAAGCGTAATTACTCAACTCTCTATTCCCTTAAACCTCTTACCACTTTATGAAATTTCAATTCCATGGTACCAAACAAACACACTTCAAAATACCATCTGCAATTTCAGGAAATATATCTTCTACACCTCTTGCTACAGAGTTTTTCATTTTATTAGGGTAAATTACAAAGTGTATATATTATAAATACTCTTTTATTATTTAAAATTTATAAATATCCATTTGAATTAACGGTTTTTCAAACAAAAATCTCTCTGTAATGGATTGTCATGAGTAGTATTTGTTAGATGACTATTAATTTCATAAGAAATATTTGTAATTATAATAAATATCATAAGAGTCTGTTATGATTTACCCTTTTATTTAATATATACACATATATAAAATGTTTTACTTTAAAAAATAAATGTGGACTATTTATGTGTGTTTTACATTACTTATTAGTATTGGTCCTGATGGAACGTAATGATCATTTAAAGTCCACTTTTAACTAACAAGACAGTTCAAAAGGTAACTAATTCCTAGGTTATAATATATGAAACTTTGTCTAAGGTAAATGTACTAGGATTCTACAAATGTAGGAGTGTTTGTCTATTTTAATAATTAGTTGTTAGTCTATTATAACAATAGTTATTGATTGGTTATAATATATTTGATATTGATAGTCACAATTTTAATTATTGATGATTTAAATTCATAACATAATTATAACAAATTCACTCGGAGAAAAAATATCATGCTATGACATAATAATAAAATAAAATAAAATAAAATTTAATTCCCTTTTTCTTTCCCCAGTATATTTGAATCATGAGAATTATTTTTAATTTTTTAAAAATAAAAGCGAGCTTTGGGCCTGGAAATTCCTTCTGAGATACCTTGTAATTCTTCAGCCCAATTGATTTGGTTACAGCTGGAATTGGGCTGCCCGTTTGACTATTTAGATCCAGTCTTGATTTGTTCTGAGATCTGTTTTTAATTATATAAAAGCCCATGAGTTGCAACTAGCCTTTAACATCTCAAAGGGTAAAATGGTCTTTCTAGTTGCCTTTCCGGCACTGCCCTATATAATCCTTCAACTACAAAATCTAGGGTATATAAGGCCCCAATTCGTCTCCCTCTCTTTTTTCTCTCTCTCTCTCTATCCTATCTCTCTGCGTCGAACCGTGCTCGCAGAATTCGTTGAAATTTCCGAATCAACACATAATAACCGATCAAACGTGCCCTCGAAATTGATTTTTCGTATGTTCTGAATGTTTCTTGACTGTAATTTGGGTTCTTTTGGATAAGTTATTTTGATTTTAAGAGTTTAGTTAATTTGATGGTGCATTTGTGTAGGGGAGTGCTGTTATTGGAGAAGAATGGCGACTTTCGAGCTGTACAGGAGATCGACTATTGGAATGTGCTTGACAGAGACGCTGGATCAGATGGTGTCTGGTGGAGTTCTCAGCCCCGAACTCGCCATTCAAGTTCTCATTCAATTCGACAAGGTTGTCCTGTTTCCCCCCCCCCCCTTTTATGTACTTCTGATGGTTATTGCACCCCTGTTCTCAGTTACCGTAAACAAATGGAAGATTATGAAAACAATTTAAAGGTAGAAATCTCAATTATAGCCGAAATGCTGAACTAGAATAAATTTAGTGTTCCGTTTCGATTTGATAATTAATGCAAAAAAGTGAAGATGAAAAGTAATATCCTCATGAATTAAGTACCATCATTGTAATTGAAATCGTGACATGGTTAAAATAAATTTGTAATTTAACAAAGATCTACTTGAACTATTTTCATGGGATTTTCCTATATATTATGTTCAGAGAGAAGGAAATACTTGTCTGAGTGTTCTCATCACTCAAATACATGACTAGAAGAATGTCAATTGTTTTAGGTGGAATTTTGTTACATGTTTGACTAAGCAAAGTTAGGTACAATAATAGGCTTAAGAGTATTGGTTAAGGTTTTCATGATGTTGGGCTCCATACTTGTATAATCGACTTGGCCTTTATTTTTGCTTGCTGTGAGAGAGAGAGAGAGAGAGAGAGAGTTAAAGTGTGACTAAGACAAAAGGAGCCAGAAAAATTGTGACCTACTTTGTTTCATTGGGGGTATGTGTTGGTTTACATCCATTAACGCCTCCTACTACATGCACAGGCACCATAAATGTTTGTTTCTAATATTTTGCTTCGATGATTGCAGTCAATGACTGAAGCTCTGGAAAGTGAGGTGAAGAGCAAGGTTTCTGTTAAGGTCAATGTCTTTCCATTTTGCTCAGAGGATTTTACTAAAGTTTTATTATATTAGTCTCTCAGATTGTGGCAAATGATTTCTAATGGGAATTGGCTTATTGAGTGGGAAGTTGGTTACTTACTCGATTTCTACAAGAACTTGACAGATATGGCTTACCAAGGGCTTTTTACTTTTTAACTTCTTTGATGCAGCGGACTTGAAAAATCTTTGGAAATGTTTGTCTGAAATAACTTAGAACTGTTTTGATAGATTGGCCAGGCTTAGAGAGAAACGAAATAGAAACAGAAAGTGTCACTATCTCATAAGTTGTTAGTCTATAAAACTGTTAGTCAGTGCAGACTTTGCAATTCTATAATACTACATTCATGTATTATAAAGAGTTAGGTGTTTTTGTTGGATCACCCCCCCCTATTATTTTCTGTTTCTCACATGTGCATTCATATTTGTCTGTGAGCGCCTGTAATCTGGAATTAGGAGATTTTCTGAAATGTGGGGCAACCATATGACTTAAGACAAATTCATGAGAACTTCTAAATTAAATTTCTGGTTTTTCCATTAGGTCTTTCAGGAAATATTTTGTATTCTCCACGAATTTGAATTAAGCTTAGGCTTGTTTCTAATTCTTACCTTGGTTCTGATGCTTATGCATCAGCGACTCCTCATTTTTGGAGTGGATTTGGTTGGCTGATGCTCTTCAGTTAATCTATTTTCTTTAATTACTGATTTCTCTCAATAATGTTTCCTTCCTACACTTTTGTTTCTTTTAAATATTGCGCTTTGCTAAATCTTTCAGTAAAAGATGAAAAACCATCAGCCCTGGTAACTGTCATTATTATGTTATCCCTTCCCAGTTCACATCCTTGTATAATATTTGCCTAATTGTCATTGGGCTATGAGTTCGAGATTCATTCTGCTGATTAAACTTGCTCTGCCTGAAGAAGTGTAATTGACTTGGAAAAATTGTCTAATGCTCGTTAGGTGGATCTGCCTTGTCTGTTGGGTTCTAGTGGTGTGGTCTTTGTGTTTTAACCTCTATTCTAGTTATACTTTGATATTAGTCTATGATTGTACTGCTCCATGTTTTCTGTTTTCTAATATCACGACCTTCGCTACAGGGACATCTTCACACCTACAGATTCTGTGACAATGTGTGGACCTTCATCTTACAAAATGCTCAGCTCAAGAGTGAGGACGGCCAGGAAACTGTTGATTCGGTCAAGATTGTTGCGTGCGACTCAAAGTTACTTACTCAGTGATAACATGAATAATGGAATTCTGAACTTTGGCTTTTATGTGTATCTACTATCACTGTGGAAAATGTATGGGGCAAAAGAGGAGATGGTGAGAAATCTCAATTTCCATGAATCAGTTTATGTTTACTGGTGATACTGGGGAGAAGATTGTATAATTTCTACACGAGCAATTCAATCATATAATACTTTCATGGCTCATGCCTTCTGATTCTGCTGAACAGATTACCTTCATCTTCTTTCCCCAAGGCCCCCAATCCATTTTCTCAGAGCTTCTTGATTTGCATTGTTTGGGTGATTTCAGGTATTGTCCTCCTTGTTCGATTGGAAATGACTAGTCAAAAAATTACTTATAGTCCTAACCCAATCCAACTACAAGGTAAGGCTGCATTTCTACAGAAGGATCTGAAACCAATCATAAAGTGGAGAAACAACCTCACAACAGGTATTAAAGAACTTTGCAGTTCATATAATTTAATACCTAAGCGAATTTACTGGAATTATTATTACGACTCTGAAACTTTTTATCTCCCAAAATATAAATGCAAATGCAGTTATTTTGGTAGGCTCCATGTCCGAGTTGCGTGTAAGCAAATTCTTTATAAACAAAAGATATGTGATTCTTGGAAGCGCAAGTCATTGAATATTTGTAATAAAACCTCGTACGGTGGAGTGGTCGGTGTGGAGTATCATTATTATTATGACAACTACTACTACTGGCTACAAGGGTGGGGATGCTATAAGGAGTAAAGTGGTTAGTATGCGCAACTAATAAGAAAAACAAGTGTGGCACTGTAGTAGTATAATAATAATTAGCTGCAGAGGAAATTAAAGTCTGGGCCTGAGAGGTGGTAGCTCTGATTGATTGAGGTACAAGTTAAAAAAGTAAAAGTGAAAACCACAATAATGATGATAATGATGATGATGGTCTTCGATTCCCCTTTTCCCTTTTCCCTTTTCCCTTTTCCTAACATTAACAGGGCTTCTGTGTTTTTATTGCCAATGTGCTGCTGCTGATAATTACAGAGAACAAGTCCCATAGCCCATAGGTATTAGGCTGCTCAGATATAGTGCCTTTATTAAATGTCTCTGAAATTCCAGCCTCCCCAAAATTGAAACTCATTTGCCAGCCTGTTTCATTTCATGTCCTGAGCTTTCCATATAGACATTTTTCTTTTTTCCTTTTTTCTTGGCAGTAAAATGAAATTTACAGTGAAATTGTCCGTTTGGAGGTAGGCCCATCTGATTTTCTCATGTGACCATAAACCTAAACAACGTGCCAACACTGTATTCCAATAGTCACCAGTTGTTGTTTATTATGATTAGGGCATCTTTATAAGGTGGTCAATTTGAGATCCATCACCACTTGTCCTCATCTTTTATTTGTGTCTTTATACTTCAAGCCCAATTATTTTTTTATTATAAAAAAAAGAAAAATAACAAAAAAAATATTTTTTTTAATAGGATAACGATTTTGTTACGAGTCGCGGTCTCAAACCGCGACTCGAAATTTTTTTTTTGCCGAGTCGCGGTTCGAAACCGCGACTCGACAATATATATATATATATTTTTAAATAAAAATGCTCGAGTCGCGGTTTGAAACCGCGACTCGAGCACAAATTTATGTTTACAATTTTCCAAGGCTGACCGCCCACAAGTTGGGCGGTCAGCCTTGTTTTTTTTCTTTTTTTTTTTTATAATTTTATATTATATTATATATTATTATATAATATTATATATATTATAATTTATTTTAATATTAATAAATTATTTAAATAAATACATTAATATTACAATGATAATTAAATTAAAATAACGCATATAAAGTGAGATAATGTAAAATAAAATTTAACTATATTATAATATTTGTATTTATTATAATATTTTTATAATAATAAATTGTAATTTTTTAATTAATAAATTTTTAATATTGATTATAATTAAAAAATATATAAATTTATAATTAAATAATATTTGCTATAAATTATTTAGTTATTAATTTATTATTGTTACGATTTTTATTATATAAATATATTTATAATTTATAATTTATAATTCATGGACACTCAGAAAAATTATTCGATGTAGTATTGGATGTGTCGGGCTCGAACACGACATTGAAGTGTCAAAAAATCTAAAAAAAAGGGGGGGGGGGGGGGAAACGGTGTAGGAAACGCCATGGACACGGCTATTGACGTGTCCGACACGTTCCGAACACATTTTCAATTTTTGTTTATAATTTTAAAAAAATTTGGACTATTAAAAAAAAATAGGCTTAATAAAAAAGAAAAAGAATTAAATCACTCTTTTTAAATTAAACGTATGAAGATAAAATTACTAAAAATTTGAGATATGTTCACGATTTAACTAATTTAAATTATTAAAAGTTTTCACTGATTTTGTATATTTTTAGAAAATTAGTCAAATCGTGAACATTTCTCAATTTTTTAGTAATTTTATCTTAATATATTTAGTTTAAAAAGAGTGAATTAATTTTTTCTTTTCTATTAACCCTAAATTTTCTTTTTTATAAATAGTCCAATTTTTTTGAAATTATAGACAAAAATTGAAAATGTGTTCGGAACATGTCGGACACGTCATGTCTGTAGCGTTTCCTACACCGAGTCCTCTTTTTTCGTTTTTAGATTTTTGGACACTTCGATGTTGTGTTCGAGCTCGACACGTGTCCGATATTACATCGAATAATATTTTAGAGTATCCATAACTTATAAATTATAAATAATACTTATATAATACAAATCGTGATAATAATACATTAATAATAAAATAATTTGTAGCAAATATTATTTAATTATAAATTTATAAATATCTTAATTATAATCAATATTAAAAAATTTATTAAATAAATTATTATATAATATATATAATATATATATATATATATTAATTATTTATATAATATAAAATTAAAAAGAAAAAGCAAGGCTGACCGCCAGCTGGCAAGCTGGCGGTCAGCCTTGAAAATTTTCAAACAAGTAAAATAAACTTTTGCTCGAGTCGCGGTTGCAAACCGCGACTCGAGCAAATTTTTTTTTAAAAAAAAAAAATTATTGTCGAGTCGCGATTTTAAAACGCGACTCGACATAAAAACGTTAATCAATTAAAAAAAATATTTTTTTCGTAATTTTTCTTTTTTTAGTTAATAAAAAATAATTGGGCCTTATACTTCATTTTGGGTCTTTTAAATTGGTCTTAAGTTAACATAGGGTCACAAAGCTTGAACCACATGATATTGGGTTAGGTTTCGATTATTGTCTTTTAAATTAGTGTGATCGATATGAGTGTATTTCAAATTCGTAATAAGTGTTGTAATAAAATATATACTTGATATCTCGAATAATGATTCGTTGATCAATAAATAATCAAATTGTCAAATCCATCTTGTTGGGGGTGCTGATGGTTGTCATTACGAATGATGCCAGAGTATGAATTTTTCGATCGAATTGATCTGAGTAGCAAATGCGTAGAATTTTAGAGTGTTTGGTTATTTTTATAATACTTTAGAGGCATTTTAATCATTTGTCGGTCTGCACGTGTGGTCCCCCGTCAGTAATTATCTTATTTATGAACCCACATAATGTGATTAAGGAAAAAGGTTGGTGATTGAGATGATTAATGAAGAAGAAGTGATTAATTACATGTAATCCAGGAGAGTAAGTAGGCGTATGGGGGCATGTGGTGGTGGAGTAGATTAAGTAAGTAATTTAAGGAAGTGAGTAGTACAATAATTGAGGCGGTACACTACAGGTAACGTGAAGGCTACTTTAATTGGATTTGAGGCTAAAAAGGCATTTGCCAGAAGTTATTAGTTGCATGCTACCTCTTTACTCTTTTTCCCCCCCAAATGTTATAAACTTATTTTAAACTACTTTGTCAAATGTTGTGTAGCATATAATATGTTTTCAAATATTTATAAAACATTTTGAAAAACTCTGTTTCCCTCTCAAAAAAAATATATTTATAAAACAATTTAAATAGTTTAGAGAAGCTTACCTCACACCCTTTAAGCCCCACAAACTCTTGTCAATGTGGATAATTATTTGTTTTTGTTAACTTACATACTTGATTACGAGTGCTGATCGTCTTAATTAGTCATGGTATAATGGTATAATTAGCAATGTAATTCATTATCTTTTTTATACAATAAAATATTAAAAAAAACCCTATATTGAAAATGTTTAATTTGTTAATAATTATAACTTATTATATATGAAATAGTGCGTTACTACGATCATATTGATACAAAAAAGTATTGCACTTTAGAGGCTTCATTTTACAATTAATTATTTACATTATAAATGGATAGCTCATTATCCTCAAATTATAAGGAGAGCCTGATACTTATCACTATCTAATGATCTTGAACAAAATGAGCTTATTAAAATCAATCCAACTTAAAAAAATTCATCAATTTAAAACATACACAATATGTAGTTATGTACCAATCATAATCTACATGCTTCACTTCATTGGTTTGCTGTCTGCTCTAAATTCAATAATTTAGTTGATGAAATTAGAGTATCGTGACATCATAATTTGAATTCCATCAATATATAATTGATTGTTTATTTTAATAGTAAATACTAATTTTTTATATTCATAATTGCTAATCGGTCATAAGTATTTAAGATTAATAATTGTTATATTATTATTAGTTGTTGATGTTGAAATTTATAATATAATTATAATTAGTTTTCTAACAATAGAACAAAAAAAAAAAAATCAACAATTCAATTCTCGAGATAAATTAAGTTTGAATTCGACATAGTGATGAGAATAAGTCCGTTGACTGTGTTATGTCAAAATCGCCCCCACACTTGACCAAATCCCTAATAAAATTAATAGCTACTTTATTTTGTCCTCCCAGCAAACAAATAATAAATCATTTACATAGACCTTTTTTTCTTAAACAAAAAAGAAGTTGCATGCACTTTTCCGTGTATTTATGATGGCACAATGGATCCTTAAAATATTGTGCCAATAACATATAATTCTGTTAGCGAAATTGAGATCCCATAATTTTATAAGTGATGGATTCGTACTCCAGTCTTATGCGTCGGATGTTATTTATACTAAATAGTTTGTATTATTTCTACTATATAATTAATTTATTTCAAATTAATAAATAATTCATCACTCTTATTAAAATAAATAAATTAATGTTTGTATGCCATCAATCAATTAATTGAATTGATATAACTCTTTTCATTGAAAAAAATGATTTTAAGTTCAAATTCAGGTGTTCCCACCCCACCCTATATATATATATATATATATTAAAAACTAAACTGTAGAATTCATATACGAGTGTTCAAGATAAAACAAGTTTTTTGAGCCCACCTTTGGCGTATAAGATGGGTTTGGATCAAGACAGTTGATATCATGTACATATTGTTTGGAGGAGAATATATATGACGCTTTCATTTTATATTAATTAAAAATAAGAAAAATCAATTTTTGTATATTATATGACTAACACACAACTTATGCTATACATAACTATATATCTTTTTTTTTTTTTAGAATTAAATAATTTTTTCTATAATATACTATGTGATAGAAGAACTCTTCTTTTAAAAGTTTTTTTTTATCTTTAAAAGATAGGCAACAAATGTTTTGAGTTTTGAATTTATGTTGATTGTTATTTAGAGAATCATTGTTCTCTACACATACAACATGTCCAAACAATTCCATAATATTTATCAAATACAAATCACTTTTTACATTATCAAACACACTTTATATGAAATAAATAGATTGAAATTATACGTTCTGCTTGTAATAAAGACATCATTTACATGGCATTCTTACAGCTGCAAAATAAAGAAAAAGGTGCACTATTATTATTATTATTATTATTATTATTAATTAGGAATAATTATATTTCACTCTATGGCCTATTTATACAAAAAACACCCATGTCTTTTACATAATTAGACATACACCCACTAAAATATTATTATACTTACACAAACTATCCCTACTTTTTTACTATCAAAAATAATTTATGTAATTATACAAAATAAAAAATAATTTATATAAATAAATCATAGATCAGGGTCCATTAATTATTTTGATAGGCACTTTGGAAGTAGAGAGACGCCTGACCTATAACTATAAAACAATAATGAGGCAGTCAAAGTCAAATTAGTCAAACCTATTATTTAAATTTATTTTAAAAATATTAATATATTGGTAGTTGGCATTGAAATATTTTGAGGCCTTGACTTTCAGATCCACTCTTCTCAATTTAAATTAACGTGGCACACCAAAACTCATTCACCTTTTTCTGCGTCCCAAAATCTGGGTTTGTATGTAACTTCTCAAATATATTAAAAAATATTTCATGCATTCCAAAATCAGAAGAGTTAATATGAATATATGTTTTTAAATCAAAACACTATAATTAAATATTCACAACTTGAGATTATATTGAATTTATCCAGAATTCAATAAAACTGATAAAATGGAGAAGCACTAAAAAAGAAGAATGTAGTCATTCAAGAAACTTGGACTCTACTTGATTCACTTATTAAAATTCATACCATACGTCTTCGTGACTTTCAGGTATCATTCGTTTTTTCTTTAAAATTAGATATTTGACAACCATCTAACTATTCAGTGTATTAAGTACTGAATGATGCATGTATAAGAAATAAAATTTTATTGTTTCTTATTAAATTTAATAGGTTGAATTGATTCTCCAAATAGAATAAAAGAATCTTATTTGTATTTACTATTATTTGAATTAAACAGGGGCATTTATGAATACTGTAGAAATGAGCTGGTTTTACTGGAGAAATACAAGTTTTGCCCCTACATTTTTTACCTTTTTTTTTCTTTCTGTATTTTTCCCCACACATAGTGGTTATTATGAATTCCCATCCCACACACAGACGGAGAGAATCGGCTGAAATTCACCACTCAACGTTAAAAGAGAGGGAGGGAGCAAGAAAGCTGAGTGTCAGTGAGGCGTGCTTCACGTAGCAAATTTGCTTGTCTTGATCTCAATCACTACAAACTACAAAGTACAAACAATTTCCAACAAGTCCCAACTACACTATACACTCTCACAAAAGAGGAAATATATCAAAACAAAAAACCTCAAGAAAAGGAGATGCGGAGAGAACTTAATATCGGTATTGTTTAGTACAGTTGTAGTGAAAGAAAAAAGAATAATTTCTGATTGGGTTTTGCATTTGCTTCTGTGTTTGCCAAGAAAAAGGAAAAAGGGAAATTGTGGGACGAAAAGAAATGCATTGCCCATTCTAGCAAAACGGGTGAGCACACACAGCACGTATCTTGGCTTTTGAGTGAGTATTTCGTTGTCCGTTCTGTGGATCATCGGACAAAAGACTTGATTTTCGTTGTTGGTGTCTGTGCAAAATGACTCCTTTTTTGCATAGAAGTCCGTAATATGCATGCGAGTTTTAATTATCCTCCTCCCCCTATTGGTTAAAACCGTATATATGATATGTCTCCAAAAGGGTTGCTGAATGGGTCTTGGCTTCGATTTTTCTCAGTCTCTGTGAAGTTTTGGAGGTGGGTTTCTTGTGTTTCTACAAGCTGTTCATAGAATTAGTAAGTCTTGGGTGTTGGTGGGGTTTACATGGAGAGTGGCTTTTGGGTTCTGTCTGTTGACTAAATTCTTGGATGCGTTTCTGATTTTCAATTTTTTTCGATTTTTGCATGATGTTTACAGCACATGGTGATGGTGATTTGTCTTCATATTTTTATCAGTGGGCAGATTACTCTGTTTTTTGTAAGATGATTCTGTTTCTGTTCTTAAGATTTTGTTGGTCGCTGATGTTTGATTTTTTATTTTTTATTTCATGAATGAGATAGTACTATTAATAATCCATTAAACAAAACCTGTATTCTATAAGAGATCTTCTCTTTTTATTCTTACCGCCTCGGCAAAGCTATCATGGAAAGATGCTTGTTGTCTTCCGTTTTGGTGGTTGATTCAACTGATACCGAGATGCTGTTTTCCGTTGCAGGTTATTCAGACTTGAACTGCCAAAGTAATTATATTGCACATGTTTGATGAGTTTCTGATTTGTTTATGAGTTTTGGAAACTGAAGCTTTTAAGAGCCCTTTGCTTTCTTTTTTCTTGAGTTTTTGCAGTAAACCTTTATATTAAAGAATATGAGTAAAGAAACGGATAAACAGAGTGAAGAAAGAGAGGGAGAGTGAGAAAGAAAGATAAAGAAATAGGGGGAGGTGGTGGGGTGGAGTCAGATTGGGTGCTAGTGGCGTTTCTCTCTGGTTTTGGGGAATAATTTAGTGTGCAAGTCTGCTGGTAATGTCTCCTGGGCTGACTAGGTGCATCCGAAGTCCGTGGGCTTTGCCGCCGACCAAGGAAACAACCTATTCTTTAGCTCTCTTCCCCTTCAAGTGAACCATTTCTTTAAAGACTTAAAATCTGTAAAAACTCCTCTATTCTCTAATATATCCTTCTTTCTCTCTGGAAATTGCTCTTGCCTTGGTTGCTGTCAAGATTCGGTCATACGAAGTATATATCCTTCCCCTCCTTTGAGATCCCATTACTTTTCCTCTGAAGTTCAAGAAATTGGCTATATTCAGAAATTTGGTCCCCACAGTTAGGCCCTTTACATCTTGCCATTTCCAGCCCTTCTGTCCTCGATTCGAGTCCTGTCGGATCTTCGGGGATGCCCGAAGGTCATTCTGGGGTAGTGCATTTTGCTGTGTTCAGTTGAGTAGTGTGGAAGCATAGTTTTGAAGTAACTGAGGAGAAACAGATCTTTGAGTCGGCAGGATGAAGTTTATGAAGCTTGGATCCAAGCCTGACACCTTTCAGACTGATGGGAACAACATAAGGTTAGATCTTTGTTAATCATCTTAAAAGGATTAACATTTGTGGTTTAATTTTACTGATATCGCAGTTATGCACTTCACCTGCTTACGTGAATTGGCTTTTGTTGTTTAATGTCTTTCCCTTTCTCTAATCTTCTGAAATTGTGTTAACCCTCTTGATTTCTTTTGAGCTTTGTACCTTTTGGCTGGTCACTGTTTTATTAGTAGTCCCACTTTTATCTTTTGCCTGTTTCAGGAGGTACAAAACCTTGGCCACTCCTGTAAAATCTGGAGTCACTATCACCTGGAAAATAAAATTCTTAAAGTTTTGTTTATTGGCTTCCACTAGCTATTCTCAAGATCATTATTTTCAACTAAAGTAGACCTTACTGCTGGAATTCCACCCTGATAAAAGATCCTCAGTTAGATATATCTGAGCAGGATCAGTTTCTTTCCATCATAATTTATGAAATTTGATGTTCTTTACTCCAAGAAAACTTGATCTTCTTTTTGGGGTTCTTTATGGAATATTGCTCTTGGTTTGCCGACTTGGGAAACTAGGGATTTTGTTTGTTTTCTTTCACACTTTTCTAGCTGTGGTCTGGCATCACGACTGGTTGGTTGGATAGTTTATTGGCACATCCGTTTTTTTGTTTTCAAGCTTTTTCAGGGCAAAAATCTAGCTTTTATCGAGCAACTCCGTCTATCTTAAGAGACGGGGCAATTAAATTACTGAAATGTGTTTGGAGTTAATTTTGTCCAAGTCTGCAAAACGTGGTAGTAAAAGGAACGTAATGATAATGATGTCCATGAACATCTCAATCACACGGTTGAGAGTCCTCAAAACCACTGATCTGTTGTTTGCTACCAGTATTTGCTGTAACTAATAATGAATAGACCCTTATGAAGTCTAGAAAGTGGACTGTACTTTAAGATGCCATTTCTGCTACTCCAATCCAAATGATACTGTTGATGCTGCTCTTGTCTTTGTGATTTTACATGATGTCTTTTTCTTCAGAAGCTCACAAAGAAAATCTATTTGGCTACTTATATTTTTTGCACAAGAATTTTATCTTGAAAAGGTGAAAATTTTGTGTTTGCAGATATGTGGCTAGTGAGTTAGCGACGGACGTCATTGTTCATGTTGACGATGTGAAGTTTTATCTACATAAGGTATGATGATTTTACAATAAGCAACCCTGTTTGACAATTAGTACTTGGCGCCTCATAGCTATCATGCCTTGTCGAGTCTGAAGAATCTGTATCTCTGTATTGTGAATTTTCTAATGTTCAGCAATCACTTTTCACAATTCATAAATTAAATAATCAGGCAAATTGATTAGACTAGTCCTTCTCCTTATTGACATTCCACTGAAGCGTTTATCTGAAGTACTGCATATAATTCTACATACTGATTGGCTGCCAAAATGAAATCTGCAGTTCCCACTTCTCTCTAAAAGTGCCCGCTTGCAGAAGTTGGTTTCTTCAGCGAATGAAGGAAACGGTGACGAGATCAATGTTCATGATATTCCAGGTGGTTCCAGTGCCTTTGAAGTATGTGCTAAGTTCTGTTATGGCATGACAGTTACCCTAAATGCTTACAACGTCGTAGCAACTCGTTGTGCCGCTGAGTATCTTGAAATGTATGAAACAGTCGAGAAAGGCAACCTTATCTACAAGGTTGACGTTTTCCTGAACTCTAGCATTTTCAGGAGCTGGAAGGACTCTATTATAGTTCTTCAGACTACAAAAGCCTTCCTGCCGTTTTCTGAGGAATTGAAATTAATCAGCCACTGCATTGATGCTATTGCTTCTAAGGCCTCGGTTGATGTTTCCAAGGTGGACTGGTCCTATACGTATAACCGGAAAAAGATTCCTGAGGAGAATGGAAACGATCCTAGCTGGAACGGTGTCAGGAGCCGAATGATACCAAATGATTGGTGGGTTGAGGATTTATCTGACCTTGAGATAGATCTGTATAAGCGTGTTGTTGTGACCATTAAGAACAAAGGGATTATATCAAATGAAGTGATTGGAGAAGCATTAAAAGCTTATGCTTACCGGAGATTACCCGGCTCTGGCAAGAACGTGATCCAGCATAATGACATGTCTAAATTCCGGTCCATTTTGGATACAATTGTGTGGCTTCTGCCTGCAGAAAAAGGTAGTGTCTCTTGTAGTTTCTTGCTTAAGTTGTTGAAAGCTGCCGTCTCAGCTGATTCAGGTGAAACCATAAAAATGGAACTGGTGAAAAGGATAGGACAGCAACTGGAGGAGGCTTCGGTTAGTGATCTTTTAATTCGAGCCCACGAGGGGGAAGAAACAATGTATGATGTCCATGTAGTCCAGAAAATACTTGAAGAGTTCATGACACAAGATCAGAATGCCGAAACTGAAATGGAAAACGGCAGTGAGATTCAGGAGATTAGAAGGCCTGGTATCTTATCTGAAGCTTCAAAGTTGATGGTGGCAAAGCTTGTCGATGGTTACCTTGCGGAGATTGCAAAGGATCCTAACCTACCTCTTTCGTCTTTCATGGGTATCTCAGAGATGGTCTCTAGCTTTTCAAGACCAGCGCATGATGGTCTATATCGGGCAATTGATACATACCTCAAGGTAAAATCCTCTTGACTTTTCCGTGCAGTTTATCAAAATATGATTCATGCCTGTCATTATTTAGAATTTTACAGTAGCTAGATTATTAACTAAAATCATGTACTAAACCACCAACAATCATGTATGGCGCCACAAAGAAGACTTTATAGATGTCCATAATCAGGATCTGACTGGCACTCGCATATATCTGACTGATGATGGGTTTTCGTGCAGGAGCATCCCGGGATTAGCAAGAGCGAGAGGAAGAGAATATGTCGGCTGATGGACTGCAAGAAGCTGTCAGCTGATGCTTGCATGCATGCTGTGCAAAACGAGAGACTTCCTTTACGTGTTGTTGTACAGGTTCTGTTTTTTGAGCAAGTCCGTGCTGCTGCTTCATCTGGCAGCAGCACCCCTGATCTACCTAAAGCCATTAAAGACCTCAACTGCGCCTCATATGGGAGCTCAAGGTCAACAACTACCAATAATGATGAGGATTGGGATGGTGTTGCTTCAGCAGAAGAACTCCGGGCGCTGAGAGGTGAGCTTGCTGCTTTAAGACTGGGGCACGGAGCTGTCCACGACAGAAACGGTGGAGAGAATAGGATTAGCAATTCCGACAGGGCTGCCATCAGTAAAATGAAAGGTTTGATCATGTCAAAGAGAATCTTCTCGAAAATCTGGTCGAGCAAAGGTGGGCAGGCGGAGAACAGCTCAGACTCATCGGAGAGTCTTGGCTCGATTAACCATGACGAAGTGAAAAGCACGCCGACGAGGAGAGGGAGGCACTCTGTGTCTTAGCATGAAAAAGATTTGATCTAGCTGCTCTTTTTTGGTTTCCTAATATGTCATTAGCATGTTAAGATATTAGTTGTGTTTACTTGATCAAGAATATAGCAATGTAGTCTAGAAGAGTTAATGTTGTTTCTTATGTAAGACACCCAAATCTGTGTTAGTATGATGTTAGAAGTCAGACAAATCTGCTGTCAACAAAATTGATGATGTAAAGAATCCCTTCATTAGCACCAATCTTTTACTGTCAATTTGTGTAAAACTATACACTGCTGCTGCTGCTGCTGCTCTAATGACTTAACATAATTAGATACAAATGCTCTCAAGAAATAATTAGTTTGAATGTAAGAATGCCCAATTTTTGTTTGCTAGGCATCACCATATCAACTAAAATTCCCATTTCTATGTGTGTGTGTATATGTTGTATTGAAGTCTCTTTTAATAGTTTAATACATTAGTCATTAACTATTAAATTTAAAATAGGGTGAGTTACAACGAGCTTTTATGAGGTCTGATATGATTATCAATACCTACAAATTGTTTGAAAAATTATAATAACTTTGTTGATTTTGATGAAATTTTGTAATTCTTGAATGAAAGTTGAAAATAGTCACGAACGAGATGGATGAAAAAGTTTTAAAAATTATAAAAAAATTATTCACTTAATCCATAGAAAAATTGAGAATTTTTTTAAAAATAAATAAATTTATAATAAACACGTTATGAAACAAAGAGGGCATTTTTGATTACTTATCGTAAAAATCAATTCAAGAAAATACTCTAACTAACACTTACTGGTGGTTCTAAAATAGGCTAATTGTGAAAAACGAACATTAAAACATTGAAACGGTAGCTAATCATTTTTTAAACAATGTTATATAAATGTATTTATGTCAAGTTATAGACATCGCTGCAACATTAATTTATAGAAAGGAGGTTAAACAATATAAATTTAAACTGATTTAAAGGGCTAACTCGTTACTTCTACATATATTGGATGCTCGAAACTCACATGGCTGGAAATATTGTCATTTGATACAATTTCTAAAGGGCCGATATTGATGTGTCTTTATCACAACGTCAGTCAGGCTCTAAGGGCAAGTTAAATTATAAATGTCTCATTTCTTACAGTTGTATTCGCAACTCTAAGAGTTAAAATAAACTGGTTCTCCTGTCTCCATCCGCCAAACACCAAGGGAAAAAAGAAGAGAAAAAGATCGGAACTTCCAGCCCAGAAGCCTGTAGCCGAAAAACGTTAACTCTTGAAGATGTATGAAATGGAATATCAAGGAGGTGCAGCGTAAGAAGAGTATAGACCCTCTCATCTATCATCTCTAATCTCAAACAATCTCGTAAGTGTCTCATAATGCACTGATCTATAAAGATGTTGATACGCAATCAATGTGTTTGTTTTCCTTTGCATTAAAGAATGTCGTCATGCCTGAGATATGTAAATTTACTTGTGCGATTTATTTCGTTGGTTCATGCATTTGATATAAATTACGGTTAGTTGTTTGATTGAAAGTTCCGAATATATATATAAATGTTATACTTATTTATTTAATAAATACCATATGTAAGCAAGAGGGATCACATTGATAATTCTTGGGAATTTAACGTATAGGTTTCTCTTCAAACTTAGATATAAACAACGAGTGTTAGCAGGGATTAGCTGTCGCAGTCCGTTTCATACACTACAAGTAGATCGAACTGCCATTTTAATTTGGAGCTTTTGTTAGGTAAATTTTTGGTTTGTTTTGATGGATTTAGTCTTGTTTGGAACTATCTGATCGGCGAGTTGTCTTGCTAAACATTGGGACTCCTGTAGGTTTTGATATAACTCGTGTACGAGAGATTTTGCATTGCGATAGTTTAATCTTTGTCGCATGGATTTACAGCATGCTGTCGTTTTTGGCTCCATTGATTCAATTAAATGAGTATTTCAGCGTAATGGGATGAGTTTGTAGGACTCTTGATGTGTTTTATCGGGACGCTGTTTCTTTTTGCTTTTTTTTTTTTTCTATAGATGTCTTATGGGTATTGGGGTATTATTCTTATTTATCATTGGAAAGCTTATTGTGCGTAGGCACATTTTACCTTTTGGTCGGGTGATTTACATTTATGATTGGGACATTAGAAATAGCATGTTGGAGATTCCTATGGTAGTCCCATTCTATAGATTTATATGGTGATTGCGACCAGCTCTTTTTGGAGACTGAGAGGGTTTAATGGAAACAAAGTCGGGCGGCTTTAATTGAATGAGGTTTCTTGAAAAGTTAAGTATGTAGTCCATTATTTGAGATTTTTGTACGAACTCAAGCCATATCACCTTCGAGATGTAAGTGATTTATGAGTTTTGTATGTGAGGTGAGGGATGCATATATAAAAACAAAAATTGGAATTGCAATCCCAGTAACTAGTCCCGTTCAATGATAACATGTTAATTTGCAAGTTGAACACAATAACGAATATTAACCTTTAATTTTTTTGACCTCTGGCATAACAATTAATTCACCATAGCATATTTCTAAGGCTGACCCCTTTGAAGCCATGATTAAGATGCAGCCCCTGTCAACAAGTTTGATTTAAGGTTCTTGATGGTTGTTTTTTTTTTCTGGGTTGGGATTGTCCTAGATTGGGAATGACACTAGACAAATCAAAATTGACTAAAATTTTATGAATAGGCCCGATATTTATAGGGGTCAATTTTCTTTATGTGTGCATTAATTTAAGTTTGTAGTAATTGTAATGGGACAAGCAGATAATCATTCCTTTAGTATTTTCTAAACTACTAAAACGCTTTAGATTAAGAATTAAGGTAGAAAAAGGAAAAAGTTAGGCGCATATCATTTGCTTTCATATATGTTTCTGCATTTTCATTTTTAAGTGATTGGGCTAAAACACTTTTATAGGGGGCCAATGTATCTCTCTGCTTGTTGAGGCAAATATAATGGGGTATTATTACGTTTGTGGATTGAACACATCAGCGGTTCCCTGTCTGTGTGTCTATGTGTTTGCACGTGTGCAGTCTACTTGATCTCTTGTTTTTGTTGTGTCCTTCCCCTATGTAAGGGAATTTTCTATAATCAAGATCATATTTGATGCTGCAGAGAGATGTTAAGTAATTTATGAAGATTTAAAATATTTTTTCTTTGTATTTCTTCATTATACATCTAGTTTGCTGGTGGAATATGCTGAGGGAGTGACACATCAATGTGCTTCTAGTTCATTGTAATTATAATATTATATATTGCAGAAGTATTGACAGACCATTGGTGTTTCAACTTGGATGGATTTCATTGAATATATTTTACAGATTGGTGAGAAACATTTATTGATTTATGTCTTTATGATGTTGGTTTGGGTTTCATGATGCAATGGTTTATTGGCAGAATATGGTGGTTCAACTTGGATTGGATTTATATGAATATATTTTACAGTTTGATGAGAAACATTTACTGGTTTACTTTTATGTTGGTTGGGTTTCATGGATGCAGTGGTTATTTTTCAGCCTTGCCCATTTACTTGTCATATTCATCTGATCTTATTGCACACATAGAAGATTTGTGTTAACTTCCATGTCCTCTCAAGTTCATAAATTCGGACTCCAGCGGAGGTTATACTATGGGGTTGATGAAATTGTTTGAACTGTGCAATGAAGAACAGGAAAATGCCCACTTTCTGTTCAACATCTCCCTGCATGACTGATTTTACTAAAAATATGGAGCAGTATTCAGGACTACTTGAGTGAATTTACAATTTCAGTTTAAATAGTACATCTTGTCATGTGGAAGCCATCTCTTGAAGCTTGGAACTTACTACTTATCTGGTTGGCATTATATGGTGATGGTTGAGTTCACATGCGTTTTGGTCTTCCAATAATTATAGTTTTGTATATTTTAGAATTGACTTGATCAAATCATTTTTGATTGTAATTTATTAGTTTTTGATGCCCGTTATACTTCATGGCTTCTCATTTTCGCTTCTTGACTTAGATGAAAGAGACTAAAGATAGTCAGAGTACTGGTAGGATTTCTAAATCTCCATCAATCGACTCCCATGCACTTGTTCTTGATATTGATAACTTTAAGGTGAGGCCCGCAGAGAGTGCTTTCGAGTGTATGTGTGGGTTATTGTCTCTTAATGAATTTTATCCTTGTAGCTAATCATTCTATGTGTTTATCTATATAATGTAGGGTGACTTCTCATTCGATGCGTTGTTTGGCAACTTAGTTAACGAGCTGCTGCCATCTTATCTAGATGAAAGAAACAGACACATGTGAAGGATTTGGGTGCAAATGATACTATGCCAGCTGGTCATATGCGAACTCATTCTGATGCTGGAAAAGCATCGCAAGTAATATCAAGCCCACTGTTTCCTGAAGTAGAAGCTCTTTTATCTTTGTTTAAGAACTCATCTATACAGTTGATTGATCTTAGGAAGCAGGTATAATTTCAGCTTCGTGGTGCTTCCTTTTTTTCATTATACAAGTACAACATCTAATCACCATTCGAATCTTTGATGCCTCCCAAAAGATTGATAAGAAACTCAGCAATCTCAAGAATGAAGTTGCCACCCAAGACTCTAAGCACCGCAAGACACTTTCCGAGGTTAGTTAGCTGAGACTATGTTTTCTGCTGAATATATATGTGAAGGTCCGTGTTTTTGAGTGATATTATCAGATCTTTCTGCTTATTTTCAATTATATGAGTGCAAGTAGGAATCTGCTAACTGTTTTTGTTTCTTGTTCTGTGGGTGATATGTAGCTGGAAAAAGGAGTAGATGGCTTGTTTGATAGTTTTGCAAGGTTGGATTCACGCATATCAAGTGTTGTTGTCAGCTGGTTTTGTTAAGATAGGCGACCATCTGCAGGTAAACCTTGTGCAGTGCTGAAAATTTCCAGATTCTTGTGTTTATTATGATTCAGTCCTTTGCTATTATTTGTTGGATATAAAAACAGTTTTGTCCTGTGTAAATCTACTCTGCACTTTCATCTTGCTGCTTTCTTTGCTAACAGCACTGCTAATACATTCCTTGGCCAAATTATGGTTAATTTAAGACTTACATTTTATCTATATATGTGCTTTATTGTCAGAGTGCAGATACCCAGCGAGAAACTGCCAGTCAGACAATAGATCTTATTAAGGTAAACTTTTGATAATAAGGTTAAAAAATTACCGATAACTATCTCTGTGTGATGATTAGCTGAACAGAATGCCTTTGTATAGCATTAAGTAGATTTATCCTGCAGTACTTGATGGAGTTCAATAGCAGTCCTGGTGACTTAATGGAACTTTCACCTCTATTTTCTGATGATAGTCGGGTAGCTGAGGCAGCTTCAATTGCACAAAAATTGAGTAAGATGGACGTTTTCGTGATTGTTGTGCATATTATTTGTCTTAACTAGTAACTGAGTTATTGTTGTTACTAGAAAAAGGTATAGGACACAGTCATTACTGTTGCCCAACTAATTCTGCATGTGATCTTTTATATACTTTGAGCAGAAGGAAAAACTAATACTGTTTGCTTATAGTAAAGTTTTAACTTACAAGTATATGCCATTTTATTTTATTTTTGTTCCCCCCCCTGGCAATAGGAAGTCAATTATATGTATAATTTAAAATGTGTTAGATCTACAAATTAATCTTTATCTAGTTGAGAGGGTCAACAGACTGCCTTTGAAGTCCATGCAATGGTGTGTATAAAAGAAAATCAAGATACCAAACAGGTCTAGAATTGATAATGTTACTGAATAATTCGTGGTTTGCCTCTTGAATAACATTTCTTGTGAGTTAGAAAACTCCTGGTATATGTTCAGAACCTAAAGATAAAGAGCTGTAAGCTAAGGACTTTCTTTCTTTGATTTCAAAAGCATGCAAAGTTTAGTAACAAAGTTTAATTTAGGATCATTTGCGGAGGAAGATATTGGAAGACAAGGCATGACCGTATCATCAGTTATGGGGAATGCAACAGCCAGCAAAGGATTGGAAGTTGCAGTTGGTAACCTCCAAGAGTATTGCAATGGTATGATATGCCTTATTTACTACTTGACTTCATAGTTAATGGTAAAACATCAGAAGAACTAATATTTGCACTGCCATTCACATGGAATTTTTTTGGGATGCTTGTATGCAAATCCAAGTACTTCAACATATTTTAACATGTAACTAAATTTTCTTCTTAAATCGATTCTAACTAGGGCCAAGTCTCATTTTTTCTATGTGAAACTTGATTCAAATCTACATCTAACTTGCATAATGATGTAAGGTTTACTCTATAGTAGTTGTATGGGACTAGTGATTTGGCAGTTATCTACCACTCAAGAATGCAAACAAGTACGTTTACTATGATTCATCAAACAGCTCTCAGTGTGTAATTAATATCAAATAAAGGCTTTTCATAGTTATTTTTTGGATATAAAAGATTGCTTTATGTTGTAATGTAGCTAAGTTGATGATGACCAATTTCTGGAATACTGGTATCTCATCTTCTGGTTTAAGTTCCACTCACAGGATGTAGATCTTTGAACTGTTTGCTGCCGACAAAAAACTTTTTTTGTATTTGTCAGTATATAATAGTTGAGTCGTAAAAATGTTGCAAATTTTTCATTCTTGAGAATTAAGAGCATAGCTAGGCCCTCTTTCGTAGTAATAGGATTTAAATAAATAAGCAGAACACATAATAACTTAGAATTTTATCATAGAGAGCCTTAGTAAAATTACATCAGTATTTGGAATCAACAAATGCACAATGATCAATTCGATAAAATCAACTGAAAGTTTCTAGGATCGATGAGGCTTTCACAGCAGGTTACATTTCAGCATCATAGTTCAGTTGTCATGAATGAACAGGGTATTCATTACTTCACATTTAAGGTAGCCAGTGAATTATGTTAAAATAACTCGAGATTCGCAGCAGTATTTGGTCATAGAATTGCATCTGTTCTGCCTGAGGATGTGCCAATTAGTTTATTTCATGAGCTTACATGTTTTAAAGGTCGTTTTGTTCACATTATTTAGCCAAGACCTAGAAATACTATCTTAGATAATTATATTTGGCTGGCAGATAATGGATTTCTTATGGATTGAGGATTCATGTTATTTTGAGTTTTTTTGAAGCAATCACTATTAAAAGTTTACATGTCTAAGGCCCAGTACTTAGTATCAAAAGCTCTTAAATACATGTTATTATGAGTTTTTTTTGAAGCAATCACTATTAAAACTTTACATGTCTAAGGCCCAGTACTTAGTATCAAAAGCTCTTAAATACATGTCCATTGCCCAAACGAATTTGACTGGATGAATCATATTTTTTTGCATTTTCTTTACTTATTTTGGATATTGTTTGCTTTAGTCAAATGACAATTCTTTTGCATCAAATCCATGTGCAGAACTGGAAAATAGATTGTTGGTCAGATTTGATTCCGCCTCGCAAAGAAAGGAGTTGTCTACAATGGCAGAATGCGCAAAGATTTTGTCACAAGTAATGTATTTGATTTTATCTGAAAGATCTCTAGCCATGATGGATACATGTATTCAAGGTTCATGCCAAGTAAATAAAACAATATTGTGACTGAGGAGAAACAGCTGCAGCATCTTTTAGGACTCAATAGTTGTAAAGATGAGGTCATTTGATATAGTTTCTCTATCGCTGGCAATTTCATTTCTGTTTGCGGACTTCTTTTCCCCTTCTTTGGAGCGGGCATGCATTGGACTTGGCCAACTTACTATAGTTGCCTTTATGTAGGTTGTGTTTTGGCAAGCATTCTCTCAGATATGCTTAATCTCTGCAATACTTTCTTTGGTGTATAGAAGTAAAAGATCATAAGGAAACATTATTTACCTCTTTACATTCTATTCCTCCTTTTCACTATTAGTTTTGCAATTCAGTTTAACAGGGGTACCAGTGCTATGCAACACTATGTGGGGTTACGTCCAATGTTTGATTTGGAGGTCATGAATGCTGATGCTGAAATGGTTCTTGGTGACTCTGGTTCTCAGCCTACTCCTAGCAATGTTGAACATGGGCTCTCTTCATTATACAAGGGCATTACAGGTTTGAACAACTGCGTTTCATCTGATGGGAGTTGGTATTGAAATGCCCCATTGATTTAGTATAACTGGTTTGCAGATACTGTACGGAAAGAGGCAGCCACAATAACTGCTGTATTTCCTTCCCCAAATGATGTCATGTCAATATTGATTCAGGTACTCCCTGGGACTGATTTGCGTTGCATTTCATAGGTCCTGAGCTCTCATACTTTCCTGTCACTCTTAACATAATTGTCTAAATGGGATACTGGAGGATGCTGATTTCAAAATGTTTCTGTGGAGTAATTAGTGTACATCAAAAAAAACTGACGTTGGAAAATTTAACAAACTAGATATTAAAGTGATTGATTGAAAGTAAGATCTGACAAGAAAACAACCCTGGAATCTCGATACTGTAGAGAAAAAATCTATGAATCTCTCTAAGTCCTTGTAATTTCTTCTGGACGAACCAAATGGGTTTGGCTTCAATATTTTCTGCAAGACATTGAGGCTTCAATTTGTTATCTCCTGAATCCCCACTTCTACTTGCACAAGAATAAGGTTATAAACTTTTTTTTGAAGAATTATTTCACCTAAATGGATTACTGCCCAATCCCAACCAAACTATGACCTTTAAGTTCTGAGAAAGTATATTCTGAAGGAAAAAATTAAAAACACTTTCAATTGGAAAAGTATTAAATTTCTGGAATCGTGCATTTTGGATGAGGAAAGTTACCAGACCACACTTTCAATTATTCAGTTGCCTCTCTAATAGCTGAAGTAACAGAACACCTACTAATATGGAAAATTAAGCAACTCGATATTAATACTTAATGTCATTAAAATGACCGAGTCAATCCAATTCTTCCAAAATGAAACAGAATCAAATTAAGTAAGATTACCCTTGTTTCTATTATACGTACCCAGAGAGAATTCTATACCCATTTTTCTCTCTCCTTTTATGGGCATCCAAAATTATTGATTAAGTTAATGAAACTGTTTAAATATTATATATGCTTTCACTTCTCAAACATCCAACCTTGATGCCCTTTATTCTAACTCTATTGCTTTTGCATTTCTATGTGCTGATAAAGTGATTTTGAGATTTTTTTGGCATGCAGCGGGTGATGGAAGACCGAGTTCCAAATCTTCTTGAGAGGCTATTAGTGAATCCATCTCTCGCTCATCCACCTCCCATGGAAGAAGGCGGACTTATATTAGTGAGTTCTATTTGTGGCTAGTAAATGCAATTATGAATTCATTAAAATTACTAATAGTTCTTTCACACATTACCCTCAGTTCCTTAAAATGCTAGCAGTGGCATATGAGAAGACACTGGACCTTGCTAGAGATTTAAGTGCCATTGGGTGCGGTGACTTGGATGTTGAAGGTAAAAATTATGGAACTTGTTCATATTTCTTCAAGTCAGATGGCTTTCCTCTGAAGTATTATTTTTGCTTTGGCATGGTACCTTCTTCAATATGCGTTAACGCAAAATAAATTGATTCTCCTAGTTGATGCACAATATGAATTTCGCATAAATAAATTGATTCTCCTGATGATACAGAAGAAGATTTTGTCTGCTTGGTTTTACAAAGCTAGGGAAAGAGCTCATGTTCAGCAGTATATATTAAAACTAAGTAACCTGTCAATCCGTAAAAATCCTGGATAGGATCGGCGACAAGATACTAAAGAGATATTTCCATGTAAATAAAGAAAGAAACTAAAAGACGCTTGTTCTTTTTCCCATAAAACCAGAAAATATAAGACAAAACCCAATTCAAGGAGACCTCTAATCAAAACTGTTGACAGTGGGCTGGCATCTTTTTGATCATGGGGCTTCACAAGGGTCAGCTCTTTCTAGAATATTATTGCTTTATGCTGAATGACACTTTGTGTTATTTGCAGAGTTGGTCTATAAACATATATATTTACTTGTTTTATTTCTTTATACAGGCTTAACGGAGTCTTTATTTCTTCACCACAAAGATGTATACATAGAGTATGAACAAGCCTCTCTTAAGCAACTCTATAAAGCAAAGGTGTGCCAGAAAACTGTTGGTCTTCATTTTTAACCCTTCTCATGTTCTTTCAAATAAAGAGCTGCTTCCTGACCTAGCAGCTGTTACTACCAAAAATATGCTCGCTTATTCTTTCCAAATAAAAGATTTGCATGAATCATACAGATGGAGGAACTGCGTGCCGAAAACCAGCAAGCCTCTGAGTCATCAGGGACAATTGGGCGATCAAAGGGAGCTTCCATAGCATCTTCTCCACAGCAAATATCTGTAAGTGTGGTGACCGAGTTTGTACGCTGGAATGAAGAAGCTATATCCAGATCTACTTTGTTTTCATCACAGGTATCCTGATTAATGTGTTGGTTTTTCTGAAGTAAATGATTATACATGACATTTCAGAGTGAGAATTGATGAAATGCATCCTTTAGTTCTACCAATCAATTCAGGTTGGATAGGAACACGGTATAACTTTTAAACCAGATGATACACATTTGATTGAGATGCGGGACTCTTCGGCACCATATTTGCCATTCATCATCTTCAAATGTTATGCTTCATGGCTTCTGGGCTGGATCGATCTTTCTTTCTTTCTTTTTTTTTTTTTTTTCCCTTCGTGTGTTGGTTTGGGGGGGGGGGGTGTTTGTGGGGGGATGAGATAGAGTTTATCTAGAAGTAATCACATGAATATTGGTATCACTTCATAGCATGTGTTACTACCTTACATATTACTTTCTTGCTATCATGCAGCCTGCTACTCTTGCAGCCAAAGTACGGGTTGTTTTCACTTGCCTTTTGGACCAGGTGAGTTGATCGGTCTCTTTCTATATTTTGATGTCTCTTTTTCTTGGACGTGCAACAAATAACTATTTTTTGGTCCCTTCTCCTATCTCCTTTCCTTCTTCAGGTCTGTCAATATATAACAGAAGGCCTTGAAAGAGCCCGAGACAGTCTGACAGAAGCAGCAGCGTTAAGGGAACGGTTTCTTCTGGGAACTAGTGTCAGTCGAAGAGTAGCTGCTGCAGCTGTTTCTGCAGTAATCACTTGATCGTTTTACCTTTTTTCGGTATTTTATATTTGTTGCAGTAAGCTAGAAAATTAAGCTCTATAAACTTCTTTGTTTATAGATCTTGGCCATAAACTGTTTTATATGAGGCTTTAATTGGTAAAAATATAGGCAGAAGCTGCTGCTGCAGCTGGGGAAAGCAGTTTCAGGTCTTTTATGGTTGCGGTACAGCGGTGTGGAAGTAGTGTGGCTATTGTTCAGCAAGTATGTTCATTTGCTTTTAGTTAAATGTGTTAGATGTTTATTGTGTAATAAACTTCATTAAGAATAAATTCATGCCCTGCAGTACTTTGCAAACTCTATTTCCCGCTTGTTGCTACCTGTGGATGGTGCACATGCTGCTTCTTGTGAAGAAATGTCAACCGCAATGTCCAGAGCAGAAGCTACTGCTTACAAGGGGCTTCAGCAGTGCATTGAAACAGTGACGGCTGAGGTTTGTTGAAATTCTTTCTGAAGTCAACTCTCTGCTTAGCTACGAATTTTGTTGGAAAATTTGACATCTTTCGCAAGCCTCTTTTCCAACTCCTTAGATTTGAAGTAATATATCCTTGAATTTCTTGAAGGTTGAGCGCCTGCTATCAGCTGAGCAAAAAGCCACGGATTATCGATCGCCTGACGATGGCTTTGTTCCTGATCACCGACCCACAAATGCCTGCACTAGGTTGAATTTGTGTCATTTGAGTCTCCGGGATTCAGTTTGAAACTTGTTACCTGTAAAATTAATCATAAATGTTCTTTTGGTGGCATGTTTTGTGAATTTATCATGTGATAGCTTCCAGATACCCGTAATGGATGTCTTCATATTCCATTATCATATTCTCAGGGATGCCAAATCTGACTTTCTTGTATAATATTATAATTCTTACTTCTCTTTCAAATGTCAGGGTTGTTGCTTATCTTTCCCGGGTACTTGAGGCTGCTTTCACATCTCTTGAAGGTCTTAACAAACAAGCATTCCTCACTGAACTGGTATGGAGATTTCCTCTTAAGCAGTTATCTTTTGATTGCTCCCATGGCTCCGAGGAAGTAACGTGTCGAAGTTTTTCTTACTTAACTTTGACATGTCTAACTTTTTTGTGGAAACAATTAGCTGTGACATAATTAGAACAATAATTGCTTTTGCCATTCTTCAGTAAAAATGTTTACGTTGATGCACCTTAATAGAAGGTCAATAAATTGATTTTACGAGTCATAACTTTGCACCTAATAGAAGTCATAACTAAAAATAAATGTTCCGTAAACGGTCCCAGTTGAAGAAAACTTTTGTACAATCAGTTTATAATAAATCCTGCAACATGAGGGGGATTCAACGTGGAACTGTGCATATGACACGCAGGTCTAGGTGTTTCTCTCTGTATTTGCATATTGCATGTGTAAATGTACTCATAATGTGTTTTCTATATTCATATTTGCATGCATCTTCTTGATCATGGTTTTTGCATGGTCTGAGTTTTGTGTCTGAGTAAGGGTTATGTGCATGTGCCCATCTGGGGTTCCTTTGCGAGCAAAGCTCCAGAGAGCAGATAGGAAAGAAATAGGAAATTTACAAGGAAACACTGGCTCTGAAGGAGTTAAAAAGATGACGGAAAATGACATACTGAGAATATTGTGAGCAATTGGAAACAAAGGTATCAACTGATAAGGCGAGAGATTATTTAGAACCTAATATCACCTGTCTCAAGGAGTCAATGAAGAGGTGAGACAGCATTTCTTTACCTGAAATATTTGAGTACTGGCAAAATCAAAGTGAGCAAAACAAAAGTAGAATGAAGTATATCAAAATCTGAAGGATACATTTAATAGGAACAACTATATCTATAATGAACCACAATTTTAAACAAACATGCTTTTTAATTATAAAGATTCACAAATACGGTATTCATGGACATTCTGCAGTGGTATCATTATGGGATTGAACTGTAATAATGGGTTGATTGTTACAGGGGAATCGCTTTCACAAGGGGCTGGTGAATCATTGGCAGAAGTTCACCTTCAATCCGAGGTATTTCTTGATCTATGTTTTCATTGGTAACATGCGTTTCTGGTGGTAATGTACACGCTTAATGATGTGCGCATGCTTAGTGATGTTCACTTTCAGTCAGTGGGTGTATATTGATCTATGTTTTCATTGCTAACACAGAGCTGCATCTCTGGTGGTAATGTACATGCTTAATGATGCGTCCTTCATGACTCCTTGGCAATGAATTTTGGAGCATCACTTTTATCTATTAACTTGTCCATCATATTCAATCCTTAGCTCCAATGTACCTCTTTACATGTATCTAGTTTTGAAAGCATATTAATGATCGAGTGATTGGATTTGCAATTCTTGTGTTCTATCATTTGCTGATCAACTTCTGTGTTCGGTTGATGTCTAAATAGATACAATGTAATTTTTCCTCCATCGAAATAGAGAGTTTCCTTGAAAATCACTTGTGCAAAAGCCTATACTCGGTTTGAAAGGCAACTTTTAGGACTGAAGAGGGCTCTTGTTTCTAACTACGAATGTCAACTACATCTTACCAAGGCTTTGTTGGTTTCTATTCCAACCATCATGCTCTCTAGAATATATTTATCAATCAGTAGAATGGGATGAAATAATACAGTAAAATTCTGAGTGTCCTTTGTCCTTGGGAATCTCGCGAGCCCCTATCAAACTTGTAGAAACTAACTTCACCTCTCTTATTCTTTTTCTTCTTTCCTTTTTGAGTTTCTCTGCTTATTTTTTTAAACTGCGTTTTACAATGTAACTTCTGCAGTGGAGGGCTGCGCCTTAAGCGTGACATAACGGAATATGGGGAATTTGTTCGTCGTTTCAACGCTCCCACATTAGATGAGAAATTTGAGTTGCTGGGCATGTAAGTATATTTTTTTGTAAATTTCAATCTTTCTTTTATCCAACAAAGAAAAAAGGAAGCAATCTTGATCCATGGGCATAATTTCTCTACAGCATGGCCAATGTCTTTATTGTTGCTCCTGAGAGTCTGTCAAGTCTGTTTGAGGGAACCCCAAGTATCCGGAAAGATGCACAAAGGTCTGCTATTGTCTATTCTTCTCTACTAAAACATAGCTTAATTATGCCTTGGTTCGCAGCATTTGTGTGCTTGTGCAAGTTCTTTTATGCTTTCCCATGGAGATTGCCAGAATTTTGTCCAGTTACTGCAAAAATTTGTGAAAACTTTTTCATAAAGACTCCGACTGAATGACCACATTCCGCATTCATGCATTTTCGTATTGGCAGTCTTATAATATTTGCTGATTTTGGGGATGAAAATTAAACTTGAACTGGTTGCAAATTCAGGTTTATTCAGCTCAGAGACGACTACAAGAGTGCAAAACTGGCATCTAAACTCAGCTCTTTGTGGCCTAGCTAATTAATGCAGAAGTCACTTGCTTATTTGAAATAGGAGGTGTGACAGTGGATGAATGCAACTGCTATCCTCATGCAGGATACCCTAACTGAAACTTGTTAGTGAACGAAACAGCCAGCGTGCTGCATCTGGTTACTTCATTCAGGGACACAGTGATTATTTTTTTCGCACCACTTTTGAATCTTGACAAAGTCTAATTCCAAAACCTCCCTAATCACAGGGTGTTGTATTTATGGGTTTGGATTGCAAGCGTTACGACACATGGTCTTAGGTTGTCTCCAGTTTTTGAGTATTATGGATGCCTCTTATTTTCAGAGTCTGGTTTTACTCAAATGCCCAGAATTTCCACACAACAATTATGCCTGCTTCAAACCTGGATAATACATCCAAGTAAAAAGCAATAACACGTTCAAAGACACAGTGCCTAAAAACTATGCAGAGGTGGGTGGTGGCAGGGTAGGGGTGAGGATGGGCGTAGGAATTAATAAAAACTTTCCTCAATTGGAAAGTAGGTCAGACAATTGTTTAGAAAGCAATTAGAGTAAAGAAATGTGTGGAAAGGTGGAAGCAAATGGTGTATTTAATACATATATCAAGAATGTGGATAAGACGGCCAATTCCAAATCCCTTAATTTATGCTCTGTCATAACTTGAGAAAGAGACGAACGGAAAACAGCAAAAGTGGTTTATATTGGAACTTCAAACTTTGAAACAATCGTCACCCAAACCCATAATATATTTTTACTTCTTCCCCTCACCATTCCTCCGCATATCCAAACACCTTGCTCCATCCATCCATATATAATTAATCATTTTAAGGACTCAATTAAATTTTATATATACCTTCTGCAGGCATATAACTCCTCTTAGAATAATGATCATGTTTTTCAAGGATTGCTGGATGATTTTGACTAAATTAAACCCATTTCAACCTGGTCTCTCGTGATCATTTTGCTCGTTCTTTTCCTGTAATGTATGTTGTATGATCAATATATGGGCACTTTTTGTAATTAAATCCCATAGCCAATAGATGACATCCTGATTGGCATGAGAAAAAACTTATTATAGCTAAATGCTAATCAATAAAATTAATTAAACCTATCTAATCTAGCTAAGAAATGAAATAAATTTTAATTTGAATAATATTACACAAATAAAGTAAAGCCCATGAATATGTCATCTTGTAAACCTTTCACAACTTGATTAGTTGAACTGTATTTAAAAGCTAATCATTTCAAGAAAAATAAAAATAAAAATTGTTGTTTTGCTGCTCTCTCGAGAGTGTAAAACATCAAATGCCTCTCTGTTCCTTGGAAGGACAAATATCATCCCAAACACCGCCACCTCCCAAATTCTTAGCTAATCAACACCATACATTCATTATGGATATATTAAATATAAATAAACACACACACACACACACACACATGAATATATATACATATTTGTGTATATATAGACCAGCTCAAAGTTACTCAGAAGTGGGCCACTCATAAATATTTGGAGATCAAAATCCATTATAATAAGAAGAGTTACGTATTTTCGTATTACTAATAATTTAAACACTTATTATATACATAATGGGCTCTTTTAATTAAATTATTAACTGGGGATTGGAATATGCAGAAAACAGTTCAGTTGTGTTTGGATTAATGTTGTGGTCCACATCAGATGCACAAAGACACCATGGATCGGATTAAGATGCCAGCTTATAACATCGAGGAGGACATGTTTTCTTAATTTATCATTAAATCTTAGGTATAATTTGCCAACCTTGTTGTTGTTTTCAGCTTCATTTATTTCGCCAGCTTTATCCAATCCAATGAGCTTGGGGGCTTTGTTTCATCCTAAATCACTTATTTATGTTGTCCTTATTTCATGTGAAAACAATGCCCTCATCATCACATCTTTCTACTACAACGCTGGCCATGCCAATTCACCACTCGAGTTTATACTTACACATAAGCTATCAATCGTTAAATCACATATAGTACCATCATTGTATATCAATTCAATAATTTACACTTAATGTGACTACAATGTCATACGGGCAGCGCCAAATGTTTCTTTTTCTAAGATTTACTTTTTTTTTTTTTAGTAAATGGCGAAAAATCCAACCAAACAGATCCAAGAATTAATGATTTTTGAAGACTATAACTAATCAGTACTTTCTAATTGACAAAAAGAAAATCACTTTTGATTGCGCATAGCTGATGACATAACAAGTGCAATTTTTATCATATAATTAATCACTTTTTCTAGCTAATTAATTGTGTTGATAATGTGATATGTAATAAAGTCATCAAGCAATTATGATGATAGATTACTATGATCATTTTGCATGCCCTAAACATTAGATTGAGAGGATGGAAAGGTAAGTGGGAGGGGTTTTAATTATAAATTAATAGAAATTGGGATGATTATTAGTGAAGGATGAGTCATAATTAAGTAGGCTGCACTATAATATAAGGACAAAAGGAATCTTAAGTAATCCCAAAATCATGATAAGACCTTTACATGGTGTTAAAAGGGCCAATCAAGATTATCATTGTGCCAATGATAACGTTAATTTTCATTCTTAATGCTATGCCACGTGCATTTTCTCTTGTAAAAATCAAGAAAACAATCAAATTATAATATTGACAATTTTAGAAGAATTCGTAAAACAAACGTTGGAAAAAAAATCAGAACAAAACAAGTTAGATATATTGTTATTGAAAAAATCAAAACAGTAAATTTAGGTAGATAAGAGTTGTATAGTAGCCAGTAGCAACTCTTATTCAATACCAACGAATTACAGAAGCATTTCTATTTATTTTGAAGAAATGGTATGCTCGTATGCATCTGCAATGGGCGCTATGCAACTTCTGGTTCATAGTTTTAAATGTTGTTATACAGTCCAAACACCTCGAACAATATTTAATTGTGAGAAAACTCAGGTACAAAGTGAGTGAGAAACAACTAAGATAAGGTTATAGTTTTTTTCCAATCAATATAGTATATGTGTGGATCATCCATCGTGTAAAAGGTTGAGACGACTCCTCCTAATGCTACTTCAAGACAAGCATGGTGAGTTGGGTCGTCCAACAACGTTAATATTAATTAGGGATATTCACACTTTTTTTTTTCTCTAGATTTGGTGTAATTAAACGTAAATTTTTTTGTGATTTGAAAAATTACATCTAACATTTTTGAGATTTGCTTTCGTCTAACTAAATTTGTTGATATTAACAAAAAAAAAAAAAAAATATATTTACCGAATTAACTTATTACTAACTTATTGCAGGTCAAAAATTTTTATGATCAAATTCATATATCTTCAAATTATGAATCTATCTTCACCAATAGGGTAGTTTAGTTAAAAAAATTCAAAAAGTAATAAAGTCAATCAGGGTATATATCAATTTTCTCTAAATTATCAGCAAATTTAGTTAAATTTGACTAATGAAAAGGACTAATTTGTTAGCGGAAGTAAACCTTCAGGGGCTAGATATAATTTTTCAAACATAAAAAATTTACGTGTAATTACACCGAACCTCAAGGAGGGGAATTATTAACAAATTAAAAAGGGATCCAAAAATATTCAAGTAAAACAGTTAGCTAGGAATTAACTTGATAAGAAAATTTTCGAGTATAGATCAAGATATTGGGAATGCTGCATTAATGTGGGTCAAGATTTATGGATTCATATTCAAATTCGATGAAATATATAATCTATGTAAAGGAGACGGACCCTTTTGATATTAGAACACTTTGTTTGGGTAAAAAATGTAATTTGATGTTTTGACGAGGTTGTATATGCAATAAGCCGATTAATTTTAGTTGTTGTAATGCCCACGAGAAAGCATATATACCCGACAGTAGTACTCTTTGGTAGAGGAGACACATTTAATAATAATAATAATAATAATAATAATGATTAAGGCAGTGCAGGCGGGGGTTGGGGGTGGGGGATGGATGTTTATATTAATGAAATGAAATGAAATGATATGATATGATGGTCATAAAATCATAGGATGGATAATAACAATAAGGAACCAATCCACTCTCTGTCTGTTGCATTAATCTTCATCCTTTGATCATAAGTACTATTCCTAGTTTACTCCAAACCCTTTACACACACATATATATATATATGTATATATAATACTACCTTTCAACTATTCTCCACATCACCAGCACCATGATTACATCATCATCGTCATCATCCACCCCTCCCCTCTATATATTCCTCATCTCTCTCCACTCTTCACCCCTCCCCCTGAACTCTCTCTCTCGTTCTTCATATATACATATATATATATATATTTTCTACGTACATCAATCATTTGAAACTCAAACCGAATTCCTTGTGCATGTACCTGACAGAATTATGAGCTGCAACGGTTGCAGAATACTCCGAAAGGGCTGCAATGACAACTGCGTTCTCCGGCAGAGTCTGCAAGCATTTGAGAGCCCTCAAGCTCAAGCTAACGCCACCGTTTTGTGGCCAAGTTCTTCGGCCGCGCCGGACTCATGTCCTTCCTGTCTTCTGTCCCTCAATCCCACAGACCCGGTACCTACCTGTTAATTCTTCTTCTCTCTCCTTTCTATAATGCTATCTTTCTTACAGCTATCTTACCTCAATATCTTTGATTTGCAGCACTGTTTCAATCTTTATTGTTTGAAGCGTGCGGGAGGACTGTAAATCCAGTGAATGGAGCGGTGGGATTGTTGTGGACAGGGAACTGGAACCTCTGCCAGTCGGCCGTGGACACGGTACTCCGCGGCGGCATCCCGCGCTCCTTGCCTGAGTTTTCCGGGTTGGCTCAGTCGCCGGAGTTGGACGAAGATAATAACAATGACTTGTACGGGTCGCGAGATTTGAAGGTTGGTAGTCATGATGAGAGAAGAGGCATTGAACTACGAATGACGGCGGGTTTTCCGGCTAGAATGACGGCCCGAGGGAGGTCAAAACGCAGGCCGGCTTCCCATCGAGGAGTCGGAGACGACGACGATGGAGAGTGGCTTTGTGTGTGGCCAAGATTTAGTGGAAAAGGAGCAGGTGGGATGTCATGAAACGAAGCTTTTGAGGCTGTTCTTTTGAAGTATTAATTGTATCTCTTTCTTCTTGTTTTTTCCTATGTCTTAGCGGCTGAAGCGATGAACATCAATCAGAGCATGTTCACAAATTTGGAGATTTATGGGCAACTAGAAAAGAATAGATGAAATTAAGTTGCCATCAAACTTTTCATATTCATGTTCGGACATGAAGTCACTTACCATTGTGACTTTGAATTATTACAAACAACAGTAATGAAGTTCGATTATTATTATGATGTATAGTTCATGATCACCAACTTTTCATGGATGCCTGATCTACTTTTCGCATCATGCAGCTCCGATCCGTAACTTGCAAATCCGTATAGCTAGAGAGTAGGCCACTCTTCACCCATCCATATATCTACACATGCCAAGATATATGTACATCATAACAACCTCCGAATTTTACTTTATGACATTATTATGATGTGATTCTCCAAATCACACTTCATACAAATTATTATTCTCCACCCATTCTATAAATAAATAGGTATAACATTTCTTACACGAAAAATTCATACCGTCCTTGTAAATTTGTGATCAATAGACTGTGAGCTGGGTGTTGGATTTGCCATACATGATGACACATCATCGTGTGTTTGATCCCTCATGGCCGTTATATCTCGTCGGTTAATGATGAGGTTTGAGGAGGTCACTAATTTACTTAGGCTAAAAGATATTTATGTTGCCTAATTATATATATATATATATATATATTATTAATATATGCCCCTTCAATTCATTGTAGTCACATTCTTGAACTAGCTGACATGCTAAATTTTGGTATCGACTTTTGAGCAGGGAATGAGGCAGACATGCACAGGTTTTTTCTTTCTTGGGTTAAGAAAAGTTTTAGGTGTTTTTAATTTCAGCGCCACCACAGATCTGGACATGCCCGAAACCGTAAGATCGTCGGTAGGAGTATTTGCAATTATCCACCAACACAGTCCTCGTATCAAACAGTGGAATCAAACACAACCTTCTAACAGAAAGTAACCTGTCTTTACTAAATGAACCAATGTGTGGGAAATTACATACACCATCACTCGAGAGGTTGCAGAAACTACTTCAAATAACAAAAGCAGCACATAAAGAGAGGCTGAAAGGATAATTGCTTGATGATGGAGATGATGCAGTTAGAATATTACATATGTACATCGGTTTTCCATTCTCCCTGGAAGGGAAAAAGTCGAAGAAAACGCGTGCGTGTGTACAACTAGTTAGTGCGATAAGAGGACAGTCTCCTGTAATATTGGATACCTGGAGTGGATGGCCAAGAAACCGATGTGTTACAAAATTGCCAAACGAGAAGCCAATGGCTATCATCTGGTCCTTTGTTATTACCTTCACTGCTTCCTCCACTAAGTCCAAAGGTGTTAGCATGTAGAGTCGACAGTCAAGTATAATCAGTTCTAACGAGTCTTGTCATGCTGTTCATACACGGTTATGTTGTAGTACGTGTGTCCTCAGACTACTGTCTTTAATCTGTTTTATTCAATCAGGAAAAGGGAAAAAGATCACCATGTAATATGATATAAAAGACTGTTTGGAAGGAAGAAGAGAGAAGTGGATCTACCTGCATGGCTGCTAACAAGGATATACAGTCTATGCATTGTTCAAGTAACGCTCGCTCTTTTATAGTCACTTTTGCAAGCTCACTCACTAATGAATTCACTTCCTCAACCTGAAAATATGTGAAATTGTTCAGGTTAGGCGATTTCCGCATAAATACGAACCCTCTCTTTTTTCTTTTTTTTTCCTTCCTTGAATTATGAAGGATTTGATTGAATACGAGAGATTACCGTTGGCAGAAGCAAATAGATTGCGGATCCCATTGCCTGCATAATGTCAACTGCTGAACTAATAGCATCCTGCAAGCTTTGGACGTCGGCCTGTCGAAATTCATAGGGGATTATTAGGTTGATCAAACTATAGGGTGAAATCTTTTATACAGTAAAGACGAAGCAAAGGGACATACAATTGCTCCTCCAACAACTGGAAGACGAAGAGTGCTAGCCTTTAAAGCTTCGATAGCTCCAATCAAAGAAATTGAGTGGTCTTTATCCAAAGAAGCCCAATCTTCCAAAAAGGTCATCTATGTTGAAAGAAACCAACCAATTTCAATGACAAATTAAGAGAATATATCTGTACATGCTTAGAAACGTAAACAAAGAGCGAGGGCTCAAACAAGAAAACCTCAGTTGACAACAAGAAATTAATTGATAAAGAAAAACTAGTATTTGTTAATTAACTCTATAGCATAAAAACCATAAGCTGCAACTGCATATAGTCCCTTATAGCAACTAACAAACAATAATTTCACTAAAACTTCACAGTAAAAGATTGGATAAGAACTTTATATGCCGTCTATAGAATACTTTCAACCAAAATGTTCCAAAGGTTTTGATATTATAAAAATGGAAACCTAGATAGAGAAGGAGAGCTTACTTGTCCTTTCAGAATGGAGGCTAGTTTCAACTTTTGCCTCAGCAACTGCAATTTGTGTCTTTTTTTTGTGACAGTGTCACGTAGATCTGAGATTGTTATCCACGCATTCCATAGATTTTTCTGTTAAAGTATTAGACTTAGTTCGTGAAAGTTCACAAGGCAGAAAAACACTTCACGTGAAAAAAATAATCTCTATATGCTACTCAACCATGTTGATCACAGCCAAAAGACTCGTGATTTAGTATGCACGCATTAAACTAAAATCAAAGGCCTCAGAGAGGAAGTAACAACTTTCCACTAAAATGGAAAATGACAACCACAAGAATAGGAAAAGACTGAAGTTGCGCCAGATTCACAGAAATGTCAAACATACTAATAATCAAATGCAAAATTTAGGTCTATAAGTTTACCTATTATGAACGCAATAATCACAAAAACAAATTCATCTTCATCCTTGGATTCGACTACACTAACATGTAGTTCAACCATTCTAAACTATTAGAGATGTAAATATGAGCAGATCATCTTAAGATAAAACTAAAATATGTATTTCTTCATAATATTATGCAATTGAAAACTAGGAACAGAACATGTATTGCAGCTGAGACAAAGATTAAGGCGAAGTGGAGCAAAGGTCCATTGGGTCACGTTTTGGTAAACCCCAAGAGCAAAGGGAGATCAAGTTGGAACGACAGCAAAAACAACAGCAGAAAGCAAGACTATCCTGGCAGGAGAACATATATACTCATCACTTCTTGAAGCAAAGATTGCACAGAAGTCATGAGAAAAGGTTATACTCCTCACCAAACAGATAAATAAATCACATCGGAGTATCTTAGCATTAGCTACCATTCAACTACCTATTTTGGTCAACACATTGAGATTGACAAAAGTCTGAGAATGAAATAATGAGATTGACATCTTAAAGAAATATCAGGTTTTATTTGCTGGCCAAGTTCATCAATCAGTCAGTGCGTCTTTCAAGCACGAAATGGAGAGTAATATAATGTAACACACAAAAGATGGAGCCACAAACAATGGTATTAGACTCACTTTAGCCCGAAAAGCAAGAGTAAGGAAATTACACGGGCTAAATTAAGCATGGAGTTAATTTTTCATCAGTTAAACAAACTTCAATTCTCTTCATAATTCCAGAGCAAACAACACTCGTAATTTTGGTTAAAGTGTAGTAAATATGACCCCGGACACAGAAGGTGGGGATCCTCTTCTTCTTAGGATTAGACTTACTAAAGAGCATAGCCCAAGGCCAAGACTCAAGAACCTCAAATAACTCTAGTCTTAAGTTATTGGCATTTCAATGGCTAGCATTTCTAAGGACCTAAAAACACAAAACTTGATGATGCCATCCAATAGCTAAATACCATAGTTCTCTTTCTATACATTCTCTCACTTTCTGCTAAGCAACCTAACGATCTAACCACCACTTTCTATCTTTCATTTTTTGTCAACTATCAGGGCTTATATTCAAGAATGAGACACCGGATCTGTATGTGCAGCAAATAAGAAACAATAACAGCATCTTACCTCTGCACTGCGTTTCTGCACTAGCAACACTGCTTCAGTTCTAGCATTTGCAAAGCGCCACTGCAGGTGCCGATTGTACAAAAGTCTCAACAAGTGTGCATCGACGATTCTGTTCTCCCCAACTTTCCCTCTCCGAACATCAACAGCAAAACTAAGAACTGAGGGTGTTTCACTAAAATTATTGTTAATGGTGCTAACAGCATTTCTAATGCGAGATGGACTATGTCCGCGTGATGGAGATGACCCCACAGGCGTCATAAGCTTACTAGGTGAAGCAGGTCTAATACCCGCACGAATAGGAGATGACACTGTCCGTGGAGACGATATAATAACCATCACTCGTATACCGTTTCAGTTTGGGCGGTACAATCAGTTTGGACGCAGGACTTGTTGATAAAGGTGAGCCAGGGTCCTGCAGCCTCCTCAACCGACTATTAGTTTCCTGCCAGAACCTAGCTGAGACGGCAATTCCACGAGGCCCATTTCGCAGACGGGAAGCCCCATTACAATCTTGAACTCCCGAAGTACTACCAGAAGAGACACTGTCTGAATCAGATGCGGTGAGATCAGCTGGGACTGATGCCTCATTATCAACTGAACTTCCACTGGGTGCTCGTTGAACCACCTTCAGAAGTTCAGAATTGCTCAAATCAAGACTCAACCTACCATCAAGCGAAGGACGCCTCTCATCAATCATTGATTGTTGTAATGCTCGAATTCCATTCCCAGATCCAATTAGCTTATGCCTCTCCCCACCAATCCGACTACACAATCCAAACTCCTTGACAAGGGATTCACCAATCGATTCCTGGCTGGCCATCGATGCTGATCAGCAGGCTTAGAATTCTCTGCCTGATCTAATACCCCGTCAGCCTTCCCTCGCAATGGAGTACTAGTCCTCCTCCTCTCTGGCGTTCCCTTCCTCACACTGCTCAAATTAGGTGAAGTAGGGGCCACCTTGGTCTTACTAATGGGCAAAGAAAAGGCTTCTCCTTGAAAAAAACAGATAAACTCCTAGTAGAGGTAACAAGCAGCTTTGCGGCAGCTGAAACATCACTGGCATTCCCATGCTTGGAATCAAGATCAGACGTTAAAGGCCTTGCAGCAGCTGGCCGCCTTCGGTCCACAGAAACAGACCTCTTGGAGCCTAAGGAAGGTGCATTAGACAGAGGGGTCGAGTTTCTCGGAACCAAAGGCGACGGATACCTTCTAGAAGAAGAGGAAGACGAGGAAACAGAGGATGAATTTGAAGTGGAAGTGGAACTCGAAGGGGACATGTATCTAGAAGAGACAATTCTTGATTTGGGCCTTTTCTGATTGTTTGAAACCCCATTACTATTATCTTTCTCAGAGGGCAACAATGGCGGTCTCCTGGCATGCTCATCTTGGGAGGCGTTGATTTTGGGGTTTTGTGGGTCAGTTGTTGAAGCTGCTCCAGAGACAGCAGCCACCATCATCACAATCAAGAACACACATACACACGAACACACAGTGTATCCGAAAATTCACCTCTCACATTTTGATTTCCGCAGAAAAACAGACTTACCCAGAAACCCTTTTGGTATCAAACATCCGAACCTGCAAAAAGATCAAGAAACCCCACTGTAGCTCAAAACACCATAATGGGTCTCCCAAAGATCACAAACTTTTCCCAATATTCCCCTTTCGCTGCCTTCCCACACTGCCACCCAGCAGCGCAGCTGATGTAGATACAACAAATCTGAAAAAAAAAAAATTCGATTTCCGGCAAGAATTTAGAGAGAGAAAGAGAGTTGGTGCGGGAGTGAGATTTGGGGGCACAGAGAGCTTTTCGCACATTCAGTTTGGGGTGGGTTTGGGGTTAGAGAAACTTTGGGGGGGCGTTAACGCTCACAAGTCACAACTTACCGTAGCAAAAAGCGCAATTTTAATTAATCGTTAATCATTTTTTAATGATGTTTAGTGCACTTATTTATGTCCATATTTTAATACTTTGTTGTTAAACAAATCATTTTCTTAAGTTGAGAGTATTTGTATTTTTAAGCACATGAGCACAACCCTCTTCTTCGGTCTACACTTTGTCTTGTCTTGTCTTGGACATTGATGTCCATGTCTTAACCTTTATTTTAAATTTTTATTTGATATTCTTCATATATAAATTTCTCAAAATATAATTATTTAAAAGATAATATTTAATGACACAATCAAAATATTCATAAATGTTTCTTTATATATGCACACATATTTTTTATAAATTTTCCTAGAAAAGCCATGTTGTGAAAAAAAAATGAAAGAAATAAGATAAAAACTAATTACCCTAACTTATGATATATTGCAACTCGATAGATAACGAATTCGAATTCCAAACAAGAATTTTGAATCATTTTGATCATTTTAAAAGGGCAAAAAGAACAAGAAATAAAAATTTTGCATTTGATTTTGAACCCCATCATAAAATTGAGTAGAAAATATGTGGTGTGGATGGTGAGGTGCAGTAAGTGATTAGGGTAAAAAAGCAGTTGAGTAAATAAGCAAATATGTTGATTAGTGTAATAATTAGAAAATAATTACATAGTTAAAGAGAAAAGGTGGAGTGTTGGGTTCATAAGTAGTTTCCTTTTCATCATACATAAATCTTCAACAATTTATTAAAGAATTAGTAGGTAATTAAGGTTATGGACTTGAGCGTCATTTTATGAATTTTGAGGGGGCAAAAGCAAAATATCCCATGAAAATTTAACGTTACCTTGAAAATTTTGCTTTCTTTTTAGCTCCACCCCACCTCAACCTGTCTATTTAAACTTTTTTTGCAAGTAATTTCTTGAATATTTGATACTAATTACTTCGAATCATTATTTTTTTAAGATAATAATTTCAAACTACCCAAAATTTGTACTTTTTCAATTAATTTCATCAAGAAAACTCCCATCCTCAACTAAAATAAAAGGGATACTATATATAGTTTTTTAAACTAACAAAGCACACAGGGACCAAAGAACATAAAAAGGGCATCGATCAGAACGGCAATGAGATATAATGGAGCGATAATAGACTACTATAGTCTTAGTTAATTTAAAAGATGAAAGACTAAAGTGAGACGTAAATTACACAGTGCACATACATAAATTTGAACACGACGAAATTCATTAAATAGATAAAATAATAACAATATATATTACCTGAGGAGAGAAGAGTGGAGAGTGCAGAGGATGGAGGTAGAATGAATGGGAAGGAGTAGGAAATGGTGTGTGTTGTGTTGACAAAATATGAAGGGGAGTGCAAAAACCTATATAGGATGCACCGTCACTTTCTCTCTCTTTCCCCTCCCTTCCTCCTCACGCATCATCCTCCATATACATATATACTATTTTTTTTCTTTTTATAAAATTTGAGTGATTTATACGAGGAAGAATATATCCTAGAATAATATTGTTACAGCCGTCTCACCCTTTATTTCATGATCTTCATAATATTAATATTTTTTTTCTTTTTGAATAATTTTATTAATCTTAATTTTCCACGTTTCATAGATTTTTCACTCACTCACCACCACACCCATCCACTCTGTTCTTGAAGGTTATAAGCCGTTCAGAAAAACCAACCCTCAAATGCTATAAATCACTTAAAAGGGTATTTATAAATTATGTTTATCTTCATAATTTATAAGTTTTCATCAAAATATCGCTCGAAACAAATTTTTATACTGATGAAGAAAATTAATTAACTTATCTCTCCTAATGAATAATGGACATGCTGACGCTGTATATTTTTGTCGAGACTATGCATAGAGTATGTACTAAATATAGATTAATGCTTTGCCTATTTTATTACTAATATATATATATTTGATAGCCTTTGGAGACCTCACCTCCCTATTCGTCTTAATGTATGTCTACTTGCCCTTTTTCTTGTTGCCTAATTTTCCAGCTGTCTTAGTCTTGTTTGGTGTATACAAATCTATGTATTGGACTACGTACGTACCTATACTGTATTCATACCATACAACTAATGATAAGATACTTTACGCCTTAATTAGTGCTGCATATATATATCAAAACAAGCTGAAAATATACTAAAATACTATATACTATTAAATAGACTAAAAATGCGACTTTTACTCTAACTTCACTATTTATTTTATTTATTGTTCAATCTCACTTTTCTTAAACGCAAACCAACCTAAATTGATAAATTAATCCACCACGTGCACTAAAACAAAATCTCTATATTATTAAATTACAGAGAATTAATTAATATTAGAAACATGACATAATTAATTATTTATATATATGTATATAGTCGTCATTATTAGCAATACGATTTAGAGTTCGTGGGAGTTAAAACTGATTTCTACACTTCATCAAATATATTGATATTTGGAGAAAACATGTGAAAAGAAAAAGATTTGCAATTTCTTATTTGTAAATTAACTTAGTCAAAATGAAGAAGGGGGGTGGGGGGAGTTAAATTTAGTGTTTAATTATAAGTGATTTTAATAAATAATAAATAGTAGGAGAGTGTATTGTGAGGTTTTGATGAGTGTATGGTTGTGATATGTACAAATCTCTGTCAAGATTTTGTCCTTATTGATGAATGCATGAATCTTGTCTCTCTTTTATAAATACAGAGAGTTGCCATAAATATTTTGGTACTTGAGCAAATCTAGGACATGTAGCATGGCTATGCACGTGTTTATTGTAACCTACCTTTCTAAGTAATTCAATTTTTTCTCATTCTAACTAATTCTAACAAAAATAAACAATTATATCTGTAATTTTTTTTTTCCATTTCTACTGTTTTCTGGCAAAATAATTATCTCTGCACTTTTAAATATCATCTTCTTAAGATATAATATGATCTGTCTTTTTTTTATTATTTACGAAAATTTATCAATATTATTATATGAAATGGTATTCATCATAACCACGCAAGCATGCGAGAAAAAGAAAAACTATTTCTCAATCTTAAATATATATAGTAAAAAGACCATTCGAATTTTTTATACCGAATATTATGTATGCAGATTTTAGGCATATAATTTAATTTAGTAGCGGTAAACACAGCATTGACAAGCATGTCAAACTATTTTTTGGATTAATTACATCATTAATAAGTATGATGTTTTTTACTCTATTAAAGTACGTAGAAGTAGTAATAGTAATAGTAATAGGAGTAGATAGAGAAGTTAAAAAGGCAAAATCTTGAGTGTTGGTGACAATAATGATGTCTTAATTAAGAAACACAACAGTGTTGGTTAGAGAATTAGAATCATGTGACTTAAACTACACTTTAATATGTGATAAGTTAAAATGTAATACATCCATCATTAGGTCATGTTTGTTATGTAAGTAAATGAGTTAGCCCTTAGCCCACTCAAAGTGCTCTATAATTCAAAAGGATCCTAACTACTCAACTATTAACTTTTTCAACTTGGCTTCAATAGTTTCCTTTAAGTAATGTTTGGCCAACTATAATTGGGGACTTATGAGGACCATCTTGCTGCTTTATTTTCTTTTATAGAGTCTAATTAAATTTTGTGCTTTTTGGTTCTTATGTAGATCTAGATTGAATTTATTTCAAATTGGATTTGGGATTTAATCCGTTTCCTTTCAGTAACATTATCTAATCAAATCAGATTGTTCGCGATATTTGATATCAACTTATTATTAGCATTAATTTTTTAATGAATCGATGGTTCGACGTGGTACAAAAAAAGTCATGTCAAACACGAAGCTTTGAATTCGAATAAGATACAATTTGTTTAGAAGTAAATGAAAATACAAAATGGGTAGTATAGTAGTTGAAATTAAAGGGTGTCTTATGCTATTCATTGACTGAAATTGAAGGGTCCAAATGGGTAGTATTGTATTTCATTGTAGTGGTGATTGCACCCCTTTTCACAAGTTTTCCTGAAAGGGAAGTTCTGGGGATGATCATCTTTTAAGGAAAAAGAACACTATCCTCGAATGCAAAGAACAGTGTCAACAGATAACAACACCTCAACTTTCCTTTGAATTGGGTCACGAGAAAATGAAATCATCTTCAAGAGATTGTTAGGCTAAACTAATTCGTTTCAGTGAAAATATGAGATCTTTACCTACTAATAATAAGCCACTATGAAGTATCCGGTGATAAAATTAAAGAAAAATACCACAAACCGTTTCAAAATTTACAAAAACTATGTTAAATAACCATTATATCATCTCATAAAGACTTGCAGAATCTCATCAACCTTTCTTCAAATAGTTGATATTTAGTCAGCTTGCTTTTTAAAACTTGCAACTTGCTTAGAGAGAACTCAAACCAAAAATGCTCCAAAATTAAATATCAAGTGCAATTATGAGTCATTATTGCTTATTGAAACTTTGGATTTCAACCGCCTAAGAAAACAACCCTCAGTTGGGTGTCTATTTAATTCTCTCCCCCAAACAGTGCAACCAATTAATGTTGACTGCAGCAGCAAATGAGAGATGTCAGTTATGGTAACTCAGGAAAACCCTTCCCACAAGAAATGTAAAGATGTTCAGCCAAGTTAAATTATCGACAAATAATTAGAGACAAATGTTAAGACACTCTACCATAATGGAGGCACTCCATTAAGACAGGTGCAAGCATACTTCCAAACAAGTTCCACAAAGAGTATCTTGAGGAACTGGTTAGAAGTATTAGAACTTGACAATAGAGTTTTTAACTAGGATAAAGTAAAAATTCCTATATTAGACTTTTTGACACCACGTCTGCATCTCTCATAAACACAAACTTCAAACAAAAGATCAAAACCAAAACACTAATGAGGATTATTCGGTATAGTGAAACTAACACTACAACTAAATTCCATAGAAAAAGATTATAATGCAATAATAGGAGATGAGTGACTAAGAAAACAAGAAAATATAACTAACTTGTTGGTTCAGAAAACAAATAAGAGTTAGATCATAGATTCGAAGAATCATTCTCATTACATCCGTTTCTAAGAAAAGATGTGCAAGATGAATAGAAATGTGAACTATCATCTTCTAGGTATCCCACATTGGAAAACCAAAAATGATCCTCTTCAAGGTTGTAATAGTACTGCCGTCCCCAGCTTAGCGATACTGCATACAAAGAGGAGGACAAGAAACAGAACAGAGATCAGATATGTAAAGGCAGGAGGTTCTTTATGCATAAATAAAGCACACGTAGTTTACCTTAATAAATCCAATCTCCTTTGCATTGCTGCGGAAGCACTGTCTGCAGCACATCAGACCATATTTTCTAATCAATCCATGGGGGTTCCCACAGACACGGCTGTCAAAACCAACTAATGGTGAGTAAAATCCCAAAAATAAATAAAAACAAAAAGATATCCAGCAGAAACGGGAAATCCAAGTTGAAGCTCAACAAATCAGTCGATAAATATTGCAAGGGGGCAAGGCTCAGCAAGCCAGTCAATCAGTCTGTTTATTCTGGAATCAGATTGGTCACCCACTTTATACTGGACATCAATCCACTACAAATTATGAATAGCCATGTGATTGGCTTTGATTATGCCTAAAGTCATATGTGCTTGAATTTCAAACAGGGATTACACCAATAATCCACATTAAATCTAGTCTATTTTTTTTTCCTAACCACCAACATTAGCAACCATTTTCTAGTAAACTACCGCTCGCTAAAGGCACTTCTCTCTTCACGTATCGATCAGATGAATATTGCTGGCAGTATATCTTGCTTAAAACTATAGTCAAACAGAATTTTCTCGAGAGACGAAGCCGAATCGAAAAATAACCCACAAAAAATACGCACTTCTCACAATCAATAACAACCAATTGTAAGAGCAAACCAAACAAATACAAGTGGCGAATAAACGACAGATAAAGTAAAACTAAACCGGGATAGATGAAATTAAAAGCGACGGAGAAAGGGGGATACCAGGTGCGAGATCCAGGGCCGTAGTTTTTAGGGTGAGAACTCCAGATGTTGGAGTGCCCCATCTTCCTCTTTCAATTCAATCAAAGTTCGCCGATGAATATAAGTGAAAGCCCTAACCGCAGATACGACTGAAGGTTTTGTATTGTAGCAACGCCAAGTGACTATATATATGTAGCAGCTCCAAAACCCTAATGCTGATTTTGAGATTACAAGCGGCGATTAAGGGTATTAATGTCTTTTTAGATATGTCTTGTGGTCAATTTTTTTTTGTCCATCCTTATTTATCATTAAAGGGATCATTCGTAAAAAAAAATCTTTATTTATTTTATTTTTTTTAAAAAAATTAATCTATAACTAAAATAATTATGATAAAGCCAATATTATAAAGATTATAAAATCCAATTGTTACATTTTCACATCAAAGTGAAATATACGATTTAGTTTTTTTTTTTTCCAATTAATGCCTATTATGAAGCATCTTAATTGATAATATAAGTAAATATAAAAGAATTTAAACAAAATATAAATAAAATAATGAGTTTTTTTATAACTAATAAGTAATACCTTCATTTTTAAAAATATATTTCTACACGTACAATACACATAATACTTCCTAATAAAATTAAAAAACAATTGAGAACCAATAATAAATTTTGGATACTAAACTTGTACCATAATTCATTTAATTAGATTCCAATATCTTATTTCGATGTACCTTTGATCTGTTGCTGAATCATTATGGCCAAGGCCAACTTGTCTTTGTATGACCAGTCGGTCTCACAATCAAACAAATTTATACAAAAAATTAATCCTTTTTGCACTTTACATATTCAGTATTCTATGAATAAAGATTGGCTCATTCAAAACACATTGTGTTGCATGTAATTCATTAACTTGAGCTAATTAGGCACAAACAAGCTTTTCCCTGCAACCTATATGGTACCACAACTTCATTTTGCTTCATCACCGAAATCCATCAAAGTCCCTTGTAGATCACATTCCCGCCGCTCACATTCTAACTTGCCCCACCGTGCATCCACTCGTTCGCACAGGAATACAGGCTTGCCGAGGCTGTAGAAACAAGAGCAAGAAAATTTGTACAGAAAATGTTGTTGGTTTCCAGTTTGGCAATGAAACAAAGAGTTCTTTCTTTTACTTGAGTATATATAGAAGAGAGGGGTTCATAGTAGAGTAGATTATCAGATAGATTACCTTCTGTTAACCACATTATGCACATGACATAACCATTGGGAGAACTCATGATGTGAACCAGCCTGTACGGGGTTTGCTCTGCATAAGCATTTGAAAAATGCAGGAGTCCCTGTCAATTGGAATGCTGAAGCAACATGTATTTGGAAGCCATGGAAAGTAATTCTTGATCTTATTTAGTTTTTCTTTGAGCATATCTCAAAGAATAACAGGAGCTCATTCCCATAGAAGAATGCTTTCTCAAAAACCTGTAGAACGGAGCTCTTTTATGATGTTAATTACAACATTGCTTCATCTGGAAAATCTTCTCGCTACATGAAAAGTGGAAGACGACTAATCGTGTTGTCTTTCTACAAACGCTTTTTATAAGGGTACAGGACGCAAATACCAAAGATTCGTTTCACATACATGTATATGATGGATATCCTAGGGGAGGGCTGTAGCAACACTCTACATTTTTATGGTTATTATGGGCAACATAAAATTTCAGAGAACCAAATACTGAGGAGTTACTCAAAGCTCTAAAATCATCAACAAAAAAATATCCAGGTTTTCAATTTTGACTTGTGCGACCAACATGGTCCTCAATCAGAACGGTAAATGTTGCTATACATATGCCAATAATAACTGCTAACTTCAGAAACTGTTAGAAAACACATATTCACATCGAGTGAAATTGTCAGGCTTTTGGCATTGGGGAGGGGGTACGAGGAGGAGGAGAATGAGCATGCACCTTATAACTTCTTTAAAGTGATCAGCACACTCCTTACAAGGATACATGCGAGATAATATTGCCATCTGCATGAGAAACACAAAACCGTTCACATGATTTTTTAGCAACTGCTGAATGAATTCATTTTGTGGAACCTAATTCTTGGTGATGATCCTAACACTAGCATAAACTATTAGTTCCACGAAAGCAAATAACTGCGATCAATTGATTGAGAAAATATAATTATTTGACATACATGATCAAGAAGCCATAATTTCAGTGAATCAAACACGCTGAGCTATTTATAACAAACTTGGCATTAAAAACAAGAACAAAAATATATTTTCTTCAATAAACATGCCTAATCTTGGACAAAACAAAAACAATCATACCAGTTCTTTTACATCCTTCCTCTGTTGCCTGGTTGGCTTATCTGGATACTGAAAAATGAGAAACACCCACATAAAGCAAATTAATCTCCAAAGGAACGTATTAATGATCAAACACGTGAAAGAGGGATCTACTCATGTGTTCCAAAGATGGTGAGATATAATCAGCAAAATTGTCATATTAAACCCAAATGAAAAGAAAAAAAGAATCGGATATTAATGGCCTCGTAATGAACAGAAAAAATGATTAAGGAGCCCATTTTCCAAGAACAGATGAACAAGAATTTGAACGATGAAATTCTATGAAAATACCTGAGCGGCTAGAGTGTGAAGAAAAGTCCATGTAGCTCTTCCAAGTTCCTCTTTTGTTGTTGGACCGGAAGACTTTCCCTGCAAAAACAATAAGCAGCACCAATGTACCTAATCAGTTAAATGAGAAATCAATCCACATTTAGCAGAACGAGCAAACAAGTGATTTTGCCCACCCAACCAATGTCACAACGAAAAAGATAGAGAGAATAAGAAGAAGAAGAAGTCCATTCAGGACTTGTATCAAACAGTTACTGTACTTCACCCAGAAGTTCACTCCACTGGAACAAAACAAACCACATAATGATTCGACACTCGAAAAGGGCAACCTTTTGAAGAATTTCCGCCGGTTGGAGAAGATGAGAGTCGGGCGTCGACAGAGAAACAAGCGGACTCCGGTTAGCGGTGTGCGAGAGTGATGATCCAGTGGGGGGTAGAATGAAGTGGGAGAGATGAGTCTGGACACACTCCGATACTTTGCCAAACGCTTGGAAGAGAAGCTGAAGCGGATTTTCGGACATCGTTGTCGATTGGGTTTTGAAGATGATAATGATGGCAAAGAATTATTAGTACTAACAAGTTACGATTAAACTGAGACCGATTTCCGTCCAAGAATTGGACCAAGAGGCCCTTAAACAAATAGAGCTTTCTTTGAACCGGTTCGGCTGAAATTGACCCAAAAGTTTCTTACAATTGAGCCGAGAAGCCCTGGACAAGAACCAACAATATTAAGATTGAAAAATTACATCAATTATTCATCGAATAAATTCAATTGATTGTTTATATAATATATTTTAATAAATTAAATAATAAAATCGAGTACATCAATATAAAATAATAATAATAAATTTATACATATCTTGAACTCATAATTTCAATTTTAATCACTGAACCAAGACATCATTAATTGAATTATACGATTTTCTTATGATATTTGATTTATTACGTGTTTTTTATACCATCAATACTATTAAACAAGCGATAAATTTTCAATCCTATGCCTACTCAAAATTTTAAACGATTAATATGTCCTAACATACTAAAAAAAAAAATTATATATATATGTCCCAGAAAAGGAAAAAGAAATGTGGATTGCATTGGATTTCCTTGTCTTGAAGTAGGTAATACTTAATATGGCATTCATTCATGACTGCACGTTCCGACAGGCTACCAATCTTGTGGGGACTCAATTTAAATACTGTAATAAATATCCCACTTTCTTCTTGAACTCCGACCCCTCTTATTATTCCTTTGTAAATTGTTTATTTTTTACTCTCAAGAGAAAAGTTTTTAACTACACACTGTAGATTCTTGGCAAAATTGATCCTAAGAATGAATTATTTTAATTTTGGTCCCAAATTTTCTGAAACTTTATTTTTTGCCTCTGATTAAAATAAAGTGTGCACTATGAATCCGAAAGCATGTATTAGCACTCACCGGTAGTAAACTAACGGCACAACTTAAATACTTTACTGTGTTAGGTGGTGATTTTTAGAAAAAAAATCATTACGTGACATTTACGTACATATAATAGAAAGTCAAACCAATAATCATAAAATTAAATAAAAATCATTAGCTTATTCTCTCAAAAATCTCTTAATATTTCTATTTTTGTGCCCGAAACATTTAAATGGATATTTATAGATTTTCAAAAGAATTAGTAAATGATTTAGGGTTTTAATTTTTTATTTTTTTTACTGTGAAGATGGTTGGTTTTGATTTTTTTACTGCATGCTTATGCTTATAAAGCTTGAATCATCATGTAGATATTTGACTTTTCCTGAATCATATGCCCATCAACTCTCTCTCTCTCTCTCCTCTGTGAGTATGGGTGAGGAGGGAATGGAGAATGATTCCAAGAACGCTGGAAGCGCAAAGGGGAGTCCGAAGCTGACAATACTACCGTTGATAGCCCTGATTTTCTACGAGGTTTCCGGGGTCCTTTTGGTGTTGAAGATTCAGTCAGAGCAGGCGGCGGTCCTCTTCTATCTCTGCTCGGTTTCTTGATTTTCCCTTTCTTTTGGAGCATCCCCGAAGCTCTGGTCACGGCGGAGCTCGCCACGTTTTTTCCGGCGAACGGCGGCTATGTGCTCTGGATATCATCGGCTTTCGGCCCTTTTTGGGGATTCCAAGAAGGGTTCTGGAGATGGTTCAGTGGGGTGATGGATAACGCCCTTTACCCGGTACTCTTTCTTGATTACTTGAAGCATTCATTCCCAATCCTTGACAATACAATTGCCAGAATTCCAGCTCTGTTAGGGATCACTCTTTCATTGACATACTTGAACTATAGAGGTCTGCACATTGTCGGATTTTCAGCTATTTTGCTTGCCTGTTTTTCGCTACTCCCGTTTGCTGTCATGGCTGTTATCTCGATTCCTCGAATTAGGCCTAGACGATGGCTTGTTGTCGACTACGGGAAGGTAGAGTGGAGGGGGTACTTCAATAGCCTGTTTTGGAATTTGAATTATTGGGATAACGCAAGTACATTGGCTGGGGAGGTTGAGAATCCGAGTAGAACGTTTCCAAGGGCGTTGTTGGGCGCTGTCGTTTTGGTTGTTTGTTCGTATTTGGTTCCGTTGCTTGTCGGCACTGGGGCTGTGGAAACGGATTCAGGCGAGTGGAGTGCCGGTTATTTTGCACAAATTGGGATGTTGATTGGGGGTTCTTGGCTGAAATGGTGGATTCAGGCGGCTTCTGCATTGTCGAATATGGGGATGTTTGAAGCTGAAATGAGCAGTGATGCTTATCAGCTAGGAATGTGAGATAGGGATGCTCCCTTCTATATTTGCTTCAAGGTTGGTTTTATCTTTCTGTATGCTTTAAATAATTTATAAGCTCATCCAAACATCGCCTTCAAGTCCTTTTCCATAATCACAAACGGAACATCTCGTCTTAGCATCTCTTAATTCTTGCAGATCAAAATACGGGACGCCCACATTCAGCATTCTGTGTTCAGCATCCGGCGTGATCTTCCTGTCGTGGATGAGTTTTCAGGAAATCCTGGAATTCCTCAACTTCCTTTACGCTGTCGGAATGCTGCTTGAGTTTGCAGCCTTCATCAAACTAAGAATAAAGAGGCCAGATCTACACAGACCGTACAAAATCCCATTGGAAACATTCGGTGCAACGATCCTCTGCTTGCCTCCCGTTTCACTGCTCATTCTCGTCATGTGTCTGGCTTCCCCAAAGACTTATTTAGTTAGCGGTGCAGTAATCATCCTAGGATTTGCCTTGTACCCTGCCCTGATTCATGCAAAGAATCAGAAGTGGATCGATTTCAGTACAGATGTTACGTTAAGGTCGTCCGATGATGATCTTGAAGGACATCCAATGGTGTCAGAAGAGCATCAAGCGGATACCGATGAAGCATCTCACAGGCTCTTATCGGATCTGCCCTCATCAACCACGAGCCACGCATCCCATATTTCACCGATGGAGGCTGGGAAGTTGGAATAGAAAGCAGCAGTTTGTGTAACACGGTTACGTTTACAATGATAAACTTCCAGAATCTGATGGAATGTTGTGCTTTCAGCACCTTACTTACAAGCAAATGATCTTCATTCCTCTTGTTAGAACTAAAGACTACTTTGTGTCATAGTTCTTGCAACATAAACCACCAAACATGAAATATATACACATATATATATGTGTGTGTGTTGGAAAAATTGCATTTTTTATTCCACATGATAGATGTTGTTGCGCTTTTAGTCTCATAGTTTACAGGTTCAGCAAATTTGGTTCTACAAGCTAAAATATTGCAACATTTGAAACAAAAAAAATGCTACAACTTTTTATCTTATAGGACCAAATATACTAAATCCGAAAAGTGTGGTCTCAAAAAAATAATTATTTTTACCATACAGGACAAAGTACAATTTTCTCTATATATGTTCATTATGACAAAATACTAGATTAGATTAAATTTGTTTGTGGCTAACTCAACTAATGAAATCGAATGGTCACAAAATATTCCTTACAAAAACTCATAGGACACTGCTTAATCTGATCCTATCACACTAATAGTCTAATATAATATAAATGAAACTTAATTTGACTGAATTTTGTATTATAAATTGATCGCATATATTTATACAAAGTGACGAGCTCTATATTTTCAATTTATATTATTCCTAATTGAGAGTATAGAAGAAATTGGAGGTAATATGTAGTTAGGGCAACCAATTTGGGAATTTATGTGCAGCCTAAAAAGATTTAGCGCCATCAGGCGCCTTGGGGTGCCAAAAGATAACCAGAGTTGGCAAGGCACGTGACTAGAAGTAGACACCCAAACGCGGCCTTAAGTCCGTAGCCAACATGAGCCGGTCTGGATGATATGTCAGTAACGGGCTAAGCTTAGATTGCCTGCCGTGTTTGGCTTTGTTCTTGCTCCTCTATTTTAGATTTTACGAGCAGAATTCAACTCAGGAAAAAAGACGGCCCCTCGACATAAACAGGCAAATTTGGGGAGACCGAGAAAATAAGGAAAATAAAACCCCAGGCTCGAGCTGCAAAATTAGGTCAATTTCTCTCGCATTCTTGCTCTTATTTCCTCGAAATTCAATTGGATTTCTGGGTTTTGGATTAGTTGACGGAATGTGAACTTGGTTCCAATTGTGATTCGAGATTGTTTATTGTTTTTGGGTCTCCAAAGCTGTTTTGCTCCAATTCAGTACAATTGTTTTCTGGGTTTCGTACTCTTTTGCGGTTTTCATTCAAATGTGAATGGGTTTGGATTGAACTGATTACCACATTATATCTGGTATTTATGCGTAATTTTGCCCCCCTCCCTTTAGACACAATAATTATGTTGAAGATAGTATTTCAGGAATATTATGTTAAATGCTGTCTCTTCACTTTTGGTTAGGAAAATTGAGGTTTTTGTTCGTCAAAGTTGAGTGATATAAGTATGACCTCACCAGCGATAAAAATTGAATCTTGATTTTCTTTTGACAGGAGAGTGTTTTTCTAAACTGTAATCGAGCTGATCCTTATCTGGGTAATGTTCCTTTCAAATGTCTAGTTGTAATATGGATAATGGGTATGGATGCAATGCATGGTAGTAAGTAGATTTTGGCTATCATGAGATTGCTATTGTTTGATATGATTTACTGGCTTACTGATTTGGATCTGGTGTTTTCTTGTGTGTTATATAGTTTAAAAAAAAATGGTGGCCAACCATCATTTTAATCGAGTGGACACACTAGAGCTGAAAGATCTTATTTATCGGAAGATAGGGCACCAAAGAGCAGAGAAGTACTTTGATCAGTTGAAGAAGTTTCTCGGTTTAAAGCTTAGCAAGGTTGAGTTTGATAAGAGTTGCATACGCACGATTGGAAGAGAGAACATTTCTCTTCATAATAGGCTTATTCGGTCTATTGTCCAAAATGCTTGTCATGCTAAAATCCCGCCCCAAAAGGCTCGAAAAATAGAAGGAAACAGCGCCAGAATCGGAAATGGTTACCAGAGGAACTGTCTGCAATCTCTTTATGGTGATGCATTCCCTCAGTCTCCTCGCAAGTGTAGGTCTCCTGTCAGCAGGGATCGCAAGTTTCGGGATCGTCCAAGCCCTCTTGGGCCACTGGGTAAGAGCCCTAGTATAACATGTGAAGAAACGGTCTCGAGGATTTATGAACAACAAAGTGAAACAGAATTGCATTCACTTGGCAGCAGGCCTCCAATTGATGTTGTATCTGTGGAAGATGGGGAAGAAGTTGAACAATTTGCTGGAAGCCTGAATGTCCGGAGCTGTAGTCTTGTTACTGTCCTCTTGGTGTTTCAGTTAATGCCGGTGCTCGTAAAGCTCTTAGTTGTGGTTATTCATATAATATTTTTCGCAGATGTGTCAAAGTAGTGGTGAGTTACCTGATACGAGATCTTTAAGGAGTCGTTTGCAGAAGAAGTTGGCATTGGAGGGAGTTGAAATCTTTGGACGGTGCTAACCTTTTAAAAATAGCTTGGATATTTTCTTGAAGAGATTAATTGAGCCATGTATAGGTATTGCTGGATCACAGTGTAGAAATCCTCATATTCTTGGCAAGAATCAAATAATCAAATTTCATCTGGGTTGAATGGCGTGTTACCCGGAAGATTGCAGAAAGACCGACTCAACCCCAAATACGTAAATATGTTGGATTTTCGTGTTGGAATGGAGTCAAATCCTTGTATACTTGGGGAAGATTGGCCTATACAGCTTGAGAAGATCTGCCATTGTGCCTTAGGGGAGTAAATGGCACAATTTGGAAGCAACTCACTGAACAAATGATGTTGTGACCTTCTCTGAACATTCACTTCTAGTTCTAACATGGTATCCACTTGAATTCCCAAAGAATAAGTCATGATTCGTGAACACTGCAGGAAATCAAGGTACCTGGCTGCATGTACATAGATGTTAACAGCATTAGTTGCTAGGAAGGGGAAGATTTATACAAGCAATTTTACACATTTGATGGTGTTTAGCACTTTGTTGCCTGTAGAGTTTGATATAATTTTTCAAATTGTGCTATGTACAATATTTTGTTTCCAATGAGAAGAAGCATTATATCTCATAAAAGGGGAAAGAAGAAAAACAGAGCGCAAAGGAAATCTGATCTCATAACATCACAAATGTCAGTTTATTTATTTTGACCATATAGCGATTGCTTTGCGATCCCTTTGCCAATTTCATTCCCACCCCCAAAGCTGCTGCTGTTTACCTGTGAGTCTGAAAGGCTGTTACCCACGTTTCTGTAAATTCAAGAACCAGAGTGGATTTTGGCTGAACACCGTTATTTAGGTTATGCTGCAACTAGTGGGGTTTGACCTTGCCAGCACATATCAAAAGATCAGTTACTTTTACTTTAAAATTCTTTAGGTTTTCACAATCTTGGGAACAGATGAGAGGCACTTTCATGGTCGCTCATTCTGTTTGCTGAGGCCTCACATTTAGCTCCTAAGTCCGAAGGTAGTGATTTTCAATTATAGTGCAAAGAAAATGACTGAGAAACGGTGCAATTCATGATTCTGAGAAACAATTGTTTCATCGGTACTGGAAATTGAACATAATCTTCTGCACTTCGAGCAAATGTCGGTATACGATTTAGCGAAGCAGAATAGCTGATTCAAGGTCACTACTATTGGGTAGAGTCAGCATATACAGTAAATGGCTGTTCTGGAGTGCAAATCTGCTCCTTAGTTGGAGAAAAATTGGATGATAAAATAAACTACTATCATCATAGAAGCGAACAAAATCAAGAAGAGGACCAGAACTACTGCCCTTGAGGAACAGAAACCAGCAACAGCATAATCTCCATCACTAGTTTCTGCAAAGAACTCAGAGATCATTACTATAACTACTCTGCTTGAAGAGATGATGACTCCTTAGCATCTTGCTCCTGCTTTTTACACAAGCACTACACGGTAACTTGCAAGGAATTTAGTGAGTTGGCTTTGCAGATCCATTCCAACTCTTGCAGAGACAAGCAGGGAAATTAATACAGGATTGTCCTTCATTTGCCATCGGCGACCAATAAACCCCTCACCTCGAACCAACTTTTGTTAAGCCTGCCATGTAAGTTGTGGAAACCGTCTATAGGTATGAAAATGAGTTGATTACCAGTGGCTGTTGAATTTAAGACCAACAGAATCAGAAGTGGATTGACCCCAATACAGACATTACGTTAAGGTTGTCTGATGGTGTCAGAAGAGCATCAAGCAGTTACCGATGAAGCATCTCTTATCAGATCTGCCCTCATCAACCACAAGCCATGCATCCCATATTTCACCAACGGAGGCTGCAAAGTTGGAATAGAAAGCAGTTTGTGTAACACGGCTACGTTTGCAATGATAAACTTCCAGAATTTGATGGAATGTAGTGCTTTTAGCAGCTTACAAGCAAATGATCTTCATTCCTCTTGTTAGAACTAGTGACTAGTTTCTGTAATTCTTGCAACATAAAGCACCAAACTTCAAATATATATGTTTGTTATAGCAAACTACTAGATTAGATTAATTTTTTGTGGCTAACTCAATTAGTGAAACCGATCTATTTCAAAATGTTCCCTACAAAAACTCACAGGACAATGCTTAATCTGATCCTTAAATTCACACATACCATATAAATGAAACTTAGTTCCACTGCATTTTACATTATAAGTTGTTCTTTTGCATTCAGTGAGGGTAAAAATTATAAAAAATGACGAATTCTACATTCTGGTAGTTGGTGGTTGAACATGTTTGTGTTATCCTAATATAGAGTGTAGAACAAATTGGAGCTAATATTATGTATAGAAATCTAAGTGCAGCCTAAAAAGATTTAGCGCCAACAGGCGGCTTGGAGAGCCAAAAAATTGCACGAGTTGGCAAGGCACGTGACTAGAAGTATACAACCAAAAACTAAGAACATTACTTCTTACTACTAAAAAAGAGCCGGTCTGTATGATATGTCAGGACGGTCTAAGCTTAGATTGCCTGAGGTTCCGTGTTTGGCTTTGTTCTTGCTCCTCTATTTCAGATTTTAAGCACAGAATTCAACTCGGGAAAAAAGACGGCCCCTTGATCAAACAGGCAAATTGGGGACGGAGACCGAGAACATAAGCAAAAACAATACCTCACTCTCGAGCTGCAAAACTAGGTCAATTTCTCTCGCTTTCTTGCTCTTATTTCCCTCGAAATTCAATTGTATTTCTGGGTTTTGGATTAGTTGTCGGAATGTGAACTTGGCTCCGAGTTTGATTCGAGATTGTTCATTGTTTTTCGGTCTCCTAAGCTTTCTTGTTCTAATTAAGTGTAATTGGTTTCTGGGTTTTGCTCTGTTTTGTGTTTTCATCCAAATGTGAAGTGGGTTTGGATTGATTACCACATTATATCTGGTATTTATGCGTAATTTCTCTTTTCCCTCCCTTTTTTACATAGTAAGCATTTGAAGTTAGTATGTCAGACTGTTGAATGTTGTCTCTTTACTGTTTGGTTAGGAAAATTGAGGTTTGTGTTCGTTCAAGTTGAGAGATTTTAGTATTACTGTCCAACGATAAAAATTTAATCTTGATTTTCTTTTGACAGGAGAGTGTTCTTTCTAAACTTCAACCGAGCTGATCCGCATCCGGGTAATGTTACTTTCGAATTTCAAGTTGTAATATAGATAATGGGTATGTATCCAATGTATGGTAGTAAGGGGTTTTGCCAATCATGAGTGCTATTGTTGGATATGATTTACTGGCTTACTAATTTGGATCTGGTGTTTTCTTGTGTGTTATGTAGTTTAAACTGAAAATGGTGGCCAACCATCATTTTACTCGTGTGGACACAATAGAGCTGAAAGATCTTATTTATCGGAAGATCGGACACCAAAGAGCAGAAAAGTACTTCGATGAGTGAAGAAGTTTCTTGGTTTGAAGCTTAGCAAGGGTGAGTTTGATAAGAGCAGCATGCGGACGATAGGAAGAGAGAACATTTCTCTTCATAATAGGTTTATTAGGTCTATTGTCCAAAATGCTTGTCATGCTAAAATCCCGCCTCAAAAGGCTCGAAAAGTAGAAGGAAACGGCCCTAGAATTGCAAACGGTTACCAGAGGAACTGTCTGCAATCTCTTTATGGTGATGTATTCCCTCAGTCTCCTCGCAAGTGTAGGTCTCCTGTCAGCAGGGATCGCAAGTTTCGGGATCGTCCAAGCCCTCTTGGGCCACTGGGTAAGAGCCGTAGTGTCACATGTGAAGAAACGGGTACAAGAATTCATGAACAAGAAAGTCCAACTGAATTGCATTCTCTTGGCAGCAGGCCTCCAATTGATGTTGTATCAGTGGAAGATGGGGAAGAAGTCGAACAATTTGCCGGAAGCCTGAATGTCCGGAGCTGTAGTCCTGTTACTGCTCCCATTGGTGTTTCAGTTAATGTCATTGGTGCTCGTAAAGCCCTTAGTTGTAGTTATTCATATAACAATTTTGCCGAGACTTGTCAAAGTAGTTATGAGTTGCCTGATACGAGATCTTTAAGGAGTCATTTGCAGAAGAAGTTGGCATTGGAGGGAGTTGAAATCTCTTTGGACTGTGCTAACCTATTAAATAATAGCTTGGATGTTTTCCTGAAGAGATTAATTGAGCCATGTATAGGCATCGCTGGATCACAGTGTAGAAATCCTCATATTCTTGGCAAAGAATCAAATAATCAAATTCCATCTGGGTTGAATGGCGTTACCGTTTTGCAGAAGATTTTCATTCAACCCAAATACGTAAATATGTTGGATTTTCGTGTAGCAATGGAGTCAAATCCTTGTATACTTGGGGAAGATTGGTCTGTACAGCTCGAGAAGATCTGCCAGTAAGCCTTAGGGAGTAAACGGTACAATTTGGAAGTAACTCATTGAACAAATGATGCCGCGACCTGCTTTAAACATTCACTTCTAGTTCTAACATGGTACCGACTGGAATTCCGGAAGAACAAGTCATGATTCGTGAACAGTGCAGGAAATCAAGGTACCTGGCTGCATGTAGATAGATGTCAACAGCATTAGTTGCTAGGAAGGGGAAGACTTATACAAGCAATTTTAGACATTTGATAGTGTTTAGCATTTTTGTTGCCTTTAGAGTTTGATATAAATTTCAAATTGTGCTATGTACAAAATGTTGGTTTCACAATGAGAAGAAGCATTCTATCTCTTTACCACTTTGTGGTTGTAATAATATTATGTTTCTTAATTTTCGGTTGGAAAATGGGAAGGGAAAAAAACAAAAGAGTACTTGGAGAAATCTGATCTCATAACATCACGAATATCAGATAATTTGATGATTGCTTTGTGGAGCACCTTAGATGGGCTTACACAGTTTTAGTAGATATTGCTTGTAGAAGCTGCGGTGATTTCCTGCGAGTCTGAAAGGCCGACAACCACGTTTCTGTAAATTCAAGAACCAGAGTGGATTTTGGCTGAATACCCTCATTTAGGTTATGCTGCAACTAGTGGGAGTCTGATTTTGCCACCACATATCAAAATTTCAGCTGCTTTTCCATTAGCATTCTTTAATTTTCACAATCTTGAGAACAGATGAGAGTAACTTTAATGCATCGCTCATTCTGTTAGCTGAGGCCTCCCGTTTAGCTCCTTAGTCAGAAAGTAGCGATTTGACAATTTATCGTTCAAAGAAAATTACTGAAAAAAGTTGCAATTCATGATTTTGAGAAATAATTAATTCATTAATACTGGAAATTGAACATAATTTTCTGCAATCTGGGCAAATGTCGGTATATGAGTTAGCTACACTCAAGGAAGCAGAATAGCTGATTCAAGAAGGGTTACTGCTATTGAGTAGAGTCTGTATTTACAAGAAATAGCTGTCCTGGAGCAAATTTGCCTCTTAGTTTGATAATTGGATAACAAAATAAACTAGTATCATCATATAGAAGCAAACAAATACAAGGAAAAGGGCAAGAACTACTGCCCTTGAGGAACAGAAACCAGCAACTTCATAATCTCCGTCACTAGTTTCTGCAAAGAACTCAGAGATCATTACTATTAACTACCCTGCTTAAAGAAATGAGGACTCCTTAGCATATTGCTCACTATTAACTACCCTGCTTAAAGAAATGAGGACTCCTTAGCATATTGCTCCTGCTTTTGGCAGAAGCACTACATGGTAGCTTGCAGGAGGGATTTAGTGAGTTTGCTTTGCAGATCCATTCCACTTCCCACCGAGACAAGCAGGGGAATCAATACAGGGTTGGCAGTCATATGCCATCAGCAAACAATAAACACTCAACTCGAACCAACTTTTGTTAAGCCCGCCATGTAAGTTATGTAAACCGTCCATAGGTACGAAAATGAGTTGATTACCAGTGGCTGCAGAATTTAACACCAAAAATCATAACCCATCTTCTAACAAGACATGTACAGAATTTAGATATCAATAAATCTCCTTTGCCTAAAACGATGAAATGAGAGTGGAGTGAGGAAGAACGAACCAATAGTTAGGACCTCACCTGTAGATGAACAGGGATGAATTTGAATGTCACAAAATCGCAAAGTGGCCAGTACATAATGCCATTAATCATTGTAGGGAGCAAATCACGTTTCAATCTCGCAATAATCTCTGAACCACTTTCACCTGAGAAAGACAATATACAGTGCAACTTATTAGAACTGGTGTCATACTCAGTTCTTGATAAGAGGGTTTACAAGAGAAAACAAGATCCTTTCATCATGTATTATGTGCTGTACTCACAAAAGGTAGCATAATAATACTATAACAAGTTTTATGTTCACAATTACATAAAGGGTTTCCAGCCATTGAAATAAACACGGACTACATACTGAAAGCATCCATTAATATAGAACATTCAAAGTCCTCACTTCAGAGAGATCTTCTACACAATTTAATGAATATAGATAGGTCATCGAACGGGGCATAATAGAAGTAACAATGCTCTAATGAGAAGCCGATCGAGTCCATAGCATCAGAAGTGAGATCCCTATTCGCCATTCCAGGAAATTACAATTGCCTACCAGAACAGCAAGTGTTGTGCAAATCACATTCAAGACCCTTCAAACGGGGGCTGCGGAGGAGTTACCAGCACGCAGAATACAGACTTAACACACTACATTATGCGATCTTTGCAAGAAGATGCTCTCTACACATTAAATTGTTCAGAGTATCCAAATATTCTTCAAATAGACACTGAACACTTTTGTGGTACCTTGCAGAGCAGCATTCACGGAGAAGAATATAACAGTCATGGTAGGCCCATACGACGTCTGCCCCAATGCCATTTTCTTAAGCGTCGACAAAAGATCACGCTTAGGGAAAACTGTCGACATAAAATTGTACCAATAATGCACTGAAGGCCCCAATATCAACATTCCATATCCAGCCATCCGCAGAGTTCTAATCAGATCATACTGTTCTGAACTCTCCCCTACAATCGTCTGTACATAAAAGATAGATTCATAGTATATCGGTCAATTAAATCATCTAGAAGAACCTAACAAAGCCTACTTTCTTGTATCAAAGCAATAGGAAATGAAAAAAGAACTCTTTTTTCCGTTAATAGTAATAAATCAAAAGAACAGGTAAAGGTAATTCTTCATCCATCAAATGAAAGAACGGTATACCTGGGAGGATACATCGGCCGCGGTGTAAATGAGAGCGGAGGTGATGCTTTTGGTGGAAATGGGTCGGGTCTTGAGCATGCCCAAGTACCACCCGACCAACCCGGATTTCTGGGGAGACGATGATGCACTCGAAGAGAAACGAGATGATAGCATGCTAGGAGCCGAAAACCCAGTCTCTTTCGTCTTGCGGAAAGTGGAGTGTGTAAAACGGGAAAAGCGTTTGGGTTGATGGAGGTGGTTACCAATATTGTTGGGGGCTGCAACTGGGTCGGGTACGGAGCGTCTGAAACTACTCCTCCATATGCTGTGTATGGGACGGTGGTGCCCCTGGGTTTCGAGGAGTCCGTTTCTTACTAATGCAGCGGCCATGGATTCCGACGAAAGATCTCCGCCGTGTGGGGTTTTAGGGAATGGGAGGTTTCGGATGAAAATAGACGACAAACGGTAAATATGTGGGGACGGAAGGAAAGGTCGCGGTTGGAAATTTTTGGTGTTCTTCAGCGTGGGCGGGGTGTCCAGTCCGTATACGCCTGAGTGGGTGTGAGTTGCACGCGCTTTAAGGAATAAATTATTACCCATTTTTAGTGTAATTATATATAAATTATACATGTCTTAAAAAATTACGTCTAATTCTTTTTGGATATTTGTTTTAATACAACAAATATATTCACTCATCTTCCAAAATTTATGTGATATGTTGATATCAATAAGAAAAATGAATTTAAATTTATACTTAACTCAATTAATTTCTAATAAGGCAAATAAATACGCTTATACGAAATATCGATTTTAATAAATTGATATTTTAAATGTGCTCTGATATCTAATTATCGTTAGAGATAATAATTATACTGTCATTCTTTTAAATTTTGTATAATTACACGTAAACTCATGTGGTTTAGATAATCGGATTTAGTATCGAGAATGTTTGTTTTTTGTTAAAAAATAAATTCTCATGTCAGTTAAAATTCATCAAATTTGTCGATATAAAAAAATAAATAAAAATATATATTTACTCTCGATTGACTTAATATTTACTTATTACATATCAATAAATATTTCTCATCGAAATACCTCTATAAGAATGAAAATATACATCCGCACATACATTATCGTATAAATATTTAAGAGAATAATTTAATTAAAAAAATTTATTTAACCTACACTAGCTAGATAATAAGTCAATTATGAGTAATATATTTTTTTATGAATATTAGTAAATTCAAAAAAACATTTTGAAAAATATAAAAAATTAATTTATATAAACAACCATAAATAAAATTTTCAAATCATAAAAATTTGACGTGTTATATGGAACTTGAGGGGATAGCAAGTAATGTTTTGAAGGAGCGAGTGTAGCATCATCACTGGTGCGGCGAGTAGATAAAGAAATACACGTGTTTCGTCGCGTCATTGCTCTTTTACAGTTTTTGACAAAAAGAAAAGGAAAAGAAATGAGTAGTTCCAGGAGATTGGGCAACCCCTTGCTAGCCACCACCCACCATCTATCGACACGTGTCCCTTCAACCCAACACGTAAGCTCTCTTTGACACCTGCCAATCTTCTCAATTATGAAAATCCCCTTTCTTAAAGATAATTAAATAATGCGAACTTGAAATATTATTTATATATATATTATTAATAAATTCCAAAAAATGATGAAGAGAAGATCATTTTTATTTTAAAATATTTAATTTAAACAGTTAAAAATATAAGTTGCAAAAAAAATATTTTTTTTAAAACTTATTTTCAATAAAGAAAAATAAATAAATACACTTAACTTAGACTATTACAATCACCTCTTTAGATGTGTCAAAATTTTTGGACAAAAAATATATCTATACTCGATTTTTCCAGTAACACTATTTAATATATAAGAAATATTCATAATAAATTAATCACGTTTTATCATTTTTATAATTACTTTTTCAAATTAAATTTCATCAAAACTACATTTTAATAAAAGTTTATATTTACAACTTTTAATCCCATCCTGATTATTAATCGCCTCATTATCCATTTAAATTTGTTATTCTTTCATTAAACTTAAAAAATTAAAATAAAATTTTAAATATAATCTGCAATTGTATAATTAATTATATAGTTATAAAATAAATTAATTAATTTAAAAATGAATAATACAATAATGTAGCCAAACTCTACCTAAAAATTGATGTAGAGTAGGAGGGTAAACATCACTTTTTGTTTCTCAATTATGCCACTTATTCAAATTTGGTCCATCATATTTCTTCCTCATAAGACTTAGTCTCTCAAGTTTATATATTTCATCATATTTGGTCCATGTTTAAAAAAATAAAAAAATCATTTTTGGTATCTACACCACTACACCGAGTCCACCATTGTTTTTTTTTTTCTAACTAAAATGTTACTTGACCTTATAACTTATTTTAAAAACGGTTTTAGTTGCCAAAAGAACTTAAACTCAAGACCTTACATAAAAAAATTCAATGTCTTCACCACCCCATCAAATGAACCACTTAATTATTTTAATAAATAAAACTTACACATACATAAATGTAAAACAAAAACACGTTAAAAATATCTCAAAATCATACTAAAAATCTCAAAATCAACCAAAAAAATCGTTGACATTCTAAATATCCTAATAATAAAAATTAAAATAAAATCAATCAAAATAACACAAGCATCTAACAATGTTATAAATAACTACACATAAAAGTACATTAAGAAAAGACATAAAATTCCAAATAAAATATAAACGTGATGTCGTCAAATACATAAAAACAATCTTGAAAATATTTGAACATTATTTAAAATATAATTATAAAATTGTTTCATCACAACAAGAATATTTATTGCTTGCCGTTTAATTTTAGTTGAATATTTGAAGACATAAAAATTTTGCTTCAATGTCATGGGTTCAAAACCATTTGACACCAAAAAATTTTTTTTTAAAATTCCATTAGTTTAACAATTTAACGAAAGGGACCAAGAATGAAAAAATATAAAATTTAAAGGACTAAATTTGAGTAGAGATAAATATAAGGGACCAAATCTGAATAAATTGTATAATGGAATGAGCAAAAGTGATGGTTACCTAGAGTAGGATGAGGAAGTACACATGTACAGTTAATTAAAATTATTTATTCAATTAGACGACCTAAGTTATGTGATATATCAAACAATTGAACGTGATGATTTAAGTACTACTCTCGATCAAGTCATATCATGTGACTGGTCGGTACGTACTACTAATAAAGAGGTGCATACATACATACCTATTTCAAATTTTCAATTTCAAGTAATAATAGAAATCTTAAAAAACGGGTCAATGTCATTTTACGTGATTTAGATGTGTGTGCTACTCTAAATACGCCTTGATTAATCAAAAACACATCCCGCTCGCAGAACAACAATACAAAAAAGTCTCGATTATTACTATTTTTAGATTGTAAGTTAATAAAAATAAATGCATAATTTGTTTGAAAATCGTAATTATTTTCAAAGGTCGTAAGAAGATAATTTCGACAATCAAGTATAAATATTAAAGCGGTTGGTATAGTTTTTATTTTTAGCAAGTAAAGAAAAGCAGAAGAATAAATAGTTTAAGTATATAAAATATAAAAGTGAATATTATTTTTTTTATGATGGTTGTAATTAAAATAAGTGTGAGAGGGTTTCACTCACCTAAAAACAAAAGGAAAGGAGTAGGTTTATTTATTGAATTCAATGAGATTTTAATTATGCTTTTAATGATAATAATAATAATAATTCCATATGAATGTAATCTGATCAGCCATATCGCGGAAATTTTTATTGCTTCTATAGCTTCAAAAACTAACACAAGATAGGAGGAGGAAATTAAAATTTAATTATAAGAAAAAAAGAGAAAAATAATAAAATAAAAGGAAGAAACCGAAACGGTTTCGTGGATTCAAACCCCAAGCACCGACGTACGTTGGATTTGCGAAGGAGAAACACAGAATCGGCCGACTGAAATTCCAAATTTCTATACATGAACAGGCTTGAAAATTGAAATCGAAAAGGCACAACATAAACAGAAAGACGATTTATCTGTAGGAAATCAGGGGATTTGCTTCTTCCCGGGGCGGTCGGCGGCCTTGAGAGTCTTGTCGATGAGTTTCCTGGCCTTGCGACTGCGAATCTCGACCTTAACGCTGGCGCTCTTGTCCATCTTTACGTACGGCTTCTTCGACTTCTTCAACGATCGCACCTTGGATTTTATCGACGCCACCAAATTCTCCAACTGAATTGCCATCTTCAGTCCCAAAAGTGTAGGTAGGAGTAGAGAGAAACTAAGAGTTAGCTTAGCTTCATGGAAGGGTATGGGGATAGGTGAGATTGGATGATGGGGGTTTTGAATCTATGGGGAAGAGAGGGAAGGAGGAAAGAGTGAGGAAAGTGGTGAATGGGAGCTGAAGAGAGAGTGTAAGGTTGGTCTGAGCAGTGGTATTTAAGGGGTTGGTTGGGCGTGGGAGAGAGTGTAAAATGCTCCGCTAATGTTTTGGGTTCATATTCATTATTCACTCTGAAAATACAGTTGGGAATTTCTTTTTATTTTATTTTATTAGTAATAAATAAATAAAAAATGTATGTGTTTGATAAATAATTTTACAAAAGAATTTATAAATTTTAAAAATAAGAATTTACAAAGTTATAAATAAATCCTTTTAAAACAAAATAAAATTCTCGATTTATTTTCAATATGTTTTAAATTAATTTATAATTTAGTAACATATTATAAATGTCATAACTGTATTTTATTCAAACACTTCAATCTTATTATTTTTTTTTTCCCAAAAGACATAGCATCTTATAAGTTTAGAAAAATATTTGTAAATTATAAAATGTTACAAATAAATTGCGTCAAACTCAAAAGCCCTCTTAATTAAAATTTAAACATTGGAAGGATAATGGTTTGAGGCTGTGTGATGTGATTAGTTTATAATTTATTGTCAAAAATATAAGTGGATGAAAAGACAATTGACAAAGACATAATAATGCTTTCTTATTTTCCAACATTTGAAATTATCTTGAAATGTTGTAAAAAAGAAAATTATATTTTCAAAATCAACCTTCAATAATAAATAATGATGTGACACCATTAATTAAAAAAACTATACAAGTCTATTTATTTTGTGAACTCTAATATGAAACTTTGCATCCAATGAAATGGTTTTTGGGGAGAGAAACAGTGTAATGAATGTCCCAATTCTTGTAAGAACAATTTTAAATAGAAAGAAGAACATCATAACGAAATTCAGTTCGATTCTGATTGTTTTAAACTTTTAGGCCACTTTTACTTTGGATGATTAACCATGATATCATGGTTAATCACCTTTTTTTTGTTTACTTTTTTTTATTAGCTTGTGATTAGTGCTTCAAACTTGGTATATGATGTGATTTTTTCATGATAGTAATCACAATTTAATATATCCCATTTTAATCACATCACTCCAAATAAATGTGGCCTTAAGATGCATAATTTTGGAGGATTGTAAGAATTAATACTCCTCACCCATTCCTATTTAGTGTTATAAGTTATAACCACTTGCACCCACAAATCTGTACTTAAACATTATGTCACGTGATCAATATGCATATCCTTAATTTCTTTATTTGCATTCTCATTTTCTACTTTTATTTTATGAGCATCCAGTATTATTATATCGAATCGGATTGAAAATTCAACATGCCAATTTAATGTACTAATTTTTTTATTCAATTCAATAAATAATAAAAACTTTTCAATTTGTTTGATACAATAATTAATTGAATGAATAAAAAAAAAAAACAACGGTAAAAGTGTTATTACTGTATAACCACTCGTTTGATTCCCAATGTTTCTGGTGTTAATACTGTTTCGATTTAATTATGGAACTCTGTCCATCCCTAACTTCTCAAATTCATACGAAAAATTATAATTTTACAAGCTGAGGAGGAAAAAATATTACTAATATTATTAATTAAAATGTAAAAGATGTGAAAGTAATATCCTTCTTATGCCTCAAGTCAAAGTACCAACTCAATTAATTTGACTTTAATGCACAATTAACCAAAAAAACAAAATAAAATCAATGAAATTAAAATTGGAGTCAAGTTTGGCAGCCACAAAATGTTCAACAGCGGTCACTTCATTCTAACCACATGACCAAAGCAGCTATATATATCTATATATACGCAACTCTAGTCAATGTTACAGTAACTGGAAAAATTGGTTGCTGATTTCACATATGTCCATTTAATAGACATAGAATTCAAAAATATTATAAAAAAACATAGAGAATAATGCCGTTGCGCACTCTAAGAAGTAATAAACTAGAACAGAATGTATCTGGAGGAATTCATTTTCAACCAAAACTTACCTTTCAAGAACAATGAATGTACCAATGAGTCCTGACCTTTGACATTGTGATTGCTTGATAGAATTGGAGGGGTCAGTAGAAGAGGCCACGAGTCGCGTTTTACATTACAAATTTGAAAGTACGGACTGAGGATTGAAGAGGACGATGTGTGGGACACAGTTCTGGAAGCGTGGATTCTCCCTCCTGTTGAGTAATCAAGACAATGACAGCGTTGTATGATATAGATTTAAGTATTGGAAATCTTTCGGTAATCAAAGTCAACGAATATAATAAGCAGTAATCACTTGTATTAGAAACAAGAATGAAGACTTGAGACTTCAGCTCAGATCCGGGACTGACTCAGCAGACCCCTAGAAAAATACCTTTTTTTCCTCTGAGCTCTGGGAAATATGTTTATTCAATGGGAAAAATAGTGCTTGAGACCTGGAAAACCACAAGAAGCCTTCCCCAGTTGAGATACTTCTGCTTGCATTTTGATTTAATAAGGAGTTGTCGGTACTCTGGAGATGGCCACTGGGTTACAAGAATGGGCAAATGAGCATAAAGATAAGAAAAAGGAGAGAGATCAAATTAAAGGCAATAATAATAGGAAAAACAAATCATTCGTCAAACTTCAGATGCAACATTTATCTCCCTTCTCTTTGATGTACGACAAATATGTGAAAGGATTTGTACGACGTCATTGACTAATTTATGCAGAATTGATTGACTTAGAATAATTTGTGGAACAGATGAAGTCCACATTTCCAACCTCACAATTATGTAGGCATAATCCTGAAGATTAACTTCCGAATTTGGATGTAATGCAGCTACATTCAAGAAAGTCATAACCAATCAAAGGTGAACAAATATACTGCGGTCAGACACAAAAGGTAGGCTAATGCATAAAGGACATCTCGGAAGCGAAAGCTAAAACGAAAGGCAGAAGCACCAAGCCACAAAAATCCTTCAACGTCTATCGACATACAAAGTACTACATGTGCTCAACATATTAAACATGCTAAAACCCAAGATATGAATCTTGTAACTATTTACGGGCAGTCGGGCACGCAAGACAATATTCAAATGTAAGTGCCAAAGGAGAAAAAAATAACTGTAGCGCTATTCATTAAAGGCTTTGAAATTTAGTGCAATACCTTTGGTCTCATACAATGAAGGTCCCTCCAGAAAGCAGGGTACCACAAGAAAAGTACTACGCTAAGAAATCTTAAGTAAAGAGGGTGAATCAAGCGGGAAGATATAGAGTTCCAGACTAATGTGATGTTAAGTAACGCGAGAAATATATAAAATCCATCTCCATAAGAACAGAAAGCTTCCCCGAAGTGCAGTCAACTGCTGGCAGTTTGCTGGGAGTCAGACCATAACATCAGAGCTGAAAGGAGAGCCAGTGTAGCAGTTTCAACACGCAGGCGAAGTGGACCCAGACCAACAGCAATTGCACCAGCCTCCATTATCGAATTCAACTCCTCCTCAGTGAAGTCTAAATATAGAAGGTTTACAATCAATTGCAAGTGTTAGAATGGCAAAAAAAACAAAAAAAAAGTAGCCACACTATTGATGAATACTGAAATTTTTTACCCTTATCTAGCTAAGGGGGGTTGGGTTCGAAACATGGAGACTAGTAGCTACTAACCTCCTTCTGGTCCAATTATTATGACCCCACTAGGTTCTTTTTGTAGAGAACTCAATGTATTAAAAACAGGAGTAGCCTCCGCAGCAGCCACAAAAGATAACCTTGAGAGCGCTACCTAAATGTAAGATAAGGAGGAAAACGTAAAAACTCACATGAAAGAGAAGACAAAGATTAAGTTGTAATTTGCAGCTAAAGATATAAGCTATACAACAATTTAAACAATTTCAGATGATAATTACTAATGAGGATAAAAAAGATACTTACGACCGTCAGGAGTTCACCCACTACAATAGGAGGCTTCAAAATCATTTCATGCAAGCGTTGACCTGTACAAAAGTAGCATTTGATGAACAATAAGAATGAGATCATCTAATTATTATCACGATAACGATTTCAAATGATCAATCTGAAATGAGGGAACTGCAGGTTTTACTTTGCTTCGCTGCAGCTAGAATAACACGCTGCAGTCTGTCCACCCGATTTTCTGATATTGACTGAGAGCGCTCAGTCAATAAAGGAGTAACACTGGATGCGCCAAGCTCCTAAGAAGCATTGATTGAGAGGAAGGAAATCAATAGTGTCAATAGGAGTTGCAATTATAAAAATAGACCATCACAAACAAATAAAGAGCATACAGTGCATTTCTCCACTAGCCAATCAGCTCGGCCTCCCTTTAATGTGCCTTAATGGAAACAATTTACAAGAGTTATAGAAGCCCAACAAACAGGTAAATGCATGAAAGGGAAGAAAAACAAAGATGATTCTCTGGAACTCACTGAAAGCAGCAAAAATATGCCATTGTGTGGTCTTAGGAGAAATTAATTTTGGGTTCTCCAGCGCCATAAAATCTACCCCTGCACGATCGATATTCTCTATGCGCCCGCCCACCAAACCTCCCTTTCCATTAAATAGCTCTACCCTTGCAAAATAAAAACCTAGATGAATAAAGCCACCCAAACTGATAATAAATTAGAGGAGTTATTGAGAAGCATTCTCATGAAGAAAACAAAATGGTACATCTTGAGAAACTTCATTGCTTGCATGCATCTTCACCAATTACATCATCTCAGACCCTGGGCAAAAACTTTCACAGCAAACTTTTGTGAAGTTTGCCCATTAGAAAAACAGAGCCTAGTATCTCCCATCTTCTAAAAATCATCACTCTCTGCTTATATTTAAATTCTACATGACTGATCAATTCTTGCCTGCCGTGTTGCTCCACATAAGAACATCAGAAAAAGAAAAAGCTAACTCCAAATATGGACCATAACCCAGATTAAATCAACAAACGATACTGTGCCACAGTAATTTAACTTACTCAGAATTACACGGATGGTTTCCTCCTTTACTCCCTATTCTTGGATTATATATAATGCAAGTAAAAGAAGTATAGCAATGAGACAAGTTCTTGATATCCTCTTTATTGCAGGAATCAATCTAAACCCCAATATATCAAGATTATGGACCTTATACCAGAACTAAGACAAATAACAATACCTCTAGTGAAGTCATACCTATCGTTAATTCCTAACCTCAGAACCCTAGTCATGTGCCAGAATTCATCGCCTTCCACACGCACAACACCACCCTGCAAATCATGAAAGCAAGCGCTTAAAATACATTTATACACACAAAAAGAAGGGAAAAAAAAACACGCACAAAGAGAAAAAGGAAACTGAATGTGCCTTGGAAGGGGGTAAGGTTTCGGAGAAGAAGCGAGGAAGGCCTCCGCGTGACTGGTTGGTACAGTCTGAAGACGATGATGAGAATGCCCGCAAATTCAAATGCAACGAAGAGCGGTTCAGTAAGCTGAACAGGCGTGAATTACAGCCTAGTGTCAGCATTTGCAGAGCTCAGCCTCACACGGCCAGCGGGTTGCGCGGGAATCCTTTTTCTCTAGAAGAGGGTTTTGCGGGTAGACCCCCTCCGTTTCGATTTTCTCCTATCCGCTACAGTTCGACAGATTGTAAATCGAGTTTTCAACTTGATGACAAAGTTAAGTGAGTATTACACAGAAATCGCGTTTAAGGGTCTTTGAGGTCCTAAGAAGTAGGAAAAGGATTTAATATGTTTATGTTAAATTGTTTGAAGGAATTAAATTGCGTATTTTTCTTTTTATTTGGATCGTAAAATTAAATTCCAAAGGAAGAATCATTATATAATATAATATTACTAAATCATTATTCTGTTTATTTTGATTTAATATAATAAATTATGAGTGAAATTAAATTACAATAAATCAAAATGAAAAGAATAAGAACCAAATTGAAATATGCATTTCTTAAATACTAAACATCTAATATTTATCATCAAGACATTTGTATTGATTGTAGCATCAACCCGACCGGGTACCCTTTTGTTTCTCAAAACTAGAAACTATTTCAGACAAACGTGGTATGATCTGAAACAATAAAACTCAATATAAAAGGGTTTTGAACTGGACCAGAGATGTCTCTCATTGCAATTTACAGAGTCAAAAGAGAGAGAGAGGCTTATGCCTAGTAACAGACTATCCACAATAGCCCCAAAAACAGTTTTACTATTTGCTCTTCCTCATACCCATCAAAAGTAATAACATATACAAGCACCAATACCGTCGACCGTTCCCACTACTCCCCCACCTTCGTTCAGGCAAATCATCAAACACTAATCGTCACACTCCTCCTCACCCTCATATCCACCCCCCATCTCACACACTTTATCCCAAACACCTTTCTCCACCGGCAGAACCGACAGCCTCGGCTGCCTGAACAGCGAGAACTCCACTCCCTTCAACTCCTTCTTCATCTCCGCCAGCCCCACCGCCGTCTTCATCTCCCCCACCGCCTTCACGTCCACCGCACCGCCACCCTCGCCCTCCTCGTACCATCCCCGCACCACCTCAACCACCCCCACCACGCGGCGGGACTTCGCACCCGAATGATAGAAGAAACACAGATCCCCCACGCCCATCCCCTTCATGTACTTCTGGGCTTGCTTGTTCTTCACCCCGTCCCATTTCGACAACCCCCCGTTGGCAGCTTGATCGTCCCACGACCACTCCCCCGGCTCTGTTTTCAGTAGCCAGTAATTTTTCTCCTTTCCCATTTTTCCACCTCTCTCTTTCTTCTGTGCAGTAATTTTGTTTCTCTTATCGACATTTAAGGGGAGGGAAATGTTACGGCGGGAAGCAAGCACATCTGTTCATTGTTTTTGGCGCCAAAAATTAATCACATCTGTCATTTCATCACCTACTAAGCACACGTGGCGCATCATAATATAATTTTATTTAAGAAACTAATTATTATTTCAAAAAGAATATATTATTAGATAAAATAAAATTAAAATTGATAAAATAATTCTAAATTTGTTACTCTGCTCCTTATAATTCTTGATAAATTACAACAATCTTTCCTGATATTAATAATTTTTCAAAAAAATATTTATAATTATGTGAAATTTCAGAAGATGAAAGATAATTATTCATATTCTCCCACTTATTTTATATTATAAGCAAGAACACGCGCGTAGCAATCCCAATTTATATACATAAAATTATATAATAATAGTATTATTGAGATTACATGCACCCAATCCTCAGAATTCCCATCCAATCCATACATTGAAACATTTTTGCAAACAACTGTAGAAGTAATTAATGTACACCCTCCCTTCAAAGCTGAGATTTTTTTTTTTCTAGAGGGCACAGATTAAATACATATACATAAGCAAGCTTTATGATGACAAACACATGCAAGATGTATGAAGAATTTTCACATCGGAAAATGTTGGTCTGTCATGGCTGCTTCTGCTTCTGTGTATAGATGTAATCAAGTTGAGCTTCCAGCGTTCTTCTCATCATGCACTCGTCTTCTCCCAGCCCCACGCATTTGTCCCGATCCATAACCACCTTCTGCGCTTCGTTGTGATCCTAATAACACCACCACCATCGAGTAAACATCAACAACAACAACAACAATAAGCATGCAATACATGAACGTGTGTGTGTGTGATACTCACAGCGCGTTGAGTCTCCATGGGAGTGACGTCGTGGAAGGCGGGACCAGGGCGGGCGGGGCCGGGGCCGGGACGGGCTAGGACATGAGAGAATGCTAGAAGTAGGAGGAGAGTGGTAGTGAAAAGGGTACCGGTGGCCATGGCCATGTTAATTACTCCTCAATTCTGCGGTTCTAATTGAACTTGGTGGAGGTTGGAGGTTAGTGTTTTTATAGGAGGTGGAGGGTGGATGAGATGAAGCGATGGTGGAGAGGATTCAACTAAAGTTGGAAATTGAAGGAGGGACGGCTGGAGTCGTATTGGAGTGGCTACAAATATGGTCGGCCCTTGTTTTCATGTGGATGTATGTTTAGGCAAAGGAAACCAATCTAGACCAAATCTAGAAACACGCTACATTTGGCGTTATCAAAATCTCTTGAACGTTACTGCTCCGCATGGACTTGGCTTATTGCTGTCTAGAAGTCATTAGGTCTAAAGACATACATATGTTTATTTATTTTTCATTATTATTTTCAGGGAGTGAGAAATTTTTGGTTTTAGCGAGTTATGGGTACATTATTATACTTAATTTGGTCTATATTTACATAAGAAGTAATTAGAATGATATTACACATGGTATAATGATGTCAGTTCTTGCAAAACAGAGAAAGTGAAGAAAAAAATATCTTTTTTTTTCCATAAACAAACTATGATCAAAGGAAAAAGCATGTCCTGAGTTAAAAATTGTGGGGAAGAAATCAACAATCAGTGATGACTTCCATGGCTTCTGGTCCTTGTCATTGTAGGGAAAAACTTCAGAGAAAGGCTAACAATTTATAACAATTGTAATCATAGGGTGAAATCCAAACATCTATATATATATACATATTTCCAGTAAACTTACAACTACTTACAGATCACCCCTGAAAAATGGGGCGCCAAAAAATGAACTGGAGAAGGTTCCTCCTCCATTGGGGAAAAGAGTGAGGAAACATATCAAGAAGAGCACACAACCCCAAGCAAACCGGTCGTCTCCCAACGGGGTGATCTCGTCCTTTGCAGGGATCTCCTCTCCCCCACGGAAGAACGTTGCAAAGAGCCCCCATGCCAAGCAGAGTACACTTCCACTTAGGCCACCGATGCCAAGCAGCAGTGAAGTAGCGAAAGATAATAAAGCAGCGGTGCTTCTTCCGAACATAGCTTGGGCGATGCGGCCTCCTTCGAGTCTTCCACATGGGAGCAAGTTCAAAGAAGTCACAACCATGCCTGTTGAAGAAAACATCAGTGTTTATCTAGTTGAGTATTGTTTTTAATGTGGAGGGACGGCAGAAAGGAATGAGAATCATGCTCCTGTGCAGCAGTCAGGGTCGATTCTTTGATTTTTGACTTAGATTTATGATACAAATGCAAGCAAATATTATGCAAGTTTCTGATCAAGTTCGAAGTTGTTTGTGGAGAGGAAGAACCAAATTATAACAAGGATGTACTCTGGCTTTATTTAGATACTAACCTAGCAGTCCAGCAAAAGCAAGGGGATCGACAGGGACACCGACACCTTCAACTGCATATGGCAGCACATTGCCAAGATCGTCCGTGTATGGTCCAATCACATATTGGATAAAGGAAAGAAGGGGATTATTGTAAAAGAACTGAGGCCTTATGTACCTGAAAGGAAAAGGTAGAACTGACATTGGTACAAAGAAAAAGAAACACACAGACAAGAGACACGTCACACAAGCATACAAACGCGCAAAGTTGCTTACAGTGCATTGTCACCCCCATTAAAACTGCCATCAGCTATAAAAGCAGCAACAGCAAGGACCAATGATGTTAGATATGCACTGGCTGTTCGTGCTACTGGAATATCAAACAGAGCCTTCTTATTAGGCAGCAAAGACTCGTAGTTATTCATAACACCAAGGCATCCAGTCCAGTTTGATGGAACGAGGAAAGAAGGACTGAGTTTGACACCGTAACGTGCTGCAGTTACTCTTGTTGCTATCTAGAAGACAGTAAACGGAAATAAAAATTAACAAATGAAAATTTTGATTCAAACTATCAAACCGGCACAGAAAATCTGTATCTAACTGATATGCACAGCGAACACAAACAATTATCTCAAGACTCATGATATCTAGAAGAGCCAATTTAAGAACCAGAAGTTTGAGGGACTAGCGTGGTAGGTACCTCAGAGACTGCCAAAATGGTCAAGAATCCACCAAACAGAGGTGCGACATCAGCCAGGTAGTCATCAATGGTTGCATTAGGCTTGAGGAAGAAGCCACTCGTCAAAGCAATTGTCCCAAAAGTCGTGACGCATAACGCTATTGCACTAACATAACCCCAAGGAGTACTTAGTTTCGTAGTCTCAAACTGAAGATCCATCTCAGACTTTGGTTGCACCACGCATGCCTTAGAAATAGCAACAGCCGTCAAATTAAGTGTCAAGACAGTAAAAGAATATCAAATTTAAAATTTTAAAACTAATCTAACAAAGACGTAATGTGCAGTACTGGTAATTGACTGATTCATCAGCTAGTCCCAAATACCTGCTTTGTGATCTCATCAGTTTTCTCCTCCATAAACCATACCACCACCTCTCTTTCCTGCAGCTTCTGATAACTTCTTCTCCAACTTAGGTATAACTTCTTCTATTGGTTTCCTCAAATTTCCAATAAAGATTCCACCATCTCCAAATCTTCTGACGTCCGTCGCGAAAAAGGAATCAAACCCGAAACAGCTCTTCAACTGCAATTCAGAATACACCAAAACAGGAGCATATAATTAATACTTTATACTTAAACAAAGTAATCTAAGTTGTCTATAGAAAATTCAGATAAAACTTGGAAAGAATGCATACAGTCAATTAAGAAAAAACAAAATTTCAGTTACTACCTTGTTAAGATCAAGAGCCTTGAAAGTCTCCTCTGCTTTCTCCAACCTCTCTTTCTCTCTCGACAAATTGTCACGAACCAAATTGTTAAAGAAACCAATAATTGGATTGTCACTTCTCTCCCGATCAAGCTGCTTGAGCTTCCTATCAGCCCTTTTCTTCTCAAGCTTTATCGCAGCCTCAATAGAAGGATTCCCCATGAAATTCTTGAACTCATCATCACTCTTCCAATCCATTTCTTGCAGCTTTTCTTTCTCCTTCTGCTCAGACTCATTGCCCTCACCTTTAGAACTACTCAACCCGTCTCCTATATGCAAATCTTTCTTCTCATTCACATCAGTTTTCCGCTCCTCAACGGCCAAAGAAGAGGAAGAGGGCTCATTTGAATTCTCAGCCTCAACACAAAAATTCAATCTTTTGCAAGAAAACTTGGTTCTCTCCCCAAACCGATGTCTGCTAAAGGAAGAGTAAGAAGACAAAGATGATAAAGAAAATGGGTTTTTGTCGAGAGCCCGTGAAGAAGAAGGACATGGAACAGAAGTAAAGAGAGCGGCAGCCATTGGAATGTAAAGGAAACTGATGTAGTCGTGAGACCATGGTGTGATCGCGGCTTTTTAGAGAAGAGCGGCATATGTCTGGAAAGTTGGAGGAGTTTCTGGAGAGAATAGGTGTCACTGGAGTTGAAGGTAATGACAAGGAGAATAGAGAAAGATGAACAATCCAACTCAAAATCAAGGGAAAAAAAGAAGAGAAGAATTTGTGTGGCGGAGGATTTGTTTTAGGGGTCTTGATTTGATTGAGACGTGAACTCTGGTGGGACTTGGATTTCCAGAAACTGCAAAACAGGTGACCGGATTCATGCATTTTTACCGGCCTTTTCATTTTGCCTCCGCAGATTAGTCCGGCTAAATTGAATAATAAATAGGTAGATACGATACACTTAGATTTGTGATTGGGTTCATCTATACTATTATCTATATTATTATAAAAAAAATTCATTTATCGTACCAATTTTAAAATATCTAAATTTATCCTTCATTTCATTTATTCTCTTTACAATTTTTTTAGTCAATTAAGTAATTTTAATATTTTTTAATTATTTATTTTTTTAACTACCCATTACTCCACATTCCTCTCTCACTTTAATTTTCACATTTATTATAATTTATTCTTTTCATAATTTTTTATTATTTTTTACAATAAATTTTTTTTATATGCTCGCGGGAACCGCGTGCAACAAAAACTATATATCTAAATCTAATCCAAATTAGAATTCTCTTTGTCTCCATCTCTACTATTTATTTCTTTATTTAAAAATAATAAAAATTCATTTTATTACAAAAAAAATGATAAATTAGATTCATAAAATTTAACAAAAAACTTTACATAAATTAATTATATACTTGATTAAAATAAATAAATGAATAAAAATTCTTACAATTCTAAGTTTTATTTATTTATTTATATTTATAGAGCCAAATAATGGAATGAGAAATAGATTGATTAGTTACTCCATCATTTTTTTCATAAGATTAATTTTTTTGTAACAAATACCCTTTTGTTTTTCCTCATACATAGTTGATCATATGTTACTCTTTTCTTTGTTTTTTTTCCTCATAAATTATATGGTTAATTTTCAAAATCAGATCAAATTAAATAAATATTATTATTATTATTTATAAAATTATATGTACATCACTTCATATAATGTTAGTGCAATATACTTTAATTGTGTAGTTGTGAGTTTTTTCGTAACTGAATAAAGATGTATTTATAATTAATATTATTACAATTACAACATCAAATGATGTACTTGTAATTTTATAAAGAGAAAGTAACATTAGGAAATATCGATGTAATTTACTATTTTTTGTTGTTATTTATTGTATTGTATTTTGTATGTTAGTTTTCTTAAAAATGATAATTATATATATAATTAAATTTATATTTTTTAAAAACCGAGCAGGTGAAATAAGTGAAGGGATATAGTTGAATGGGGCAAACTGTAATTTTGTTGCCCTCAATTCCTCGGAGGTGAACTATAGATACGATAACCGACCTTCTCCATCCCCGCTATAAACCCTTTTTTCTTCTGCGTTTCTTCTCCTTCTGACGCGAAGCCATGAAGATCAGATTGAGATCGTTCGAATCCAAAGAAACCCTAAAAATTGAAGCCCCAGATTCATGTTCTCTCCCCCAACTCAAGCAAATTGTTTCCCTAGCCCTCCCCAATTCACCTTCTCCCGCTTCAATTCGCCTGTCTCTTAATCGGAAAGACGAGCTCCAATCCGATGGCGGCGACTCCCTCCACTCCCTCGGCATCGCCGCTGGTGACCTGATTTTTTACTCTATTGAACAGGGCGTGAGTTCGAATTCCCAAAATAGCATTCTCACGGAAGCCGATTCGACTTCGGAACCAGGCTTCAAGGATTCTGAGTGTTCGATGAGCTTGACTGCCCAAATTACGCTTCCCGGGCTCAGAGTTCCGATTGTGTGATTCTGGATTCGCAGAAAGGGAAAATCCTGGATAGGGGTTCCGAGATGGGAGTAACTGTGGATGACATGGAAGTGGATGATGAATGTAATGAAAATAGTTGTGATGGGCTGTTAGCGGAGGTTGCTGACAAGTCGTTTTCTGTGCCTGGTTTTTTAAGGAAAGTGTTCATGGAAGAGTTGGGTGATGACTGCGGACGCAATCACAAGTTGATCGTTATTGCAGTTCACGCTGTTATGTTAGAGTCAGGTTTCGTGGGTTTCGATATGAATGCAAATGTGGTTGTTCGTGGTTTTCAGTTTCGTAATGAGTGGCCAGCGGGTTTGTTCAGGGTGTCTTTGTATTACACTCTACCACAAAGTCCTAGTGGTGCTCATGGGGAAGTGAATAAGAGTGTTGTGTTGAAATTTCAGAGTTTAGGAAAATTCATCAATGTTTATGGAACTTTAGGCAATGGATCAGAGAAGAGAGACACTTATTGGGTGCAATTGAATGAGGATGAATTGGTTCCTTTTCTGAATGTTGTATGGGCAAATTGTGGTACAACAGACAATATTAGTAGAAAAGATGGAAGCATTTCAGGTACATCACCGGAGAAAGAGGTGTTCAAATTTTGGAGGACTGTGAAGGATCAACTTGCATTGCCATTGCTGATTGATTTAAGTGAAGAGGCTGGTCTGGAGCCTCCTCCTTGCTTTATGCGGCTACCAACTGATCTTAAGTTGTATATTTTGGAGTGCCTGCCTGGTGTTGACTTGGCTAAAGTGATTTGTGCGTGCTCAGAACTGCGGTATTTGGGTTCAAGTGATGACTTATGGATGCTAAAGTTTGCTGAGGAGTTCAGCAATGAGAGAAAGGAGGCACAACAGAGTTGGAAAAAAGCCTTTGCCACGGAGTGGCATGGGCGGAAGCGTAGGAAGCGTGCAAGCAGAGATAGGGCCTCACCTTATTGGTCTGCTCCGTATCCTCCTCAATCTAGGATGAGAGGTTATGGCATGCCATTCGGAGTTCCAATAGTACCGCCGATTGTATGGGGCGAATATGATGTTGCACCTGCAATTGGGGTTGATGTGCACACTAGGCTCCAAGGCTCGGTAAACCATCCAAGACGGAATTTTTCACCGCTCTGTAATTTAGGGGTTCGTGGTGGTAGGTTTATTTAAGTGTGGTGTTACTGCTTTAGGGATATGTTTATCATACTATGTATATTGGCTTATAATAATCGGCAAACAGCAAGTTATATATACTTTTTGTGCTTGGGTTGTAAGTATCTATTTGTTTTCTCACATGTTCAGTGTTATATAACATTGAGTTTGGTTATTTTATCCTAATACTATTTCAGTATGTGTCATCTCTCTTCTTGATAATCCATATGCTTTTATCCGTATATAACATTGTGAGATCAACTTCAACAATCATATCTTGTTACAAACTGAGGCTGTCCGTAAGTCACAATGCCGCACTTAAAAAGGCGGTCTCTATTTAAATCATTTGATGTTGATAAAGGATTGGCAACCAAGTGTAGAACCTATATTGTACCATATAGTTTGTACCTGTATTAGCAGCACGGAGAGTGCGCTTGGACGCACAGATGACAGCTTAAGCAAAACAAGGCCTGGAAGTCTTTACTGGCGGAGTCTTTCTCTGCTGTTGGAGTGGTCAGGTTCAGCTAAAATTGCTCTGAGCTTGTTATTGTGGAATTTTCTGCTCTTTTCTAAATGTAATGTGGTGTATGTGGAGGGCAGTAGAAGTCCCTCATGAAAACATGCTTAGCTTATTTTAATCAGGTTTCCTCTTCATTAAATTCATATCTTTATGACATCTAGTTAGAGAATAACATCTGGCCTGACATATTTGGAGTGCATTGAGTGTCATGTGGTTGCTGGATGCTAGACGGACTGTTGGGTATATTTATGCACCAAAATTGTTTATTTCTTAGGTGCGTGTGGGGAAAGTTTAGCCCAGATTCGATTCGGCCAAATGTGAAAAAATTATATAGTAATTACAATATATTTATCGTGTAATTTGTATATTTCAGATAAGTGACTAATCATGTAACGTGTGATACACTTATTCTGTAGTTGGTTTGATTTGAGCAAAAAATTTTGTGCACGATTGTGTTAGGAGTTCCTTATGCTTCTAGTCCATCCTCCTCTATAGTTATACTGAGGAAATTATGGAGCAGCAACGCTGGTTCACAGAAGAGAAGGGAAGCAATGAGTTGATGCTTCTGCAAGCAAGGGCCAATTAAGAGTAAATATTCTCTAGTAGCTTTATAAGCACACCAAAAAAAAAAAAAAAAAAAAGAAAGAAAAAATATGAATAGAGTATGAAAATATTAAATGATTTTGCATGAAATTTTTATTGTATCAAGTAATGTAATTCAAATTATTTTATATTTTCGATCCATATAAAAAAAAAAAACCCACGACCTTATGTGTGCTAGATAATATATGTTTCTTTCACTTTAATCACACGTATTTAGGTCCTAGATGGATCCTAATTTTTAGGATCAACTAAACCTAATGGCCACCACCCCTAGTATTTACCCTGATTCTAACACATTTAATTTTATATTACGCCATAAATATTTTTTTTGGTTAGTTTTAGGTATTTTAAACCTTAGATGAAGAAAAATGGAATAATATAATTTTTAATACGTAGAAGAGGTGGCTCTAGAGGTTAGACACACAGAAGATACGAAGAGGTGGCCCAAGGAAATGCGAAGAAGCTGCCCCAAAAGGTACAAGTAAGACGCACAAGACATGCAAATATACCACCTAAAAGGGTATGGGGGATTCACAAAGAAAGTACGAAAACATTGATACTAGAAAAATGATCAAAGAAAATAAACTTGTATACACATGGAACAAGCGTATACATAAAAAAGATTAAAAAAATATGATAGATCCACTAAAAGAATTTATACAACTACAAATACCAATGCAAACCTTTGTTAAAATAACCCGAATAACTCGTAGGAAAAGGCCTTAGAATGATTTTAAAAGATTATTACCTATTGTCTATTAGTACGTTGTTTACCTTCAATTTGTTACTTACAATCATTTAATCCTGTAATCTTTATAATTATCGAGATGATCAAAATTCACGATCGTGCAATTGAAAATGACTTGTTTTTATCAATCAAATGTACAAACATTAGTAGTGGCGAATGTTTCAGTACACGTAACATAAATAGTATTGACGCATATATATATATATATATATATATATATATATATATATGTCTGGCAATAATACTGCACTTTCAGTCCTCAAAATTTCCTCAAATCTCAATATAGTCCCCACAAAAGTTACGAAATTATTCTCCGCCGTCTCAATGTACTGAGACACTGCGAGTGGCCGAGAAGAGAAACCCCTGCCGCCACTCCCATGGCCGGCACTACCGTCGCTTTCCATGTTCAGCCTCTGTCCTCTAATTGTCGAATGTTATCGAAGTATTCCTCCATCAACTCTCATCTCCCCGTCACCACTATGCACCAGCGCTGCCGCGCAACGACCCCTCTTCTTTGTCTAGAGGTCAACGTCTCTCCTGAAGTGATAATTTCTAGTAAGTATTCTATTGTGGCAATTTGATGAGTAATTGGTCTGTGATTTGTGCAGAGAGGCCGGAATTCGGTCCACGGAGCTCGCGCGTGGGGTGCCAATCCTCGAAGTGGTATGGTGATGGGTGATTATGGGGATGATATTGATGAAGATGACGATGATGATGATGAAGAAGAAGAAGAAGAGGAAGATAGGAGCTTGGACCTTTTGATTAGGTTTGTGGAGAATGTGTTCAGAAAGGTGTCCAGAAAAGCACGCAAGGCCGTTAAATCTGTTTTGCCCGTCCCCATATCCACCAAATTGGTACGACTACTTGATCAACTAATTAGCTTCTGCGTTAGATTATTTTTACTCGTTGCATCATATGTAGTTGAATTGGCCGGCTTTCTGCTTTGATTTCTAATGTTTAGTTCAATTTAGAGACGAGATATGCTACAAGGACAGAAGAGGGGTGGGTTCCATTAATGGAATTTGAGTAGCTGAAGCTCAAACTTAACTAAAATTATGAGCATTTTGATCTCAAGGCTGTGAATCTGTTGTGTTGTATCAAATTTCTGTTGAAGAAATTGCTTCATTAATTTTTGAAGAGACTTTTTGAGACAACATTATTTTACAGTGAAATAATCAATATTTGATCTAACTGAATACTTCTACCCTATTTGGTAAATCATTATCATTCTATTATCTTATTGGTCTTCTTTCAAACCAGAATATTCATCTGCATTGCTTTTCATGAGTCTGTACTGTAGCTATTCTGGCGATGATGGTGTTCCACTGACTCACTCAATCTTGATGAAATCTGGCAATTAGAACTCCTCAAACTACATTATTCTGCATACCTGACTGTGAGCAACTATTCTGGTGATGCATTTGATGGATAATTGTTATGACATGTCTTCATTTGACATCTGCCATTTAGCTGCAAGGCTGCCATAGTGTGCTGACTGCGCTCTTGATTATCTAAATGGCCCTCTAGAAAATATTTAGTTTTTGGGTGAAGTCTACCTTCTGTTACAAATGAAATAGCGTTTATTTTCATTTATATGAAATTTCATTGGTGTGTGGCACATTTTGGATCCTTAAGTGTTTCTTTCCTTCTTATGTAGGTGGGTTTTGCTGTTAATGGGACCATAATTTTGACATTTTTGTGGGTTCTGAAAGCTTTTCTTCAGGTAAACCCTTTTTGCTGCAGGCTGTGACATTTTTCTATTATGACTTTTGAGTAGATTTGTTATGTTTTCCTTTTTTGAAAAACTTGATCAGGACAAGTTAGTGTGGTTAGTCATAAGCTTGTACCAGAAAGCAAGCTCTTTCTTCATGTTAGGCTGCCAGAACTAGAATTGAGCTGGAATTTGCATTTTCACAGTTATTAAGCATGAATTTTGCATCAAGTTCCAGCTGAGGGTGAGGCTTGGAGCTTTACCCTTGCCTACCCTCTACTTAGTTTGTCTATGCTGTTAGAACTAGTTAGTACTATGTGCTATTTTTTTTTTTTTTTTATTGGCTATTTGGTTTTCATGGAAATTTGGAACAATAAGAACCATCTTGAATTTCCTTCCAAAAAAAGCATTTCTAGCACATGTTATTTGAAATTTTGAACAGCTTATGGAATGTGAATCCTAAATTTCGCTATAATGCATATGAAAGCATGCATAGATTTGCTGTCAGTTCTGATGTCGGGGTAGAACCAATTGGAATGAGGTGTTCTTTTTGCTTTGGAGGTCATGGCACATCCATTGTCCTACTTGCTGCTGACCAATTTGACAACACTTTGTAGAAACTCTTCAATATCTTTTTTTCCGAGCCTGGATTCTAATTCTGTTATCATTTTTCCTCCTGGACGTGTCATTTTCAGGTAATTTGCACCCTGGGGAGCGCAGTGTTTTTAAGTATTTTGCTTATTCGTGGGGTATGGACTGGGATTTCCTATTTCCAGGAAAGCCGTAGTTACAGAGCAGACGATGATGAACCTCAATCATGGAGTCGCCCCCAACCTGCTATTTAAATTACCTCTTGTAAGAGAATAAATATTCCAAAAACTCCCAACACAAACACGTACATCCAACTGTAGAGGAAGTTCCCTAATTCATCCCGTAGATATCATCAGTATCAAACACTTGCAATTCCACCCCATTTTTAGAGTTCAAAACCACATATCATTTCTCTCTTTTCCATTTTCAGTTACAGCACACAATAAACATCTGTGGCAGTAGGGGAAACATAGCCTTCCCAAGATGCTCACCAATCTTGCATCTGCTCATCTGATGAATACGATTGTTCTGCTTCTCCACTTGTAGCCGGTACTGATTCTACCATCGATTTTTGGAGATTTGTAACAAGCTGCTTGCCGGCCACTTTTTGTTCGTCCATATTTGGTGAAATGCACAGCATTGTGGCATAGCAGGTGAGTGATCAATAATTGAGCTAGTTATGGACATGTGACCCTCTCATAATTCATGAACAACCACAAAGACAAGAGGGAGAAAATGACACTGGAGTTCTGAAATTTTTATTTCTGAGAATTTTGTTTGTATGATATCAATTGATTTCATGTGCGCTTGTGCCTAAGGTGGTTGTGCAGTCCTTTCTTGTGTTATTATTATTTAATTAAAAACGACGCTTCGCCTCACATCTCATCTGATCTATAGGTTGCTTTTCTTTAAGCAATATATTTTGTGTAATCTTTCCCCAAATGACTTTATATGAAAAATTGGTATTCGGAGTACAACAATAATCACTCTATGAGACTTTTGTTTATGTGAAAAACTATAATCTAAGGTTAGATTATTTCAAAAGGTTATGTAAAATATTTTTAAAAATAAGTTTTTAGATAAAATAATATTATGGAGCCCGTGGATGTTATCATTGTATATATAAAAAAATATTGTATCATTGTTAATTTTCTAATCGATATAATTATAATTGGGGGAGTTTGTTAGAATTTAAAACATAAAAATTAGAAATTGTTTAATTTTAATAAAACAAAGGTCTATAAATTTTTATTGTCTTATTTTTTTTTTTAAATTTTATAACTGCAATTAAACATCCTCTAAATCCCCTATCATACATCTCATAAAATGTTAGATTTTATTCAAAAAAGTTTTTGAAATGTTTGGATAAAATAAAATTATGAAACTTATAAAATATTAAAATATCAAATTTTAATTAATTTGAAGGAACTTGTTAAATTTTAGAAATAAATTAGCCAAGTCTTAGGTTTTTTTTTTTTAAAATAATTTATAAGCTCATAACATTTATTTTTAGAGCTTATAGGATCTTTTAAAACATTTGAATAAAATTTTGTGAAATAATTACTAACATTTTACCAACTCCATAATTTTCATTTGAATCCGCGGTCGATGCATAAATGTCAAATGTAACGTAGTTATAATGATGATGCTTCAATTCTAAGATAGAATGAGAATCCAACAAATATACTACACATCGGGCGGCAGTTTTTGCTTTTCAAATAAATAAAACAAATCGCCTAATCATGGTTAGCATATTTGTTTTGCCGGGAAATCCGACCATCCTCCGGTGCCGGCCCATACCATCTTTCACTATCAGCCGTCCATTCCATTTGAAAATTCTCAACCCTGGTTAACTCCCGCAATTATTGTTTTTCCTCCCTATAAATATCCGCCCCTCAAGCACTTGCTCTTCTCCGTCGACAAAGGGCGTCTTGATAAACGCCGTCTTCTGTATTTTCTCGTCTCTTTCTCCCTTCCCCCTCCGATTGTTTTGCCTTCAATCTCTTCTACCGTGTGCATTTGGACTTCGATCGACAATGAGAGAGTGCATCTCTGTTCACATTGGCCAGGCCGGAATTCAGGTCGGAAATGCATGCTGGGAGCTTTACTGCCTCGAGCACGGCATTCAGGTGAAACTTTTGCTCGTTTTTCGTTGAATTTAATTGCATATAGCCTATTGACAAGTGTGTTTTCCCTGCATGTGCATCAATATCTGCGTGCTGGTTTTGATGTTTGTGAATATATCTGTGGGCAAATATATATGTATGTATCGTCGCATGTGTATAGTATCATTGATTCATTGTGTCTCCATCTCTAGATCTGTATTTTGTTTCGTATGTATATTGAATTAGGCATATCAATTTTGAATGTCCAATGATGTTATTGATCAATGAAAATTTTTAATCTAAGAATCAATTAACTCGTCTGTTTATTTGGCCATACACTGTTACCATATAGATCTAGGCTATTTTTTACTTGGAGCCTTGGACAACTGCACTGGCCTCCAAGGTTTCCTTGTCTTCAATGCAGTGGGTGGAGGCACTGGTTCTGGTTTGGGTTCTCTCCTTTTGGAGCGTTTGTCTGTTGACTATGGCAAGAAGTCCAAGCTTGGCTTCACCATCTACCCATCTCCACAGGTATCCACATCTGTTGTGGAGCCTTACAACAGTGTTCTTTCTACCCACTCTCTGCTTGAACACACAGATGTTGCTATACTTCTTGACAATGAGGCCATATATGACATCTGCCGAAGGTCTCTTGACATTGAAAGGCCCACTTACACCAACCTTAACCGCCTTGTCTCCCAGGTAAACTTGCACGCTTGTTCTTGTTTATCAACTGTATCTTTTTAATGATTTTCTTGTACTAACTGTCTACTTTCTTATGGATCACAGGTGATCTCTTCCTTGACTGCGTCGCTGAGGTTTGATGGTGCCCTTAATGTGGATGTCACTGAATTCCAGACCAACTTGGTACCATACCCTAGAATTCACTTTATGCTTTCCTCCTATGCACCTGTCATCTCAGCAGAGAAAGCATACCATGAGCAACTTTCTGTGGCTGAGATCACCAACAGTGCCTTTGAGCCCTCATCCATGATGGCCAAGTGTGATCCTCGCCATGGTAAGTACATGGCCTGCTGTTTGATGTACCGTGGTGATGTTGTGCCTAAGGATGTGAATGCAGCTGTTGCCACCATCAAGACAAAGCGTAGTATCCAGTTTGTCGACTGGTGCCCCACTGGTTTCAAGTGCGGTATCAACTACCAACCACCCACTGTTGTGCCTGGCGGTGATCTTGCTAGGGTCCAGAGAGCTGTTTGCATGATTTCCAACTCCACCAGTGTGGCTGAGGTGTTCTCCCGCATCGACCACAAGTTCGATCTCATGTATGCAAAACGCGCTTTCGTTCACTGGTATGTTGGCGAAGGAATGGAAGAAGGTGAATTCTCTGAAGCCCGAGAGGACCTTGCTGCACTGGAGAAGGACTATGAAGAGGTTGGGGCCGAAGCTACTGAGGAGGATGGTGATGGGGAGGATGACTACTGAGGTGTTGGGACGATCTGTATCTGTTTACTGGTTTCTGTACATCACTGCTGATTGATATTTCCTGTCACAGAATTGTGCAGTCACTTGTGTTGTATCAGAGTATTCTTCTTTTACTTATACCAAGTATTCCATTCTCAGTTTTGAGTACCCTTTGATTGCTCATCTTTTTTTACTTATCAAAGTTTGCCTACTTACGTTGTGTGTCTATCATCCTGCAAATAAATGGATCTAATTACTTTTTTGCTCAAAGCTTAACACTTGAATCAAATCAATCAAATTCACACTCCCGCATCCATATTATCAAAATTGACTCATTCAGGAGGCAGTAATGACAAAGAAAAAGAGGACCATCATAATTATTTAGACAGTAAAGCTTCCCTATTCAACTTGAAATGTAGAAAGAAAGCGTGGATTCAGAGATTTACAGATAAAAGTTAATTAACAAAGAAAAAAAATTCTTTGATAGACAGTACTGCTTATACTTCAATTTAAAAGAGGAGCTGTTTTTTATATATCCTCTCTTCTTCAAGTAATGCGTACGGGTCAACATACTGGGGAGGAGAAATTGGGGCTTTACTTCCATCATGAACAAATTCTGGTCCAAAGTACTGCAGAAAAAAGGGATTATAATGGTCAGTGGTATGAAGGCATAAAAACAAAGATGCAGCAGATGCATGAATTGTATAATATACATGACGAGACAAATAAACAGAAACAGCAGCTGCATTGAAAAAACAGAGTCAAAACATGGAAAATAAAGGGTTTGGAGGATGATGGAAAAGCAATCTCATAAGTAGAGGAAAAAATGGAAAATCTGACCGTTGAACTTCATCAATCAGGAAAGATAATGACGTATTAACAGCAAAGAACATTCATATTCAACAAAAGTAGCATAAAAGAAAGCAACAGAGATTACCAGATACAAAGCAGAGAAAGATGCAACGGTTACAAGAATCAACGGCCAAAAAACCCAGGAAAAAGGTTCCTCCAAGGGTGAGCAAGAGTTTGGCCCGAGGAATCAAACCCTGAATACGAAAAAAAGAGTCAGATGGATATACTTCCACTCCAAAAAATTGATACACGAAAGTAGGATCAAAATTGAATCCATCCAGGATATAGGTATACTTGGCAGTAATAATGGTTTCTTTTCACTAATGCTCTAGAATTCTGTACAATGTATCAAATGACAGGCTAAAACATGGATTGTTATTTCCTATGACCAAAAAAGCTGACAAACAATCCCGAGAAAAACAAAACAAAACAAACAAAACAAAAGACAGAGAGAGATCGGAAAAGTGCCATATACATGCAGGGCAACCAAGATATAGTCAAATTTTGCTTATATCATAATAAAATGTCAATTCAAGCAACACATAGTTCAAAAATAGAAACTGAGATCTTCCCACCTCTAGGCCTTCACTATTGAGTGCCATAGACTTTTCCCTTTGATTAGATAGTTCTGCTTCAGCATCAGTTGTGACTCCATTTCTTCTTGAGTAATTCCAACCCCCATCCTCTTCTCTGAATTTTACATCCTCATCTCTGTCGGTGCTTCTTTTTTTCCTCCAGCAAAGAAGTTGGTGTCATCCCTCGTCTCCGTAGTTCTTTCATAAATAAAGACTCAGGAGGTTCCTCACCTGACATAATTTGGGCACAAAAGATTTTGCATTTAACTGAATCAGCAACCAAAGGACATTGAAAACATTGAAGCATATCGAGAGACGCAATATCCAATATGCAAAGAGACAATTCTAGCAGTTTATTCTAGTGCTTATATGCACAACAAGTCACACACGCACAGACACAAACAGAGTGAGTACACATAGACACACAAGAGAGAGAGAGTGAGAGATTAACAGAATCCAAACAGCCTACATAGGCAGGGAAATTGGCTTAGGCAAGTAGCAATAGAACTTTCCTTTTTACTTTAATGTAGAAGGAGGTATTTGCTACAGAAAAAACTTCTGAAAGATCAAAGCAATCGATCAACTAAACATAATAGTGAAATTTCAGAAGAAAAATATCAGAGACCAGCTGCAGAATAAAGGCATCTGCAGAACCTCACACTTACTATGATCATACAGGTATCTGTTCACAAAAGCATAATATATGATCCTGTGTTTGAAGCTTCTTAATATTAATGTTCTTGTTAACTCTCGATTGAGTAACAATGGTCTTGTGTCAGAAATTTTCGATCCCAATTAACTTTGGGAGCTTTGCTTCCTAAATCATGCATATCATACTGTCCTAGCAATGTCTATAGCATACAATTTAAAACCAAGCTTAGCACATCATTCATAACCTTATCTCATAAAGTAATGTAAACAGCAAACACGAACAGTCACCTTCAAACAGATTCCTAATGGAAGAAACAGTCCATCGCACAATCGTCATCATCATTATCCTCAGGCTTTGAACAATTCCGATGTTCAAATCAAAGGACAATTGAACATAATTAACTCTAATCTTTCTTTTGTTCTCCAGAGATCAATCAATAACATAAGAAGATCAGTAGCATCAAGAATTCGAGTAAAATTCCATAAAAGCATGCTCATAGCCAGATTTCACAACCTATAATACATGCACATACGTAAATTTATTATGCACTTGAGAATTGCCGATACAATCGACACGTGCTTCGTTGTGGGGAAAAAAAGTAACTGAAATAAACATTTCCACCTACCGTTGCTTTGATCTCCACTGCCTTCAACTTTACAAGAAACCCTAAACCTCCTATAAGCAGTTATGTTTCCTGAACTCCGAAGCCCGATGCTCCTCCTCACTGACGCCCTGGAATTCAACTCCGAGCAGAAACACCCGAAATTCGTCCGGGAATTGGATGGAGTAGATTTTAATAACTGAAGGCAAGCCATTACAGTATTAGGAATTCAACAAATCGAAATTATTAGATATTAATGTAATTATCAGTGGCGTGAACGAATGATCGACTAAGAGTGGCGGAGGGTGCTGGAGTTACGGCCCGGGCGTATTCTAGAGATGGCGGGCTCTCATGGACTACATTGCGCGAGATTTGTGGCGGCTTTTTGTGGCCAGAAGCGCTAGTTGGGAGCTCGGTGGTGTAGAGCCGTAGGATGCTGGCCCAGTGACGTGTCAGCATCGTAGTCGTTGCCCGTTGATTTGAAGCTGAAAGCAGCCTTTCCCTCGATATGCATCTCTAGAACTCTAATCCTTCATATTTGAAAGTAAAAAAAAAATATTAAAAGTATGGTTGGGGCGAAAAGTGAGCAGTGGAAGTAAAATTTGAGGGGTTAAATATAATTTATTTTTTGTGTTAATGAAAAAATGTAAAATAATCTCTATGCAAAAATAAAAAATAATTTACTCTCATGTGAAACTAAAAATAATGTAATTGATCTCACTCCGAAGTGAGGTAATTTTATTATTTTTTAAATCACTGGAGTTAAATTCCACTTTTTTTCATAGGGGTTTTTTTGTATTTTCTATTAATATAGAGAATAAATTGTATTTAGTCTTAAAATTTGTTATACGAAGCTTTTTTAGAGTTTAATTTTGTTTTATTCAAAATTGGATAGAAAAGTAAAAATACAAGGCCAAAAATATTTTTAAAAAATATATAGTTTAATTTTATTTACTCTATTGTTCATATATATATATATAATATATATATATATATATATATGTATATATAATTTTTCTCCAATTTTTTCGTCCTTATCGCTAATAATACCCTATATAATCGCCAAATAAATATAAACAAATTGCTGAAAAGCTACGGTAGTCAATGATGAATATTTTTATTAATAAGAAATATTCTTGTTATTGTTTGATGAATATTCTTATTAATCAAATTTTAAATTCTTGATATACTAAATTATATTAGTATAATATTAATTTATTTATTTTCTAATACAAAAAAAAAGGGTTATTTAGTAAAATTACAGAACATAGTGTTTTTCTTTTTTCAATCTGTTTTTATTGAAGTATTTGAGATTTATTGTCCTTTCAATCATACCAAATAATTTAAAGTATAATTATTATTATTTCTCTCTTATTCCTCCTTTTACTTTCTTTTTCCTCTTAACTAAACGGACCCTAAAAATCAAGAATTGAACCACACTCAATCCGTATGTCTAATTTAAGTACCTTATCAAATATACTGCAAAATTCCAAAAACTCATAAATATTTATTTTTAAATTTGTCCTTATTTTATACATATATTTTCAAAATAAAATCCAACAACAACAAACTATTTGTGGTGATATAGACTTAACATTGCAAGTCGAGTGCAATGCAAAAGGAAACAAAATATTAGGCATCAATTTCTAAAAAGATCTCAACAACACTGAATTCCTCTGACTGTATCTGCTATTCATTTGTGTTGTGATTTTCAAAACTGGTCCCTCTTTAAGTTATATAATACTGCACATTTCTGCAAACTTCCAAAACATTTCTGCAGGTGAGCTTTATATGCTTCTCAAAAGCTCTTTCCATGTGAAAGACAGCTTACTAGTCATAGTTTCTTGGTATAATTATAATCAAACATTGTATTCTATTTAATTTCTCATCATAAAATAAATTAAAATACTTTGGACTCGTTTACGACCAGCGGATAATAGAATTTTCCCTTGAAAAGTCAGTACGGTCTCTCTAAGAACGCACCCGGACGTTCATGATTGGCCTAAAATGTCGAGTAGCGTATCAGCCAGTACCTACCGTTTGTCGTTCTCTATATATGTTTTGCTAAATAATTGTAGCATGGAGGATTAGTTTACTTAAAGCCTATCCACTTGCCAATTATTGCACTAACTAGACAAATTTTATACTAATGATACTTCATGAAGACCAATTTTTAATGCCACTGTGAAGTTTGGCCACCTGCTTTGCATGGAATTCAAATATTACTTTCTTGAAGATGATCCAGAAACCAAATTATCAGTAGAAATATTTAAATGTAATGATTGAGACAGAGTGGAAATAAGCTCTAAGCAAGAGTTTTACAAATATCCCTACACGACAGTTTGACCTGAATCGACTGAAACACAGTTTGTGTGGTGGAAGATGGAACGGTATCTGAGACGACCAAAACTGTGTCTCCATTCTTGATCAGGCCTTTGGCTTTTATGAGATCAATGGATTTACTGATGTTAGCTTCCGTGTCGTCTGAAAGATCAATGAGAAGTGGAGTGACGCCCCACTGCAAATTAAGTGCCATTCTGGTGCTGCTGTCGTTTGTGAACGCAAATATAGGAGGATTTGGACGATTGCGTGAGATGAGTGAAGCCATCTGGCCATGTCTTGTGTACAAAATATCGCGTCCAGGGCTAGGTTGTTGGCTGCAGATGTAATAAATAACTTGTCAAGATGTAACATAATCAAACATGGGAACATACATTATATGTTGCTTTTGTTATTTGCACCGATTATTTCCAAATACATAAGATGCAAGGTTCCAAAACAGGCACAATGAACAGCTTTTATGGCTCAATATAACATAAGACACCGATGAGAACGGTCTTAGACATACCCATTCCTGCAGCACAGTTGCAAATATGCTCAGCAATTTGGTCTGTCAAAGATGCTGCAACGTTGTGTTGGAACAGAGCATTTTGCCTTTTCTCTTCACGACTCCATAGTTCCATTCTGCTGCTGGTCATACGCAACACGGAAAGAGCCTTCTGCCCGTATGGTCCAATTGCTGATTCTCCAGAGAGCATCAGCGCATCAGCATATTGACGAACAGCTTCAGAAACATCAGCCACCTATAAAAGCAAGCAGCATATCAAACTTTTTGGTTTTTCAATTGATCAATTTTAAATATATGTCCTGTTAAGCAAGTTTTACAGTCAGAGATTTTGCTTCAAGAATCATGAAAAGACCATAAATTCTTGAGTACTTACAAGATGATGAAACTTTTGCTTCCTAGTCAACATTTAGAGCAATTAATTTTGAAAAAATTCTATGAGAAATTCCCAAAACAGCTACCTCAGCTCTCGTTGGAGTAGGAAATTCGACCATGGATTCAAGAAGCTGAGAAGCTACCACTACTGGCTTGTTGAGCTGCCTGAATTCTCTCCTGAACTGTTGGGATTTGTTCTAGTGGGATTTCGACTCCAAGGTCTCCTCTTGCTATCATGATTCCGTCAGAAGCTCCAATGATTTCTTCCAAGTTATGGAGAGACTCCAGACTCTCTATCTTCCAAAACTTCTATTGATCTGTGAACAAAGCATCTTCCCTTCATATTCCATATTCTAAAAGAAGCATATGCAGATCACATCGATTTCAGATACTACGTCTAGACTCTGACAATGCTTGGTAGCCTCCTATTGTTATAAACTCATAATGTTCTCAGTAAAATTAATCAAAATATGTCAATGCTAGTACTGTCATTCGACTGAAGATCCCTTTTGTTGACAAGAGGGACAAAGAAGAAAAGACAGATGATTAGGAGGTAAAAGAGGACAATGTAAAGTTAATTACTTGGAGGATTTGGTGGAAATGTAATTCTTCAGGTGCGTGACAGCATCGGCATCATTGACAAAAGACATGGCAATAAAATCGACACCTTCAGAAATTCCAAATTCAATGTCGAACCAATCCTGTAGGTATTACAGTTCTATTATCAACATCAGTGACTCCAAAGTGTTAAAAGCACTCTGTTTAGCACAGCTTAACAAGATTATCACAGGACAGCATATCAGTCTATACTTAATCATGCAAAGAAAATGAAATCCGGACTTTGCTTAACCTTAGTCGACAGAGTCGGAAGCTCATAATTCTTGTCCACAAGCTTTCCATCCCTCCAAAAGCTCAGTTTAGCTCGTGGCAAGAGTAAGCCGGGGTCCGTGCACTTGCACCGCAAATCATTCCCAACCTTTTCTACCACTTCGAAGGTTGCCATTCCTCCATCAAAAACAATTTCATCACCCACATTAATACCTGAAGAAAGTGCAGCAAACAGTAATCAGACAAAACAAGAATCCTCTTTCTGTTGGTAGACAAACTTGATAAATCACTTCCATCCATCAACTTGCCTTCAGCAAAACCTTCGTAGTTAGCTTGGACCGTAAACGGGCGTGAGCCCTCAAACTTTTCAGTTGTAAAGAACCAGATTGAATCCTCCTAACAATCCAAGAAAAATACAAGACCATCACAAATTTTCTCCACTTAATCAACATTAGCTTTATGAATATAAACAAACAAACATTGTCCACAGTTAGCATATACATTCCACACACAATTTCTTCAAATCGATACCTCTGCCTTAACTGAGGAAGGAGCACCGTGATCAACAACATGAATCTGGCTGCCTTCAGTATCAATCATCAGAGACACACAATACCCCTTTTCCTCATTCAACTTCTTAATGTTCCTAATCACATCCTTGTGCCAATCCCTAGTATTATGACACATATTAAGCCTAGCCACATTCATCCCTCCCATAGCCAACCTCTCCAAATCATCCAACGAGCAGCACGCAGGCCCTATCGTACAAACGAGCTTCGTTTTCCTCAACCCCAAGAACCCCTTCTCCCTCAATTCCCCCTCTGAAACAACATCTAATCCCAGAAACCCTTCCAAATTCTTAGAACCCTTAGAAACTTCTGCACTCTCCACACCCACTTGCATCACAGCTTGAACCCCAATTCTGGACTCAACACTTCTAAACTTCCTAGCGTTGAAACAAACTCCATGACTAGAAATTGGGAGACCAAACACGCCCTTCTTCAAATCAAAAGCCCCCTCTTTCTTGATCATCCCACCAAACTTCAGTGCTAAATCTCCCACAACAGCCATAGTCCCTTAGAGATATGATCAACGGACTGAAAAGTCAAAGATTTGCAGTAATCAAGAAAGAAAAACAAGAAGGGTGCCCAAATTCGCCAATGTTTAGGCAAACAAAAGGGTCTTTGGAAAACCCGTCAAAATTTTGTTAGTAGATAACCAAGATTTTCGGATTCCACAAGAAAATTTAGGTTTTCTACTGCTTACATATGTATACGTATACATATATATATAAATGCGTAAAGAATGGTATATTCTCTTGCAGCATTGGTGAGAAGTTTATTGTGTTAAACTAAGAACCAACCTTTTTTGTCAATGTTTAATTAATTTGAAAGTAGGGACAGCTGAAAAGGGCGGTATAGTACACAACATAATAGTAGGCTGTCGAATTTAACGGTCAACTACCCCCTTCGCTTGCTAACGTGAGCCGGGCCGTCACTGTCATTACTCTGTAAATGCTGTAAATGGTAAAGCCATTTTTATTTTCTTGGGCTTCTTTGGCATGGTCCCCGGGGGGTTGGGGTGGGGGAGGTAATTTTTTTTTTCTTTTTCTTTTTTAATGAGAATAACATATAATAAAAAATTAAGATGGTTTCTAACTAATCTTATTTGAAATATCTCATAAGTTTGTACATCGTCTGAATATATAATCTTATTTTAATTTTATAAGATTTTTAAAAAAATTAGTCAAACAATTTTTATAAGCTTGTATGCTTTCAAATATTTTATAAGATATTTTGATACGCTTATAAGTTCAGTCAATCACTCTTTAAATAAAACTATAGTGTAGACTGAAAGTGTTTCAAACGAACAGTAGTTGAAGTTCAAGTGTTTGATAAAACAACTTAATACTTATAATTTTATCATTAAATTCCAAAAGTCGATTCGAGACTACTTATAACTTTCAATTTAAATTTTCAAACTAAAAACCACATTTCAATTTATTTTCAATAATAAATTGATAAATATTTATAGTAAACACTTACAAACACTCCATAAATCCCGACTGATGACTAATCAATTATTTATAACTTAAATATTTTGAAATACTACAAAGTTTAAGCGCAATTTTCTAATACATAAATGCACTTCACACTTTTTTTTTTAATATTCTTGCTACCCCAACACGGACGCAAACAATCAAAATTCGAACATAAAACCTTTTTTATAAAAAAAAAAATTTGTATTCGAACCTTTAAATTATCTTCTTAACAAACAGAGTTGTTTATTTTGAGCAACACGAGATGCACACCCCGAAGTAAAAAATATGTCACTTTTGCTAGTAAAGTCGTTCCAACAACTTTTAATAGCACAAAATGTAAGAAATATTAAAAAATTTGAATGCACGCTGCGCATTTGACATTAAAATACTGATACCAAAGAGCTCAAAATGTCAAATTGTGTGTGAAAAATGTGCACTAAAAAGTACGATATGTCGGAGTCGTAATGTGCACTAAGAAGGTTTGGTACACCACTCGTTGCCGTCTTCTTCAAATTACATCGATTTAAATGCAAATTAATTCATAATAACATGTTTATAATTTAAATTAATAATAGTATTATGGGATTATCACGTTTCGTGTAGGCAAAAAACAATTATTTTTTTGGAATAAAAGAATCAAACTAAATTTATTGTAATTGTCTTTTAAAATTTGAAGTGTTGCGAAATATTTATTTGTCTGGTAATATATTTGTTGAATTGGTAAGAATAAAATAGAGTTAATTACATTTAGATACTATCTGAAAATATAAAATTATGCTTTCACTTAAAAAAAAATTAAAATTGTACTTACACCCCATTTAGAAATTAACTGTTTACATCTGATCCCTTTTTTCGTTAAAGTTTGGATGAAAAATATGACATTGGCAAAATAATTACATAAATTTATAATTTTACCCCTCATTTAATATTGTCACGTAATAGTTTTGCACTTGAAAAGAGAAACTTGTAATGATTTAAACTCACTCTCTCCATATATATATATATATATATATATTTAATAAATACAAAAGTATACATGAAAATAATAAATGAGGGACAAATTTGAAAAAAAAATATATTTTTTGTTTGGTTTAACATTAGCATTTCTCGTTCAAATTCTAATGCAATGGTGTCAGACGTAAAGGAAGAAATTTCAGAGGCAGTGTAAGTGTAATTTCAAAATATTTTTTTAAAATAATATATAATTTTATATTTTTATGAAGGGTTTAAGTGTAATTAATCCAAATAAAATGTGGATTGTGTTGTAAACCACAAAGGAGTGGAAGTGGGCTGGGCTGGATCAGACTGGACTGGACTGATAAAGGCTCTGACCAGATCTATTAATTTAAGTGGGCTGGACCTCTGGTTTAGCCGATCTCAATTTTGACTTCTTTCATTACATTTTCAAGCTGTACCTTGGATTTGGGTCAATGTCAACATAAAACTTCCATCTCAACCTTCATTTATTTTTTTATTTTTTTTTTTAGAATTTTTTGAGAGCCCGTTCTAATTCATTTTAGGATAAATTACAACGACTTTCCCTGAAATTTGATATAATTACGAATATCTCCTTGTTGTTTAAAAAATTATAAATTCCCTCCTGATTTTAACGGACGTCTAACAATTAGCTCAACCCATCAATTTTTTACGGTGAACTAACCAAAATATCATTGTGAATTAAATATTATCATTTTATTTATTTATTTAAAAAATATATTTTTTATGGACTAAGTGGATAATTTTTTTTTATAATTTAAAAAAAAAATCATCCATCCTGTCAATATTTTTTATAAAATTCTATTTTTTTTTTAATACAATAAGGAAAAAGTTGACATTGGTATACCTCTATTCATTGATTACATAATTTTATCAAACATCATGAGAGTATTTATAATTTTTCAAATAACGAGGGATATTTGTAATTACGCCAAACCTTATGGGAGGTGGTTGTAATTTACCCTTCATTTTATCGTCACAACTTACTTTTAAGTAAGTTTCCTTTAAAATAAAGTGTAATTAAAAATTTTTCTCCTATGTTGATGGGGAAAAAACATTTATTGCGTTGAAAAATATGTAAAAAGATCGTTGTATTGAGTGTATTCTTTTTTAAATATTTTAAAAGAGAGAATAAAATAAATCAAGGAATGCACTAATTTATTTCACGTTTACATTATAAAAAGACAACATTCGACCATCCAAAGAAACAAGACAATGCTGATAAAGTATGATTTACTTTGTATAGAAAACAATATCCCAAGTAGCCAATTTGTATAGTTTGGTCTTATTTTATAGTACGTCAATGACCCGACTGCAGTGGAGTGTAAAAATATTTGATCAAGTGGAGCCAATTGTAGGTTGTGTCACATTTATTAAAGGGGTCATTACACTCTCCTTTATCAGTGTTTGGTATAATTACATATAATTTATTTATAATTTAAAAAATTACACTTAACATCCCATAAATTTTGCTTCTATATAACAAATTAGTTTATTTGTTAGTTAAAATTCATTAAATTTACTGATATTAATAGAAAAATTGAATAAAAATTTATATATACCCTTGATTGGATTATTACTGACTTATTGTAGGTCAATTATTTTTTGTTGGACTAAACTACCCTTATAATGGTGAGAATACACCTTCTCATATGCATTGATGCATGAAAACTTATCAGGTTAATTTGATCATAAAAAAATAATTTTGACCTGCAATAAGTCAATTAGGGGTAAATATATATATTTTTTAATTTTTGTGTGAATATTAGCAAATTCGACGAGTTTTGACTAATTTAGTGACTACTGACTAATTTGTTAGAAGGTAGCAAACCTTATAGGTGCTAGATGTAACTTCTCAAACTATAACGAATTCATATATAACTATGCAAAAAATCAGGAAAGGTGAGTATAATTATTTCTTTATTAAATTGAACAATATTTTAATGAACTTTGATCCAACATCTCGATAATAATTTTTTTGGGGGATCATAATAATTTAATTCAATATACTTTTTATTTAAAAAGTTATGACCCCAAGAAAAAGAAAAGGAAAAAATATTAAGATTTTGATAATTGGTGGAAATTGGTTCACGTCACCCCCTCAATGCAAAATCCCAAAAGCCAAAGGACAAAAATGTCCGAGTAATGAATCGCAAAGAGAAGCTTCCGAACCTTCTTCTGCACATATCATATCATATCAATATCAATACATGCACTCATCCCGTGTGTGTATGTATATACATATTCTTTAAGCACTTCGCCTCTGTGCATTTGATCCTATCGGAGTGAAACATGGCTATGAATAGATTGCAATATCTCCTGTTTATGTGATTCTGTTGATTATTTTGGTGTAAAAGAGGCCAAGAACAAGTCGGAAGAGGTTCTGTTTGTTTCCGTCTATCGGAATTTTAGCCGTGAATTTAAATTTTAATTCTAGGGTTCCTTTATTTTTTTCTTCTTTTTAAATATTCTGAGCGGTGAAGCCGAAGTGCTTATGAAATTGAACGGGCCGATTTCACATTCATACTTGGATGATGGGAAAGAAGAGGAAGAAACACGAGCGAAGGAAGTTTCATCGGCGGCGGTGAGAGTTGTAGTGGGCTATGCTCTTACTTCGAAGAAGAAGAAGAGCTTCATGCAGCCGAAGTTTATTCGCTTAGCTCGGTACTCTTTCAGCGTTTCTGTTTTGTTATTTGTCTCCATGCTTGTAGATGCCCTTCTGTTTGTATTTGTGCAGTTACTCGTAGATCAATTACACTGCGTGTTTGTGCAGGTCGTCTTTCAAATCTTTGGCTAGTTTCCTTGTAATGCGCTGTTTTTCGTTGCCCTGCTTACTGTATGATTTTCTGTTTCCAGTTTCAGTTCTTTTACAAATGCGTTAACTAGCTGAATTACTACTCGCGCAGACGGACTCTTGATCTTGGTTTGCTAAAAATTCTTTGTTGATTAGTATTGAATTAAAGGATAATAGTAAATAATATTGATTTTTTTAATTCAATAATTTGATTGTTATTAAGTTAATTCCCCTACAATGACAATCCGGATGCATGCAGAGGCTGTACTTGAGATACCACTTTCTTTCTCCACTGTTTCTATTCTAGAAATGTAATAAATTAAGTCATCATTTTGATCTATTTCTGCCCACTTGGATTGGATAATTCTGGTTCACGTCGTGCCCTGCCTTCCTAATAAAAATGGAAGACTAGAAGAGTGATATATGGAATTGCGAGGTTAACATTGTTGCGCGTGCAGCGTCAGAGGGGCCTTTTTTACAGTTCATTGTCAACTGTTTGTTTGACTTATCCAATATCTTCAATGCTTTCAGAAGGAATCTAGGACCTTATGTGAAAATGCTTCTCTGGTGGGAATATTCCTTAATATGTGCTCTTGAGGTTACAATCAAGTCAACCTTTTTTATGACCTTATGGTTATGTCCAAAACAATCCTGTTGCTTTCCTTCTACAGGGGAAGATTGAGATTGGATACTTGTCCCTACCGTCAGTTTTAGGATTAGTATTCCGCTATTAAGAATTCATAATTAATGATCCCCTAGTTGTCATATTTTACGCCATATATCTCTACACTTAATTTTGTATCGATGATACTGAGCCAAAGACTAGAAGATGTTTGTATGAGATAACGTGTTTCTTGTTACTTAATGAATATCCTATTATCTGATGCAGAAATAAAGGAATTGAATTTGTTCCAATTGATCTGAAAAGGCCTTTATCAGAGCAAGGTCCATTCAACATTATTTTACACAAGGTATGAGTTATTACTGTCAAATGCTTATTCTATAAGGCTTCTGAAAATGCTACTATAGATGGATAAGGTCCTTACTCTTCAGATTTTGGATGTCAAAGAAATAAAATTAACACAAGTCTTTTCACTATCACTCTTAGGGTTAAATTCACTGCCGTACCAAATCCTTTCAAATCCATAGTTTCAGAGGAAAATGTGCAAAAACGGATCTGCAGGTTGACACACAGATCTAGAAAGCAAATCGGAAACATAGAAAGTAAAGAAAGTTGTCTTGAACCATTATACAAATCTATGCTATCAGTGGTATATGGAGATTAATTAACAAAATTTCAATATCACTTAATCTGATAGGAAAATTTCATATCTTGTCCCAGTTTCTTTCCCCCCCTTTTGAATATTCTGTTCTTTCTAATCCTTTACTTCCTCAAACCATAGTTCACCTAACTCAAGAACTTCTTAACTTCAGTTGTGCTTTTGGCCCCCCTGTTGTTCGTGTTATAACTGCCCTACTTTGTCATCACACCTTCATTGAATATCTAATAGCAAATACCAAATCCAACCCAAAGAAGTTCATTGCTCTATTCTCTCCTGTCATTGCTAATTTTTTTTGCACTGCTTCATTGACCATTATTCTGTCCTGGAATATGGACTACAGAGAGTCCTGCAATCTGCAACCTATTCGTAGAATGTTTCCTGCCTCCTTTTTGTTTATGAACAAGGAAGCTGGTAGGTCCTTGTGTAATTTAACATTATTCACAATTACTTATTTAGTGAGCCTCTAGCGGGCTTTCAGTTGATAAACTTTTTGACCTCCATAATCCAATGGGACCAATAGTGATCTGAATGATTTGGGCTGTTTATCTATGTTCCAATCTGTTAAGCTAATTCCTTATAATTCTCGTCCACCGACGAGGGGAAAGTGAACCAGAACCACCAAGTAGGAAGAAGAGACAAATATGGAAGAAGGCAGGCTCCTTATCGAGTCTTGTAATTGTCAATTGTCTTCTCACTCTGCACCTATTGGCTGTTTCCAGTTGTCATGCTCCACAATATTGATTTACACTTTTTAGAGAAGTCCTTGTAACAGGATTTGGTTTGTGTTAGAAGGATTAAAATAAAAATACATAATAATAACCTTGCTTTATTCTTCTTATCTTTGTTCTTGATTGATTGCTTTTATCTGTTTACAGTTAGCAGGAAAGGACTGGTCCCAGGTTATCGTGGTTTGTGCTCCCAACTTTATGATGCTTTATATGTATTGAATGATGTAAAGTGATCTTTTTGGAATGATGCTCCGGAACATTTTACCACGCAATTAATGTCATGAATCTAAAAGGTTACCTATTTGCATGCCGTGATGGATATATGGTAGTGCTACTTAATCTCCTAGATTGACTGTAAAGCCTAAGGGTAATAGGTTGAAGTTGCACATGCTCTGAGGGTTAAAAACTCATTCCTATCTGACATAATTGCAGAATCTTTGCTCTCTCCATCATGAGTCATGACCAGATAGTTGTGGTTGTTCCTGAGGATCAAACAAGTGAGGAATTTACTTTCTGAGATTTAGATAACTTTCCAGGTCTTGCTAGTCGTAGTTCTGAAAGGTCTGATGTGCTTCTACTATAGTGCATAGGGAACTTCTCTTCATATTGATTGTTTATTAATTGGCTCAGTTTGAGTTTGCATTTGGTTCAATAAAATTGTTGCTTTTATGGGTCTGGGCCAACAAAGTGATTGTGTTGTACTTTCCACTATGGTCTTGAGTTACCTTATATGTGTACTGATATGACGATGCTTCAGTGTAACTCCTTGTGATTTTTTCTCCAGAGAGGAAATAATCCTATTTGAGTGGGAACTCAGAACTGTATTTACCTTTTCCTCGATAGCTTTAATAGCAGAATGAAACACTTCCAATTTGCTGCCTAGAAAGAAATTCAGGTTCTAAACCCAAGGTAGGGAAAAGAAACTCACAACAATAGTTTCTGTGGACAGTCTTGTTTTACTTGCTTAGAAACAGACATTTCAACTCTCTAGGCCAAACTAGTTAGATCCTTAAAAATCTTTTTGCTCAAACCTGAAACTAACCATTGAAATAGCCATGTGAAGTTCATTTATGTTCGCATTGGATGCATTTTGTGGAGCTTATGATATGAGATTTTCTAACTCAGAATGAAATGAAAAGCCAGTCACAATGTACACTTTTGATTTGGAACGCTAAATTGGCAACTTGGAATTTGCATATCTGTATGCTGTGCAATTTTTCATCATGGATGAACTGTCCCCACAGCTTCAAATTATAATTTCTATGATGCTGCAAGCATCCTTCTTTGAATCTCACTCAAAATTGTATTTCTATAAAGGATTATAAGAGAGTACATCCAGAGGTGATAGTCCTTGATCCTCCTGATGCCATTCAACATTTACGCAACCGTCAATCAATGCTTGAGGTGGTTGCTGATCTGGAATTGCCCGACCATTATGGTATTTGGTGTACCAAAATGCTGCGTGCATACATTTTGATATTAAATCATCTCTTGTCTCTCTGCCCTTTTCCCAGTAATTTGGGTCCTTTTTCCCCTCTCAAATGTTGTCTCTTTGTCCATGCTATTTTCTTTTATTGACTTTCCAAATTTATCTTGGCCTTCTACGTTCTTTGTGACATGGTTTTTTGGGTATGAACCGCCATAGGCAAAGTTTGCATTCCAAGGCAGTTGGTGATTCCGAAAGATCCAACTTCGATACCAGATGAAGTTGCTAAAGCAGGATTGAGAGTACCTCTAGGTACACTATCTAACTTTTCCTAACATTTGTTTTGACGAACAAGTTAACTGACATGCAAAGAAATGAAATAGGAAATTGATATTTTTCTTTTCTTTTTTCCCATTAATTGGGAGGTGTCTGGTGAGTATTTCTGCTCTCTATAACAAAGTTCTATTATTGTAGTGCTGAGAAGGTGTACTCCTTTCACAATTAGGATTTATTCTGAATTTGTTTGGACCCATCGCCTCATACAGTTTTAGTTGTCACAAATCCACAAGAAACTACAGATCAAGGTGCTTTTCTACTGACAATTTTAGTGTTGATAGTTTCTCATGACAGGATAGTATTGACAAAAGTCGTGCTATCTTGCAAGAAGAATTACGTTCATTAAGTGTATAATATGGATATTTTCATAGAAGCGTGATGATCAGCTAGTCAGAAGTTACTCACGGGGATATTCTTCCACAATCTGAGCTTGTTGCTACATTATTCTGTGTAATAATGATTTCTTACGTTGTCAATTCTGCTGTTTCAGTTGTGAAACCACTAGTTGTGGATGGAAGTGCAAAGTCGCATGAACTGTTCCTCGCGTATGATCAGTTTTCCCTATCAGAACTGGAAACTCCAATGGTTTTACAGGAGTTCGTTAATCATGGTATGTGCTTCCATAAGTTCTTCGTCTTTCTTTCAGGTGTTCCCTATTCACTATTTATGAATGCTTATGTGCTCTATGATAGGTGGTGTTCTCTTCAAAGTTTTTATTGTTGGCGAGTCCATTAAAGTTGTCAGGCGTTTCTCTCTGCCTGATGTAACTAATTGTGACTTGACAAAAATTTCTGGAGTGTTCCGCTTCCCAAGGGTTTCTAGCGCTGCAGCTTCTGCTGATAATGTTGATCTGGATCCTTCTGTTGCTGGTGAGTTTGACATATCTCCCTGGTTTTGTTGTCGTACTTTCTTCTCATTGGAACTGGAAAAGTTTCATAATTCATGTTATGTAGTTATATTGATCACTGCAGAACCTCCTCCACCCCCTTTGCTTGAGGTGCTAGCAAGAGAGCTCCATCATCGACTGGTAAAATTCCTTTCCACTTTGGCTTAACCTAATCTGGTCCTTGCAGTTTGGCGTGTTGCTTAGCATTATATGCCTGCTATTGTTATGTCTGATTCTTGTCATATTAGGGACTCCGGCTGTTTAATATAGATGTGATACGGAAGAACGGGACCAAAGATGTGTATTATGTCATTGACATCAACTACTTTCCGGGTTAGTGTGTATCCAAGTCTCATTTGCTTTTCCGTGTGCACTTTGGAGCAACATATGCATAATACCTACTAGCAGTGTGTCCTGTAATTCAGCCAAACATTTTGGTAAACGAATTACGAATCAAAAACATTTGCCAGTGTCTCTTATTACTGATTCATTTCATCTTCGGGGCCACCAAGTATGAACATCTTAATGCTTAACTTTTTACATTTGCCGGTCGCAGGGTACGGAAAAATGCCAGAATACGAGCATATATTCACAGATTTCCTTCTAAATCTTGTGCAAAGCGAACACAAAAAGTGACCTGCTGCACAGCTGCTGAAACAGTATACGTTGTACATCTCAGGTCCTAACGTCCTGTCCATTAGGGGTAGGTGCAAATTTTCCCTGTAAGTGTAAGGAAAAATCAAGCTTTATTTTTCCTTCACTTGTCTTTTAACAGCCTCCTTCACTAACATCCTTTGCTAGACACCTACGTGGTAGAGGATTGAGAGACAATTTGGGTATTTGTATTATCACAAGTTGTCTTTGTTCTTTTACCAATTTAGTTTCCCAACATCCATTTTCAGCTTATTCTTCTCTGTTCTTTACCAATTTAGTCAACCAAGAAGAGCATTCAAAGTGCTTCACTGTTGTTTCTATTTCTCAAATAGAGATTGTCAAATACATCACTGTATTTTGGATCTTAAATTAACCATGAGAATTGATAAATGCTCAATCAAAAATTTCATGGACCAATTATTAACAAATTATAACCATTATTAGATGTTACACAAGTGGTTTAAATGCATTAATAATTGTATTTAAATGAAACATACAGCTAGATAATTCAAACTCGCAACACCCTACAGAGGACCAGCGGATATGAGCAAAAATGCCACTGGCATGACTCGTGATTTTAATTTTCTATGAACATTTCATTAACAATCCCTTGTTTGGTTGTGTTTTCCTTTTCGATTTTGGAAACAATTATGAAATTGTTGTTACTTTAAATATTTTTATCATTCACATCTTAACAATTACCTTTTCTTTTTTACTGTGTTTCTATGCATATAATTATTTTTTTCAAAATAATGTATCACTGCTAGCAATGTAAACATGATCTTATAGACAAATTCAAGGTACATTTTATCCTGCGTTTTGTGCATAACATAATATGCCTTAATTCAAATATTCGTTAAAACCTATTTAGAATTGGAAACACACATCTCTCACTCAAAGTTGAAAAATTAAACTCAACCTTTTACGTGCCCTTGAGAATGCTCATTTTACTTCTGCATTACTTTTGTTTAATACTGAAAAACTAAGAAATAAGGTTGAGAGTATGTTAAAAAACACACACACACACACACACGTATTGGAAGGAGAAAAGATAGATTATATATAGGGTTCATTTAGTGCAAATTATAGAAAAATGGAAGTGAAAGGGGATGGGAGAGAAATAATAATATTTTTTTGTTTGGTATGATTAAAAAGGAAATAAATGTAAAATACTTTCCCTTTTTTGGTACAAAATAAAATTTTGAGAAGAAAATGTTAATTTCTGTAAATTTTTACTGAATAACCATTATCTTTATTTTTGTATTAGAAAATAAATGGATTAATATTATATTAATATATTTTTAGTATATAAAAAATTAAAAAACTTATTAATGAAAATCTTTATAAAAAAAGAACAATAATAATTTTATTAATAAAAATATTTTGTCAAAATGAGTATTGTTCATTTATTCTAAATGATTTAATTTAAATAAAATAAAAATTACTAATATTTTAGACCAATGATTCAAATTCAAATATTAGCGTTTTTGTTGGTACCAAAAATAATTTTGTATATCATTGTCCAAATGCATTGAAGAAGGCAAATGCATCTCCAGATATTTTGTTATTTTTTTTCCTAACAATTATGTACAATATTAAATCAGCGGGATCGATAAAATAATTTGAGAAAAATTATATATATATACATAATAAAGTAAATAAATAAAAAATTATAGTTTTATGCTTTTTTGGCATTATACTTCTACTTTTCTGATCAATTTTGAACGAAAACAAAATTAAAATTTAGAAGAATTTTGTATACATCGAATTTTATTTCAACTTAATCTCTTCGTTCTAACCAAATAATAAACTATCTTTTATACATATAACTCTACTTCCACTTTTCTTATACTCCAAAATTTCCGAGCCAACCAAATACATTAAAGGAAAAACACAGCGCAGTGCAAATTTAAACTAAATCAAAATACTGAAAGAATCCCATCCAACAAAGAGGGTTTTTGCTGGTGGAGCTTCTCAATTGAAGAGGGCTGCTTTCTCACCCTACTGCCCTACACAACGCTACTCTTTCTCACTATCTCGCGGAATTTATGCGCGCACATATACTTCTACGCACATGGTTGGTTCGCCAATTCTACTAGTTCTTGAATCCTGATTCAAAAATTGCTCAAGAATCTTCGATACTTTCAAGAATTTGGTTAGGGTTCTGTGTATTTATTAGCTGATAATACAAGTTTCTGATATCAAGAGTCGCAGTGCGGAGTTTCTTCCATGCCACTGCGTACATATTCGCAATTTCTGCTAATTCGTGAGTGAAAGCAAGATTCTTTGCAGGGTTTGTTGATGCATTCAAGAAGCGGGCTACGGTTGTGAGATATTTGTCCTGTGTGTAGATACTATATTATAGCATGGCGACCACATCGCAATCAATTCGATACATTGGTCCGGCGCCTGCCACCAACGCCGGCAACATGGACGCTCTCAACCGAGTCTTGGCTGAACTTTGCGTCCGCGGCAATCCCAAGGTCTGGAACTATCTCTTGTACTGTTTGTTTTTTCTTTTTCTTTATTCTGTGTTTGATTACTCAAAATTTGTGCTTTATTGGCAAAATTTTTGTGACAAGCTTTGTTTTAGAATGGGTGAGTGTGATGTGGAAATTATGGTTTTAAAGGAACTTAAGCCAGGTGTGAGTGCTATACAATGCCAAACTTGGTTTTTGTATTTGTACATTGCTTTTTCTATAGGCATTTGGAATTGGACTTGTTTTGATTTAATTGAAGGATTGTTAGCTGTTTGTCTGTTGCCTGCAGCCTTATGTGTTTGGATTGCCTTTATATTTGGTGAAATTGTTTAGTTTGTCCTTTTACTGCAGAACCTACTGGGCATCTTACACACTAGGCTCAGATGGTTTCTGTGTATCACAGCATCGATAAGTTTATGGGATCATTTATTTAGGTCCTTTGAATTGTTACTTTTGCTCAACCAGATATTAATCAGTATTTTTAATGGAAGACCTTAACTTAATCTGCAGGATGGGGCTGCCTCAGCATTGAGAAGACTCGTGGAGGAACAAGCTCGTGATCTCAGTGGTGAAGCGTTTTCCCGTTTTATGGATCAGCTGTATGACCGCGTTACCAGTCTTTTAGAAAGCAACGAAGTTGCTGAAAATTTGGGTGCATTGAGGGCCATCGATGAGCTTATAGATGTTGGAATTGGGGAGAATGCCGTGAAAGTTGCAAAGATTGCAAATTACATGCGAACTGCATTTGAGGCAAAACGCGAACCTGAAACTTTGGTTGTTGCCAGTAAAGTTCTGGGCCACTTGGCCAGAGCTGGTGGAGCAATGACTGCTGATGAAGTGGAACGACTGGTATTTGAAGATTTCCTGCTTGTGGCATGATACTATTAATTTTTTTGTGACTTTTAACCTCTGCTTTTCTCAGGTAAAAATTGCATTGGATTGGCTTCGTGGTGATAGAGTCGAATATCGTCGATTTGCTGCTGTTTTAATTTTAAAAGTATGTCCCCTCTTTCTGCTCCTATTGATTTTGATTAACCAAGTTACCAAAGTGTTGATGTCTTACAGCTGCAACTGGAATCGCTCACTTCGAGAACTTTAATGTTGTTGCAATTATGATTTCAATGCCTGTCTAGTATTAGCAAGATAATGAAGAGCAGAGACAGGATTAATGGATATATCATTATACTGTTTGGTGCTGATCCCCCCTTGACTGTAAAATGATCTCCATTGTTTGCATGCATTTTGAAGGAAGATTTTGTTTAAAAAATCATTTGAAGTATCAAAGTGATGTATGATGACCCAGCTGTTTGCTGTATTGGGTTGTGAACAGTATTCATGAACAAAACATGTTTGGATAGATTTTGGAAATTTTTAACTTAGTTTCCTCTGAGAAAATATTGGAGAACTCTCTTGAGTTTTTTTTTTTGGGTTTTCTTTGGTAAATGGTTTTAGTTGTTAAAAGTTTTGACGATTGTAAGTTGTACAGATATATTTTTAATTGGTTTGGTGATCTCAATAAATATAAAATATAATATAATATGCATGTATATGTGTAGTAAGAATAACAATCTTTTTATAGCTTTTTTTTGAAATAAGTTTGAAAAATATAGAAGATGCTGAAGAAGTAGGATATTTTTGCTTTTTTGGGGTGTCCAGGCCTTTACGAGAAACGTTGACAAATTGGACTAAAGATGGCTGGGAAAGTGGGACTATCGTGATATAATTGTGTTTTCCTGAATTGGCTCTATGACGTGGTAGCTGTTTTTCCTTTTCTTTGGCTGATATTATTAGAATGATTGAATTGTATCCTATACATAGCCCTCATGGATAAGGAAATGACATGTTTCCTCGCACAGAAACTAATAATGAACTAAATCCATTGATCTAGACCCAATCAGAAATTCCCTAACTCAAAGACGCATAAATGACAATCCTGAAATTCTAAAAACCACTTAAACACCATTATTCCTAAAGCCTTGAAAAATACTCTTTGATAAAGGCTATTCAATTTGATATTTTTGGGACAATACTTCATCTTCAAGTGAGTGTATCATCGAGCTGAAAAAATTCCATAAAATCTCCTTTTGATTTGCTTCTTATGGGTCTCTTTCATACGCATCACTAATATTCTTATTTCGGACTAAGATTCTATATGTGGTCGAGCAGTTCAGTCCTCTGGAAGTTTTGCTTGTCAAAACTGAAGGACCTTTATTCCTTGAGGCATGTGTAAGAAGTTCTTAATGATTGTCATAGGAAATGGCTGAGAATGCTTCAACAGTTTTCAATGTGCACGTTTCTGAGTTTGTGGATGCTATCTGGGTTGCTCTGAGGGACCCAAAGCTGGATGTACGCGAGCGGGCTGTAGAGGCATTGCGTGCTTGCCTTCGGGTTATTGAGAAGCGTGAGACACGATGGCGTGTCCAGTGGTAAGTGTGCTTTTCTCCACTATGCTATGGGTAGTTGTTTATGGAGATATCAACAATTTGTGTGAAAAATGCTTTTACTCCCATGATATATTGTCCCAAGCAAAGCGCATGTCCTCTTCTTTTGCGTTCTCTTTGTTATAAGAGCAGAAAAACGATAACTAGTGCTGAGTGCATCATTACATTATAGGTTGGGAAGAAATCTTGTGGAAGTATAAAATAATTCTTAGTTTACAATTTTGTCTTCAGTTTTCAGATGTTCAGGTTGTTTTGGATGGTTGAGACCTATTTACTAATAGTAGTCAATATCTTTTGATGATCTGTTTTAATAGCATTTTCAACTCAGCAATGAGCTTTTGTTGTCTGGCATGTATATAGTCTGACGCTAATTATATTAGCTGTATTCAAAATTTTGAAGTTAATAGCATTCTATTTCCAGTAGTATTGTCTTGGGTATCAGTGAGGATGAACTTTTGATATCCTCTGCTTCGTGGATATCCCCATTACATGCCTGGTCTACTATCTGACATTAAGGATGTCACATGTGTTCATGTTTTGTAATTAATAGTTTTCTATTTCCATTCTGTATTATGTTACCTGAAGGTTTGTGGGGATGAGACTTTCTAAGGTCTTATGTTCATGATGCAAATAGAGTGGTGAGGCAGTGGCTTCCTCCCAAGTCCCACGACTATGGCAGCATGGCTAGAATTTTGTCCTATTCCCTAAAATGGGTCACATCTTTAAATGAAAGTATAGATCTACTGTGAGCAAATCCCTTATCTGATTTCAATTTTGGGCTGCCGCTACTATTTTTGCCCAGAAAATATTTCATCCTAAAGAAGTGCTGATGGAGTTTAAGCAAATCCCTAGTATGAACTCAAACTTTGGGCCATTTTGTTTATGTTTTCACTTTTTGACACAGTAGTTATAGTGTTTTAACATGTTTGTTTATATGTATTCTCATTGGAAATATATTGATTTGATTCGACATTTCAGAATAAAACACAATCTCGTTAACTAATCCAAACATATTCTCATTTTCACACGAAAACCTATACAAAATTGAAAACACATTTCCCACTGGAAACTGAAAATGGAAACATAAACAATAACACAGGAGGACATTTAGTTCTTATTTTCTGTTTACGGTATTCAATTTTTTATGTTCAAATTCATAGGTTTTAGTATAATTGAACAGGGAGATCACGGGTCCCTTTCTTGCTAAACTGGCAGACTAAGAAAATAGTTCTTAAATAATGAAGAAACAAAAGGAGTGCATAGCATTATTCAAGCTTTAATCGTTCTAGGAACACAAGATGGAAAGAGCTAAGAAAAATAATGGAGTAACAAGTGGCAATTTTTGTGGTTTCTAAACAGTATATTTGGTTCTGGCTGTCCATTGAAAATTAAATGACCACACAAAGTTTTATAATTGTTACTTCTGCTGTTGTACCTGTTTTAAATTTTCTTGAGTTTTAAGCTGGTATATTGGTTGTGGGACTTTTAATCTGAAAAAACTAGAATGGTGATTCAGTTACTTAGACAATTTGGTTTATGATTTTTGTTTCTTTCACAAATTCTTTTCCGCTTTTCTTTCTCGGACTATTGATTGCTGAATGATGTTATGACAGGTATTACCGTATGTTTGAGGCTACACAAGATGGATTGGGGAGAAATGCCCCTGTACACAGCATACATGGTTCATTGCTTGCAGTTGGGGAACTGCTTAGGTAGGTGTAGATGATAAACTTCTCATCTGTAGAAATTGGGTGTGTGCTGCGATGTATCTTGACAAGCTATGTCCCACAAATGTTCGAATTTCCTTGCCTCATGTTCAGCTTTCTGCTGTAAGAGAATTGGTTAAATCCCCTTTTGTTTTGCTCTTATGTTGGTTCGAAGGTTCCTTGATGTTGAACAGTTGCTGAAACTTATGTCACGGTGTGTTTGGACTTTGGTGGCACCCAACATACATCTATTTTTGCAAAAAAATTCTTACCTCACTTTTTCCAATTTGGATATTTGATTTCTTGCTGAAGAAAATTTCTTCACTAAAATTGTTGAAATTTCTGAAAAAATCAGGTATTGCTTACGTTTTGACAGTTATTGTATGTGGTTGACATTTTGTTGGATTCTGTGTGTAGTTTTCTTTATTATGTTCTTTGAGTGAGGCTAGCCTTCGGTTTCTTATGTAGGTTGCTTTTTGGGTCTTTACCTCAGATTCCATATTTCGTTGACATGACAAATGATATAAAGTTCACGAAATCCTTGATTTGATACCTTTATTTGCTATAAATAAATAATATAGTCTGAACTGTTTATTTGTGTTGTTTCTTCTACATTTTGATTCTAACTACTATTTGCTCCAGTTTTCTTTAGTGATAGATGCCATCTATTTCTATTAAATACATCCCTTGCTGATTAAAGCTGGCCCTGCCAGTGGCTTAGATACTTTAAACATCTCCTGTGGATGCCATTATGGTTGGCATAATATTTTCTCATTGGTCTGGCATGGATGGATAGACATAGTATTTCCTAATTCGAATGGCATGGATAACCGAACCAATAATATGAAGATATTGAATATCTTGACATACATTCCTGTTGACCACCACTTAGCTTCTATGCAATTGGTGAAAGCTGAACTGAGGTAAAAATATCAGAATCTGCCCTTTTGTTGGGTGGGGTTCTGAACTAAATATAAAATTTCCACTTTTTGTTGGTTCTTATTGGGTATAGTGCCATTTGGCAGGAACACAGGTGAGTTCATGATGTCTAGGTACAGAGAAGTTGCTGAAATTGTTCTCAGATATCTAGAGCACCGGGATCGACTTGTTCGACTCAGCATAACTTCTTTGCTTCCTCGAATTGCCCATTTCCTACGTGACCGTTTTGTAACAAACTATCTGACGGTTGGTTGTTTTCTCCCAATTGTCTTTTGTTCAGTGAATTTAATTTGTGATGTTATTGCCAGTTGCTGACAAAATCACTTCTTTTTGCAGATTTGCATGAAACATATACTTCATGTTCTTAAAATACCTGCAGAGGCCGCTAGCGGGTTCATTGCTCTTGGGGAAATGGCTGGTGCATTGGACGGTGAACTCATTAATTATTTGCCGACAATAACGTCTCACTTGCGTGATGCAGTATGGGCTAGATCATTATCAATGTTAATTTTCTGTTGGCACCACTATATGTTCTGCTACTTCTGCATAGAATAATACTTTTGAGAAGTGGCCTTGTTTTTTGTAGATTGCTCCTCGTAGAGGCCGACCCTCCATGGAGGCTTTGGCTTGCGTTGGAAATATTGCAAAAGCAATGGGGCCTTCTATGGAGCCTCACGTACGTAGTCTCTTGGATGCAATGTTTTCCGTAGGATTATCCTCTACCTTAGTGGAAGCCCTTGAGAACATCACTGCAGGTCTTCACAAAGATATTGTGCATTCATGTTTGTTCTTCTGTCTTTATGAATCTGGGATTTTGACATTGAGAATTCTTTGTTGTTGTAGCATTCCATCTCTGCTTCCAACCATTCAAGTACGTTTGCTTGAATGCATTTCAGGAGTTCTTTCTCGAAACCAGCAAGTTCAGTCAAGGCCTTCTGCTGCCATTGCTCGTACTAGTAGCACAGCTGCTACCATTCAAGTCTCAGAGCTCAGTGGTTCTGCTCTTGTTCAACTTGCCTTACAAACTCTTGCCCGGTTTAATTTCAAGGTTGCTTCATCCATTAACTGTCTGCTCTGCTTTTGGCTTTTTCCTGCCTTCTCATAATGGGGGTTCTGCCATTTCAGGGTCATGATCTTCTCGAGTTTGCAAGAGAATCTGTTGTGGTCTATTTAGAAGATGAGGACGGCGGTACAAGAAAAGATGCTGCTTTGTGTTGCTGCAAATTAATGGCAAATTCCTTATCTGGCATATCCTCTGCCCAGTTTAGTTCCAGTAGGACAAGTCGTGCTGGTGGAAAGCGCCGCCGCCTTGTTGAAGAGGTTTTGATTCTGTGCAAACTCCCCTTAAACACCTGTTATATTCTCTTGCCAACTTGTTCAAACCACTTTGCCTTCTAGAACTTGTATACATGTAACAGAGGTGCATATGCTGGAATTTGTATTCTCGGATCTGTTCTTTATTTATTGATTTATTTATTTTCTAGGTATATGTGTCCATCTTGGCTGTCTAATCTGATTTTGCAACGATAAGAAATATCAAGTTTTTGTGATAATTAATCTTCCTGTTCTACGTCTTAGTCCAGAATTATTTGAGTTATTGGTTAATTCAGTTGGATTGATATGATTGCCATTTCTATTGCTCTTTGTTTGAGATTTTTTCGGCACTAGACTAGCAGAAAGTGCGCTTCATTACATGCTGAATGATGTTCATGACTATGATACTTTCAAGTATTTTTCACAGGCTTTTTAAGGATATCTTTTCAATTTTACATTTATATTTCAATTTTTATTCCTCTTCTCTGTTTTCTGTGGTGAATTGATCAAGGGCTTTGTCAGGTTGTTTGTCTTTTAACTTCTACAGATTATTTGCTGATAAAATTAGGTATCGAGGACAGATTCCATGTGCAGTGCATGTAAAACCCTTCAACTCTTATCAGGTTGACTAAAACAAGCAAAGAGTTCTTGTGCTAAGGAAGGGAACAATCGATATTGTCTATATGCTTTTAGTTACAAAATTACTCTGTAGATGAACCTGCAGAATAATAATATCCCTAAGGGTAGTCCCATATGCTGCTAATGAAGCACCAAATTACCCTATACTTTATCCGGGCTTTGTCTTGTAAGAAGATAACTCCTTTGTGGCAACTCCATGAGGCTGCTGTAGTTTTCTCCCAGGAAATAAAGCATTTTTGCTAATTTTTCAAAGGCCATGGTAAAAGAACTTCAATTCTTGAGGAAGCTTTCACTTTCTGAATTAGTTTGTAATTTTAAGAGAAGTAGGTTTTGAACCGCAACTTGGATTTGAACTATTTTTTATCCATGATATGGTTCCATGCTCAGTTTGATGTAATTGTAGTTAGATACAAAAACCAACTAAAAGGTCCTACATTACCCTGTTGTGATGAGCCATGGGTTTTGGTTCCTCTCAAGATTTTTTATTAGTAATTTTTGGTCAATGTTATTATAAGGGAACTGATACACTGTTCTTTTCTTTTTGAAACAGTCTTGAGCTTTTACAATGGTAGCATTATGCTTGAAAATATATGCTACCTAGATTTCTGGATGTTGTTTTAGTTTGTGCCATTAATTAATTTAGTCGAGTGAGATATATTCAGAATACTCCTACTGCCACTGCAATTTGACATGCTCATATCCTTCTCAACTAAATGTAGCGGTCTGGTTCCTTATATCTTTTGAGGCCGTGGTGTCTATGTTTAATTATGGCTTCATTGCTTGACGGGAACTGTGCCTGCATTTGAAGTTCTGTTGGCCCTTTTTATCTGCTGCATTATTGTGATGCTACTTTCTTGTGCAGATTGTGGAAAAGCTTCTCATTGCAGCTGTTGCTGATGCTGATGTCACCGTCCGGCGATCTATATTTTCCTCTTTGCATGAGAGTGGTGGATTTGATGATTATCTGGCACAGGCTGATTGTTTGACTGCAGTGTTTGCTGCTTTAAATGATGAGGTATTTTAGTTATGAAATTGGGAAGATAGAAATGTTCTTATATCTGACAATTTCTTATGGAATTTTGCATGGTGGTGGGTGGGGTAACCCTGCAGTATTTGCTGCTTTAAATGATGAGTTTTTTTAGTTATGAAATTGGGAAGATAGAAATTTCTTATATGTGACAATTTCTTATGGAATTTTGCATGTGGTGGTGGGGTAACCCTCCATGACAAAAGGTTTTAGAAATTATTAATGTAGTTGGTCATGGGAATTTGCTCAATTGCTTGTGCTATACTCTTTGTTCATGTTAGCCCTTGTAACCAGCACAATCTCTATGAATATGCAAGGCCTCCCCCATTGCCCTATTGGTTATTCAGAAATAAGCTAATACTTTACATGAGGTAGAAGTTCCATGTGCATCTGTTGTTTTTATGCTGCAGAAGCGATATGAATACGAAATAGAAGTCAACTAAATACTCACATGAATTTGTCAGCTACCAGATTAAAAAAGATTGTATAGGAATTTATGGAGAAGATTATTGTTGGGGCATCTCCTGCCACCTTTCTAGTTTTAGGAAAGTTTTCTCATGTTGGATATACTGACAGTACTACTTTGTTGTTGAACCTTTCCATTTTGACAATGTTATTTGTCATATTTGTTATTTTATTGATGGGGTTGTTGAATTACATTAAAAAGATATCGTGGCTTGTTTCTCTTTGTGGCACTCTAGCAAAGCTAGAGGTAAGATCTCTTTTACACCTGAAATCAAGATGATAGTGGAGCACTCTGCTAGCCATGCTGCCTCATTTCCACGTGTGTCTTCTAGGAACTTTAACCTTTACGTGATGGAGTTCAATGAATTTATTGAGGCAGGAGAAGAATGAATTTTAGTTGTCTTAAAAACTTGTGATATGTATATCAAGTTTTAATTTACATTGATTTGGTGATTGTTTTCTCTTGAAAAAGTATCTAAATGAGAATCTCTCTTTTGATACAGCCTTGTATATTTGTGACTTGTTTACTCTTTGATAGGATTTTGAAGTTCGGGAATTCGCAATTTCAGTGGCTGGAAGATTATCTGAAAAAAATCCAGCATATGTTCTTCCAGCTCTTCGTCGCCATCTCATTCAATTATTAACTTATTTAAAACAAAGGTATTGTTGAACACTTGAGTTGCTTATCCTTCTTGGAAACTTTTGTTGCTCGTGATGCTGACTTCGTGTTGTATTCGCTGCTTCCGTTCTTTCATGTTTTGTCCACTGTATGTTATTCATGTTTGTACTTCTGTTTGCAGTGCTGATAGCAAATGCAGAGAAGAAAGTGCAAAATTGTTGGGCTGCTTAATTCGGAATTGTGAGAGATTAATACTCCCATATATTGCTCCAATTCACAAGGTTTCGTATCCAAATTGCACCTTTGTTTGTTGAGTGAATTGCTTTTGCTTTTGTAAACTTTCTGATGTTTCAGGCACTTATTGCAAAACTCAATGAGGGAACTGGGTGAACGCTAATAATGGCATTATAAGTGGAGTTCTGGTTACTGTTGGAGATCTCGCCAGAGTGGTGGGTATTGCCTTGAAATTTTGTTCTATAATGCACTTTAATGTTCTGTTTGTTGCTTTATGGTCTAGTATGTTCTATACGAAGATGTTAGGTGAGAGAACATCCGAGAATGGATGTTCAGATAGTTATTTAGCTCAAGGCCTAGCAAAATTTGGAAACATTTATCTTACAACCTCATTTCTAATGATATTTCGGTGAGCTGACGTTCTTTTGTTTTTTTTTTTTTTTTTTTTTTTTAATGTGGGGTGTTGGGCACAGGAGAGGAGAACTCAAATAATTTTGAAATTGGATTCTGTAATTTGACAAGCCCAACTGTCTCAGCAATAACTTCTTTATATGAAATAAAAATATTCCAATATCAGTTCTCTTTTCTCCAGATTCTCTTCAAGGTGATGGCATTTTTGAATTTCTTTGTAACCTCTGAAAATTAGGGGTCAACATCCCTATGTTAACAATGCTAACCTCATTTTTATAATTAAAAGTTGTGAAGTGCTTATATAATGAAGTCCACACTTATAATGTATGCAGCAGGATTTGCTGTTTAGTTCTTCCTAGTGTTTGGCTTGGTTCACTCTTGATGTATATTGTTTACTTGCTTGATGAAGTCAATGCAAACTTGTTCATGCATATACCATGCTTTCTTGCTCTACATGTGTGCAGGGTGGCTTTGCAATGAGACAGTATATTCCAGAACTTATGCCCTTAATTGTCGACGCTTTATTAGATGGTGCTGCTGCCATGAAACGTGAAGTGGCCGTCACAACTCTTGGTCAAGTGGTACAAAGCACGGGGTATGACTTTGTTCGATTTCTTTATTTGTGATGATTTATAGCTTTGTGCTATTGAGTGCTTAAAGTTACTTCTGACTGATAATGAGCAATGAGTTGTATGGCTTATTTGGCTGAGGTTTCTCCATAGCAATGTGGCTGCTTGTCCTTTATTTCGCATTTAGTGGATTCACTATAAAAAAACTCTAGTAATCTGGCTTTGAAGTCATTTTTTCAATAAAAATGTTTCTGAACCACTATTCAGCAAAAGAACTCTTGAAGAGGGAAGACATGGTTCTGTATTCAGATTACTGAGTAAAAACTGTGGAGGTACCATCCTGCGAAGCTTTGTTCTGGGCTTCATTGGACGAGTTGATTCTATTTGTCCATCAGAGTTTCATAAGCTGCTTCAACTCTGACCTTAATCTGGATTTAGATCTCAGGCAGGAGGTGGAATTTTCAGATTCCTAGTTGCTGTCATGTGAAAAAAATACGTTTACTAAATATGATGTCAGTATGTCACATCATGAAATACAATCTTTTTGTTGTGGACTAAGTAAAAAGCAGTTTGAAAATTTGCCTCGACGGTGTAACTAGAGGTACTTGCCTGGTAGGTACACGAAGCCAGTGCAAAAACAGCTGGTTTCCAAAATAAATTACCATGCAAGACTTGGATCAAAGAGAGAGCATGGGGGCTTTTGCGGGGTGGGGGGAGGGAGGGAGGAGTTTTGATATTCTGAATATTGTAGTATGAGATGTTCAGCAGGGTTGGTTCCTAAAAAGGTGACAGACTTAGTATTATGTTGTGTGGAAAAGCAACCATAGACATTGGTGGATAATGTCCTGAAGTTTTCAACTCCCTTGAACATCTGACATTATTTTTATGATTTTGCAGTTATGTTATAACTCCATATAACGAGTATCCGCAATTGCTTGGTTTACTTCTGAAATTGCTTAATGGTGAGCTAGCTTGGTCTACCAGACGTGAAGTTTTGAAGGTATCTGGACTCCACTGACTAATAAAAAAAATTCTTCATTTTTCTAGGCTTAGACTGTGCTTTGTCATTTCTAGGTTCTTGGCATAATGGGTGCCTTGGATCCCCACGTGCATAAACGGAATCAACTGAGCTTACCAGGGTCCCATGGTGAAGTTGCCGGCCAGCTGGTGAGCCTGGTCAGCATATTCGGTCAATGGATGAACTACCTATGGATCTTTGGCCATCTTTTGCAACATCAGAAGATTATTATTCCACTGTGAGAATTTAAATTTGGATCCATGTTCACCTATAGTAACTGGATTATAGATTAGATTGTTCCTCATTGTGCTTTTGTAACACCTATTTTTTCAGGTTGCTATCAGTTCCCTCATGCGAATTTTTAGAGATCCTTCACTTTCTAGTTACCACCAAAAGGTGGTTGGATCTCTCATGTTCATATTTAAGGTTAGTAACGATAATTTCATCTTATGGATGCTTGTTATACTGCTGATTTTGTTGATGATGTTGTTTGTGACAGCACGTTTTTAGAGAAAGCCTCCTGTTTGTGTTGCACTGATGCTTTTCTTTATTGTGGGATAGCTGCTTACTCTGTAGAATGAATGGTAACACGTTTTCTTTGTTTTTGCGAGATAAGTCAATGGGTCTTGGCTGTGTTCCGTACTTGCCTAAGGTTAGTATATTTCTTGCATTAACATTCCTAATTACACAGTGCTTCCCCTCTTACCTTGAAGACGTGGCATGTCAAATGCTAGCTGTTTTTCTTTCTATTAATTCATAAGGTAGTTGCATGGTCATGTTATGCTTTAGTTTGAAGTATCTGTAAACCCAGGACGTGCTTCAAAACGCATCCACACAAGAAGAGGCGTGAAGGTGCAATGTAGCTTTTGTAGGCCAAATTATAGATGCAAAAACGAAATGACCGGAGAAGCACTATCAAAAATAAAAACAATTATATTTTGTTCTTCAGCAAAATGAATATGAGGTTAAAATACTTGCTTCTGTAGATGACTGGCAAACAACAGCCTACTAAATATATGATTCTATTTAGCAAAATCATGTGGAGTCGTTGCTCTTTATCACTCATTTGACCAATTTAATTTTTTACTCTCTTCCATGGTTTTTTGTATCACCTGAAATGCTTGTTCACTTTATATTTTTGTGCTGACATTTTATTCGTTCGTCCAGCCATCTTGTACTCACTTCCCTCAAGATAATCTGGATACAACCTGTTGAAATAGGTTGAGTGTAATTTTAACTAGATCTTTTGGGGTTCTGTTAGTAGAGAAATTCCACAAGAAGCTCAAACCCCAAATTACTAGGCAGTAAAATGGTTTCTGCTTCGGGTCTGTGTGAATTTCTGAGTTATTTAGCGTAAGATCTTGTGTATTCTGCTCTTGTTTCCACTTTCTGTTTAGTCTTTCTGAATGAAATTGGTACTATCAGGTTCTGCCTGATCTCCTGCATACTGTTCGTACATGTGACGATGGTCTTAAGGAATATATTACCTGGAAACTTGGGACTCTGGTTTCCATTGTCCGGCAGGTACACATACTTTGCTAGTCACTTCTAAGGTTGCATCATCTTGAGATATTTAATATTCTTATTCTGCTTTTGCAGCATGTTCGCAAATATCTGCCGGAGTTGTTCTCTCTGATATCCGAATTATGGTCGTCCTTCAGTTTGCCTGCTACTAGCCGACCAGTGCGTGGATCTCCGGTAAATCAGTTTCTCTGTACAACTATGGCGTATTGTCAACAATCATGGTTTAGACTGTACGGAAGATAGATACATATTTGATTATGATGTTTGTGGCCTTTCAACTTTTAGATTCTCCATCTGCTCGAGCAACTCTGTTTAGCTCTCAATGATGAGTTTAGAACACATCTACCTTTTATCCTCCCATCCTGCATTCAAGTCTTAAGTGATGCTGAGAGGTTTAAAGACTATACCCACGTCATTGATATTCTACGCACTCTTGAAGTTTTTGGCGGTCAGTATCTTTAGCTTGGTTTCTTGGTGTGCTCCACTGAAATTTACTTGGACAAATTATGAAAATTTTGGATTGAATCTGTAGGGACCTTGGATGAGCATATGCATCTACTTCTTCCTGCGCTAATTCGAATTTTCAAAGTGGATGCTTCTGTAGAAGTGCGTCTTGCTGCTATCAGAACTCTACTAGGTTGATTCCTCGTGTACAGGTTGAAGTTGGACCCATATTCTCTTTTGCATTCTGTATCATTAACAATTATGGTTATATTATCCATGGTTTTTCTTCATTCTTGCTGTGTCACCAGGTGACAGGTCACATATCCGCTCTTGTGCATCATTTGAAGCTTGTGTTGGACGGGTCTGATTTCGCTCTCATTATCTTATAAATATGCAATATTTTACCCTTTGAATTCTTTGACCCTAAGAAGAAAGATTGCAATCTTATATTTCACATGTTCCCTGCTCTTACATCATCGTGCACACATGGATTGTGACTTAACCCCTCACAAGAACATCAGCGACTAATTTTTGTAGGACGTATTGTCAACCTAACTTCCTGTATTTTACTTCTTGCTGATCCATGTGTGTACTGTTAAAGTGTGTATTACATTTTTCCCATGCTATTTTCCAAAAAAATTTACAAGGGTCAATCAGGTTAACTTCTGTATATGAGGAATGTTTAATGGCTTTTCAGCTCCAGCTGACCTTGGGATTTTGGTACTTAAGTGATGTTGATAGACGGAAATTTATTTCATGTTTGTGTTAACAATACAGAAGCTGAAGGTTGTATAAGTAATTGATTAGTTAGACACTATGGTCAGAATGTCAGATAGAGTGAGGAATCATGACTCTCACTTTTGCATTCACCTGAAGCAAACAATTGCTCACTGGCCTTGACACTGGACAGGCTTTGTGTTGCTGCATGTTAGTAGTAATTATGTTGGAATAGTATTATGCATGTCGTAAGTGTATAACATGCTAAAATGATGTACACTCACCCCTGCCTTAAATAAGGAAAGATAACATTTTGCGATCAGAATTTCATACTATCGAGTTCTGTACTAAAATTAAAGTGGGAGTTTATCATGTTCAGCATAGCTAGGCGAAAACGAAAGCTATGTAAAACCTTCTGAACATCTTGCATGTGTCTACTATCAGTTTATTTAGAAAATTCTTATCAGAGCCTATTCTGTAATGGAGATTTTCCTTGCACAGTGTGTGCCAAAATCATGCCTGCATCTGAGACAGCTAAATCTATCCTTTGGGGTGTATTGTTATAGAGAAAGTGGTTCGGATGTCATTTTTCCGTAAGCTTGTCTGGGCCTTGTGAAAAATACATGTGTTGCAATGTGATGAGAGGAAAATATCTACAGCCATTGTGGAAAATGTTGATGGTGATTGTTTTTTTAGATTTTGCTTCACTGCTCAAGGTAGGTATCCATTTTGCAGGAAAAATGATGAGCTTAGGAAGGATGCTCTAGATGCACTTTGTTGTCTAGCTCATGCTCTTGGGGAAGACTTCACTATTTTCATCCCATCCATCCATAAGCTTTTGTTGAAACATCGCTTGCGGGTACTGCTGGGTGTCTTTACATATACATCACTTTTACTCATGTTACCTTCTTGATTGTTAAGATCTTATGCATACTTATTTTCCTTGACCAGCATAAGGATTTTGAAGAAATTCAAGGCCGCTTGCAGAGAAGGGAGCCATTAATCCTAGGAAATACTGCTTCTCAAAAGCAAAATCGCCGACTTCCTGGGGAGGTTATTAGTGACCCTTTAAGTGACACAGAGGATCACGAGAGAATTGATCCCCACAAGCCTCTTCAGGTATTTGATTCTTTTGCTCTGAACATTATTCTCAGTGGAAATTGATAATCTGGTTAACAAATATGGTTCTCGAAATGTTCTTCCCGTGTGTGTTTCTCTCTTTTCTTGAATGGTGGCAGAGATGATAAAAATGTTTATATTTAGTTGATAAACTTCTCTTATGTAGAAAATACAGTCTCTCCTTTATTGAAAAATTTTAGTGGAGTAGATCGGGAGAAGCCTTTCCTGGTCTCCCAATTTGTTGCAAGGGAGCAAACTTGAGTGTCAGCAATACATAATTTTGGGGAATAGTTGTAGTGAATGCTTAGGTAGTTATTTCAGTTTAACACCACGATTTTGTGGCGAGAGCTTATTCTCTAGAATGTATTCTGGTACTATTAGCTCTTTGAGCTGGTCTTGGCTGAATGCATAATTTTGGTGAATTGTTGTAGTGAATCACATTTTTATCGCAGAAAAATGGCTGGTCTTCGCACTGCTATTCATAGTCGTAAATCGCTCGCCATTGCGTGCCTGGCTGAAGGCTGGGCTGGCTTTTTATAAAACTTAAACGAGAATAAAGTTGAAGAAAGAAAACCCTAATTTGCTCCAGTTTCTTTTCCGTTGAAAACAGTAGTTTGACCCCTAATTTGTCCTGTTCTATTTTTGGCGTTTGTTTTCTTGAAACTATAGTAGCTGATTACTTTATTATGATATAATTTATTGTTATTAATGTCATAACTCAATTTTCTTGCTACAGTATAAACCAATTTGCTAAATAAATTAATTTGTGATTCCATAGCTAATTTTTTATTATAATTTGCTTTTTCTGGAAACTTTTGTTTAGAAAACCAAAAGCCTAGCTTGAACATGCTGATTTTTGTAAAGATACTAATGGTATAAAAATATGAACTCTTTAGCAAATATGCGCTGCACTTCAAAGGGCATGCCCTGCGCCGTGTGCATGGCTCCAGAGCACCTTTGCGCCTTTAACAACTATGCTGCTACAGTTCAATTATGTAAATGAGAAACTCGTTGGCCTTACTTCCTGCAGTTATGCCCTCAAAGCAATCTGATACTATAGACTTTAGAGATGTCGAATTGTAGCACTGCTGCTTTAGATTTCAAAGTAGAACTTATGAATCTTTTGGTGGATGCTGTACAAATTAATTAGTGTGGTTATCAGTACTTCTCATTACTGCATTAGTTGAATTTAGGCTTTAAATTCCTCTGTCTTGTTTATGAAGTGAATCAGTGCTCTCCCTTTTTCAATTTGGTTGATGTTAAAAGAAGAGTTAAATTGGTTTATTGTAAAAATCATGCGACGGAGAATTTCTTTTTGTACTTTTATTTTGGATGGAAGAAAATCTGTTAAACGGGATTCCTTATACAACTTGCAGGTCAATGAAGCTCGATTACGTGCTGCTGGGGAGGCTTCTCAACGCAGTACGAAAGAGGACTGGGCGGAGTGGATGAGGCATTTTAGCATTGAACTACTGAAGGAATCACCTTCACCAGCTCTGAGAACATGTGCCAAGCTTGCCCAGCTGCAGGTAATTCTCATTAATTCCTATTTTTTCCTGTTGTATTGGTGCTTCTCCAAGCAAAACTGTCTGTCCTGTTAGCTGAAAACTAAAAATGGATAAGAATAACTTTCCTTGATCAGGAATTTAATGCCATTTGTTTTTGCAGCCTTTCGTTGGAAGGGAGTTTGTTTGCAGCTGGTTTTGTTAGCTGCTGGACAACTGAATGAGCATTGCCAAAAGCAGCTAGTTCGGAGTTTAGAAATGGCATTTTCATCTCCAAATATACCTCCGGAAATTCTTGCTACACTTTTGAACTTGGTATTATATTGCACGTTTTGAATAGAAATGAATTCTGTCCAGTTTCATATGCTTCCTTGGCATTCCTGAAATGGCTACTCTTTCCTTTTGATCAGTTACTTGTGGTTGTGAAGTTAATTCCTAAACTGGTATACACTCGAGTGGTTCAATTAAATCTTGAGAGTTTGGAGGGTTCAGAAGGTGTAAATCTTAATGCTGCACTGCCTTTGCATGTAGATTCTGCTTATTTTAAACTTCCAACTGTTGCTGGCGAAAAGATCACAGGAGAAGAAACAACTTCTTTTCATATGTCAGATGTATCTGCTCAATATTTAAATTAGTTAAAAAAATTGCTGGTCTTCGCATTTTACTTCAGTGGACATTTGAGACTTAGAATTGACTGGGCTGAGCATCCTGGATGGGAACTTGAATTTTTTGTATTCATTATTGTTTTTTCGGGAAGTAAACTTGGGAATGACTAGCTGGTGGGAGATGCAGAAATCTCGTTCTTTTTTGGTGCATTATGTCTTTTTCTTGAATGTTTCTATGCAGCTGAATTCTGCCAAACAGCTTCTGGAATGACTGATTATTTTTCCCCGCAGGCTGAGTTTATGGAACACGATGAGAGGCCCCTTCCCATCGATATCCGTCTACTTGGTGCTCTTGCCGAAAAGGTGAGACTTTTTCGACAGCAACTGCGTGAAACTCTCGATAGAAGTTACGTTGATGTGTTTGATCTTGCTGTAAATCTTTTCTTCCTCAAATCTGGTGTTTCAGTGTCGTGCATTTGCAAAGGCTCTGCACTATAAGGAGATGGAATTCGAAGGTGCTTGGTCCAATAGGATGGACGGAAACCCTGTTGCTGTAGTTGAAGCTCTTATTCATATAAATAATCAATTGCACCAACATGAGGTCATTATTTTAATTTCAGATTAGAGTTTTATATGCATTGTTTATCTATTTTCAAACTTGTTCATGTTGTCTGATGAGTTATATTTTTTGTGTTTAGGCGGCAGTTGGGATATTGACATATGCTCAACAACATTTGGGTGTCCAACTTAAGGAGTCATGGTACGATTCATCCTTCTTGCCTCTCAAATATTATGCGAAGGATTTTGCTTTCGGTCCTTAGTCTAACTGTGTATTAACTTTTCAATCTAAGGATCTGTTAGTTAGTCTGTGTTAGCGTGGTTTGAAGATTTGGATGTCTGCTTAGTAGTCATATTTAGTCCTTCAAGTGAACTTGCTTCTTTGAAGGTATGAGAAACTTCAGCGATGGGATGATGCTCTCAAAGCTTACACTGTCAAAGCCTCTCAAGCATCAAGCCCACATCTTGTTCTGGATGCAACACTAGGTGCGTATTTCTATACTAATACGAGCACATGGTGGGTAAAATTATTTGAATTTCAATAATATTGAGCATGAGCAGTTTTACTATCCACAGTTGCAGATGAGAAGGTAAGGGTGTGTTAAAAATTGTAGTTCCCTTTATTTGACATTCAATAAGTGAAGAATTTTTTGATTGATGTTTATTGAATGATTATCTTCTTGAACCTGCTAAGATGCAAATCCTTCTATATGACAATGAAATGCCTTTTTAATTGTGATATGCTTGTTTCCATTTGATTGTGTGGATACTTCATAAAAACATGGAAACATTCACTATTTTCTCGTAGCCCATTGATATAATGGATGTTGTGCTATCATGAAGCCGGTTGATGATAAACTTTTTGCATCAGTGGGTGAATATACTGGGATTGCCTGAACTTGTCTGACTGTGCTAGAGCCTAGTTCCGCTGTATTTACTCTTTATCCAGACTTGGTTTAGGCTCTGATCTATCCAGACTATTCACATCTACAAGCAAATATTAATTATTTAAACTTTTTGTTCTTTGATGATGAGATTTTTATCTGTGAAAGGGCGGATGAGATGCCTTGCCGCACTTGCTCGGTGGGAAGAGCTCAATAATCTCTGCAAGGAGTATTGGACACCTGCGGAGCCCGCTGCTCGACTGGAAATGGCACCAATGGTTTGTTTTTGGCTTCAAATGATATTCTATGTCCTGTCATGCCACTGTCTTATCTATTTGATATTCGACATTTAATGTTACCTGAATGGAGATAGACCCGCTTCATTGTTTTAACTACCTTAACCATTATATCAAATCAAATATGTGTGCCTCTATTTCAGTACCATCAGTCATTTACATATCTGTAAATCCCACTAAATATTTGGTATTCAATCTGTACTTAAATTAATAGCAATTCCCGTCCTTCACTCGGATAAATTATGAAAAACTAGTTAAACCTTTTTCCATTTTCGTGATTCCACGCGTAAATTCTTGAGATTTGTGCCACTACTATTGATAAAAATGTTTGTAGGAATAACTGTAATATTTCATCATGCCTTGTGCTTTATAAAGTATGTGGTCTTATAGGCTGCTCATGCTGCCTGGAACATGGGTGAGTGGGATCAGATGGCAGAATATGTTTCTAGATTGGATGACGGAGATGAAACCAAACTTCGAGTCTTGGGCAATACTGCCGCTACAGGGGATGGGAGCAGCAATGGGACCTTTTTTAGGGCTGTTTTATTAGTTCGTAGAGGAAAGGTATCCCTCAATTTTGTTATATCCATTTACCTTCTTAAAGTCCTTATCTAAAATGTCTCACTGTTCTTTTAATATTAGTATGATGAAGCACGTGAATATGTTGAAAGAGCAAGGAAATGCTTGGCTACTGAAGTGGCTGCGTTGGTCAGTTCTTCCTGTTTACTTCTTTTTGAGCAACAAATGAAAGTAAGCCTATTCATTTGGGAACATCGGCATATAGTATCTGTGTGTCATTTTTTATTCACAAAATAGTTGGACTAGCTGTATGACTGATGAAGTTGGTTTTTCACAGCCATTTTGTGGGCTTAAGATACTTGGTGGTTCATCAGTACTTCTCTTAAGTTACTTCTGAAGAAGCTGAAATGTAATCATTGTAGAACTGCCAAATTCAGAAATTATCTTAAGTCTGCGTCTATCCGCTACTTACCAAACAGTCATTTATGCTTGTGTAGTCTATGTTTCCTATGTTTTACATCACTTTCTGCCTTTTCTTGTTCTTACACCAAATAAAAAATATGATGATTCTTATCTTTCCTATCTTAAATGAAACATTTTGCATGCTCCCTAACCGGATGCAGTGATGCAGTGCTTCTTAGAGGCTTCTGTTCATAATTGCTTTTTTCCTATTGTAATGTTACACAACCCCTGAGAGATCCAAGGTCAACTGCATTCTGAAGCATAGACAATAAGTGGTGTACCTCATTATCAAGTGGCCTGAGCATTTACTAAATATTTTCACTTCATCGTAATATATATTGGGCAAATAATGTTCAACTTTTTTTTTTTATTGGCCCCTGATTCTTTTATTGAGTTAATGTCCATAAGAAACCCCTTTCAGTGTACTTATTTATGTCCACAGGTTTAACTTTTATTTTATGTTTTGATGTATCAATTCTTCTTATGATGACCTCTTCTCTTGATTGTGTTCATTATTTGGCTGTGCTTAATTGCTAGAATTGTATGTCACTGATTTTCTTGTTCTTAGATAATCCCGTCTCAGTTAAAATGTCTTAAGTGTCTCTGAAATTGTAGCCATCCCCATTCACCAGGTTCTTGAAAGTTATGAGCGTGCATACAGCAAATGGTTCGCATTCAGCAGCTTTCAGAATTAGAGGAGGTATATGAAACTGGACCTTGACTGAGATACCTTAATTGTTAAACATTATGCTCATATGATGCTAATTAGAGATGTGCCTTTCCAAAATAGGTCATTGATTATTGTACCCTTCCTGTTGGAAACCCTGTTGCTGAGGGACGAAGGCTTCTCATACGCAACATGTGGAATGAGCGTATAAAAGGTGCAAAACGTAATGTTGAGGTAAACTCTTGATGAGCTATCTTTTCCACTCATTTGATTCTGTAGGTATCTCCCAGAATTCGGGAAAGGGAGAAATATACCAATAGCAACAAATGTTATTCTTTAAAGTATTTCTTCCAAGTTAATTTGGCTAGCATCTAATCAGCTATGTTCTATACAAATCCTGCTGTTGCCTACTCGCCTTATTGATGGAAATGATTCTGAAGAATCTGATAGTACATTCTAGTGTATCACTAGTTTTCTGCTCTTCAGATTAACATCACCAATTGAGTGTATTTTAATTCTTTGAGTACGGATTGCCGTATTATATGCTTAGTTCTTTTTATATCTGCTTGGTGTATCAGTTTGCATGGGAATTTCAAAGTAGTCTATGGGATAGAATTGCAAATCAAATATTAAACAATGATGAAGCCCTCCTCTGTAATCAAATATTATTTTTCTCTTGTTTTTTCCCCCAAAAGAACTTTCCTTGTGTTCCCATCTCTATTTACTTTTCAAGTCTAGCTTTGACTTCCCGAAATTAAGGTGGAATAAGGGGAGCCATATTTCTACACAATGATCCAGCATTTTGGCTGAGTGCTGTGTGGCAGGATGTATTCAAAACGAAATAGTTCATTGAAGAGCCAATAGATGGTTGGTGAAGGCCCAATATATTTATTATTATTTTATCAAAGGTTGAATGCTTCCTCACTAAATGGTGAGAAGGTATCAGAAGGGCGGAGATATTCAAGCTAAATTCAATGATAAACTAATTTTCTTCTTATTCCATGGTGTAGCATAAATATGGAGATATTGAGCTTCGTTCAAGTACTCTGATAAACAATTTTATGGAACTCGTACACACCAGATACTTCCCGCAAATTTGCACAAACCTAGCCAGAGTCCTGCAAGCGTTGATTGGTGTAGTCATTTTAGAAAGTACATTTACTTTCAAGTGTGTGACCAATATGTACGCCTAGTTAAAAGTTAATCAAGGTTCCTGATATTTTCGAGCTTCCTGTTATGGTATTCATATGCTTGTGAACAGTGTTTTTTTTTTGGGGGCACAGCTTCATCTTCCATAAATCTCACTTCCCAAGATAATTAATTGTTAAACGTTGCAGCAGAGCACACGTGTTAATTTTTGTTTATTTTTTTCCCCTTATTTTGGAGGTACTCACTTCTCAAGTTCACATGTGAGTTCTGATTATAATCTTGCACCTCCAATAATGGTTTTTTACATTCTACCTCAGTTTTTGTACTAACACTCAAATTCACAGGTTTGGCAAGCACTTTTGGCTGTCAGGTCACTTGTTCTGCCACCTACAGAAGATGCAGAGACTTGGATAAAGTTTGCCTCTCTTTGCCGTCAAAGTGGCAGAATTAGTCAGTCCAGATCAACTTTAACTAACTCTTACAGGTTTGTGGTACATTTATTATATGTAGCACATATGTGCTATGCTATCACTCTAGATCTATATAAGTCAATATGCTCTTCTTTGTGACACTTGTAGTTTGATCCTGAAACAACTCCTGATACTGTACGGTATCATGGGGATCCTCAAGTAATTCTAGCATATCTGAAATATCAATGGTCCCTTGGAGAAGATCATAGGCGCAAGGAGGCCTTTGCTAGACTGAAGGTATGCTATAAACTATCTTAAGCATCAATGTTCCGGGGCATTGCTGTTGATGTGTATGTTTTATGTATTCTGTACCCACAATTTCTGTGTTCTAGGATTTGGCTATGGACCTCTCAAGAACACCTGTTCTTCAACAAACCACGCAGTCTGGCATGACGGTTTCCTCCAATATGCCTCTCGTTGCCCGTGTGTATCTCAAATTAGGAACTTGGCAGTGGGCACTTTCCCCTGGTTTTGATGATGACTCTATACAAGGCATTGACCAAAGCTCTCTCTCGCTCTCTCTGTTTACATATTTGTGTGTGAGCTCACATGCGTATGCCTGTACTTGTTTTCCGTGTTATGTAACACTATTGCCATCTGCAACTCTTTGAGGATCTACTTAGCTCTACTAAATCCAATTTATGATTGGTTGTTTGTGATTCCAGAAATCCTTACTGCATTTCGAAATGCGACTCACTATGCAACTAAGTGGGCAAAAGCTTGGCATAAATGGGCTCTTTTTAACACAGCAGTTATGTCGCATTACACTTTAAGAAGTTATCCCAGTATTGCTGCACAGTTTGTTGTTGCTGCAGTTACTGGGTATTTTCACTCCATAGCTTGTGCAGCACATGCCAAAGGGGTGGACGATAGTTTACAGGTAACACTATTCAGGGATAATTCTTGTTCTTCATAAAGGCAATAGGGTGCTTTTCCTAAAGCTTTTGCATCATATAAGTATGGCGTACTCAAATGAAATATTCCAAAGCATAGTTTCAGCTCCTTTCGCTCTACCGGACCAATTATATGCTATGCAGTATTTTGAGATGCCTTATCTTTGATGTTTAATTGGTTGGAATTTTACCGTCATCCAGTTAATGCTATTATAAACTCTCCCTCTCCAAAAAAAAAAAAAAAGAAAAAAAGAAAAAAATCAGTTTTTTTTTTAAGTCTCTCTTTCTCTAGATGTAATAATCTCCTATTTGTGATGATTTTATGGATTTCTCTGGTTAAATTGTTGCATAATAAGAACATTCTTAATTGTTGTTGTGCAGGATATCCTTCGTCTCCTTACTTTGTGGTTCAACCATGGAGCTACATCAGAAGTTCAGATGGCATTACAAAAAGGCTTTTCACTTGTAAATATAAACACATGGTTGGTTGTTTTGCCTCAGATAATTGCTAGGATACATTCCAATAACCATGCGGTCAGAGAACTGATACAGTCACTACTAGTGCGAATTGGCCAGAGTCATCCACAGGTTTGTTTCTAAATCCTGTTGCGTGCTGCTATTTTGATGATCCTCTTTGACATGTTTCTTAAAATTTATTTACTTGTTTTTCTAGCAGTGGATCCTGATTTTCAGGTTGTGTAGATACTTGTGTGTTCTTCTGAATTGTTAGCTTGATCTTTATTCATGGAGCATGAACTATTAAATTTAGGGGTACTTTCTGTGTCAACTTTTCTAAAATAATTTAATTTTCATCATGACAGTGGGAATGTCTATGTTTTAATAAGAAGCAAAATTTGGCTTATCAACCTAGGAATTCTGTGATACTGGATATATCAGAGTTCACCGCCAAATGCTATCTTTCAGCAAACAAAGCACCTAGGGAAAGCTGATTGTGAATACCCTCTCACAAAAATCTGTGGAACGGCCATAGTTATAAATGGTCGCTATGGTGTGCGCCTGCACACGGCTCAAACGGTGACAGCCAGCACTGGCTGGGCTGGGGCCGCAGGCTTTTTTACTAAAACCAAAAAGAAAAAAGAAACAACAAAACTGAAAGAGAAAACCCTAATTTGTGCCAGTTTCTTTCTCCAAAAGTAATAAGTTTCTTCCACCTCTTTAGTTAATTTCTGTCTTTCTTTTTGTCTTCGTTCTTCCCTGATGGTACTGCTTCTCTTTCTCTATTCTCGTCTTTCTTTGACCGATCTTTTCCTCTCTGTGAAACGCTGCTGTTCCACCTCTTATTTGTCTCATTTTTTTTTTTTTCTGTATTTTTTCCTTGAGACTTTGGTAAATTGTTCTTTACTTTATTATGATGTCATTTCTTCCTTTTTTCTTGAACATACCAAAAAAAGATTGTCTTCATTACTTGATCAAAAGATGAGTACTTATGGTGGAAGCTAATATGTACTATTTATATCCAAATTTACAAGATGAGTCAAAAAATTGTGGCCAGCTATTGTAACTAATATTCCCAAGAACATGTAATATATTGTTATTATTTAATTTAATAACTCAATTTTCTTGGTTGGTACAATATAAAATAATCCACTAAATAAATATATTTCCTGCTAAATTCTGATTATATTTTTCTTTTCTCCTGATTTTTGTAAAATTAGTTAGTAAATGCGCATGGTGAGCTATTATGGTGCACAAGGTGCTCTAGAGTCTAGAGCCATGGCACTTGTTGCGGAGCGCGCCTTTTTCAAGCATGGTGTTGATTTGTATAGTTAACTTATATGTTTATACCATTAGTAATACCAAAGGCAGCAGATTTAACTTCAGGTGTATATATGTATGTACTTATGAACGTCTGTCTGTATGTAAATATGTATCTCTATATCTGCATGTCTGTGTGCGTTCTTTTGATTTTGAGGAAGCTCTGATTGGTGCCGGAAGAGTTAGGAATCTGCTAATCTAAATAGCAGGTCGAGGAAAAATAAGGACTACAGATTTCCTAGGTACACCACTATTTTTTCTTATTCCCCCAATAATGATAAGAAATGGGAAAAAGTGGATTGCAGAGTTCAAAGCTCCAGTTGGATACTGTAGCTGCTGTCTACTTGGAATTGGATGTCATATTTCGCCTTCCTATCTTTATCTCATTGTGCACTGTAAAACATATATTTGCATTGCTTCATGCCATTTACCTCAAGGATGTGCCTTTTAGAATGCGCATGTTATGGCCAGGGTATATGACCCAATGGAGGTTTCCCTGTAATGCAAGCACATCACTGGGAAAGTGCATTGATCGATGATGTTCATAGCATGATAATTCAGATTGTGAAGAAAAGAAGAAATGACAAAGCTCAGTTATGTTTTGGTTATCCCTTTCAGTGCATTGATATTTGCAGCTGGATAGTTGTTGATATTACAAGTTTGATGAGGAGCTTCCTTCTCAATTTAATAAGTATTTTTCTTTAAGTAGGCGTTATTCGGATAACCTTCAAACTGAGGGGTGTTCTAATGGAATTTGAAGTATTAATTCTACCTGCATTTAGCTGAACCTGAACGCTCTTCTCTTTGGAGGCCCTTTTAAGTGTTTTGCAGCTTACTGTTCATACCTTCTAATATATCATTATATGAATCACTAATACAATGGTAGTATGCAGGCTCTTATGTACCCTCTTCTTGTAGCATGTAAATCTATTAGCAATTTACGGAAACAGGCAGCTCAAGAGGTGGTTGATAAAGTTCGACAGCACAGTGGTGTGCTAGTGGATGAGGTGAATGAATTCCTTGATGATAATTTATTGGTGTTATTCTCCTCATGCATCTGACTGTTATGCTTGAATAAAAAGGCCCAACTTGTATCTACGGAGTTGATCCGAGTTGCAATACTTTGGCATGAAATGTGGCATGAGGCATTAGAAGAGGCGAGCCGCTTATATTTTGGTGAACATAACATCGAGGGAATGCTGAATGTCTTAGAGCCATTGCACGAAATGCTTGAGGAAGGGGCAATGAGGAACAATACCACCATAAAAGAGAAAGCCTTTATTCAGGTACTCCATCTTTTAACATGCCTGCTAATTTCGAATAATTTAAATCTGTTTGACGACAGGATGGAACATCTTTGCTGAATTGGTTATTTTGCTTGTGGAGTTCACCTCTGTTTTTAAAGCAATCATTCACATTAGTTGGCAAATTAATGTGCTCCTGAGACTAATCAAAATGGTTAATCTTTAGGCCATTGATTCCTATCATAACTTGTGGATTCTGATTCTATGTTACTAATTGAACATGAATTTTTTCCAGGCATACCGTCACGAACTTCTGGAGGCCTATGAATGCTGCATGAAATACAGAAGAACTGGAAAAGATGCAGAATTAACTCAGGTATCAATTGCAAGAAAATCTGATCACTCGCTGCCCCTGTTTCTTGAGTTTTTGCCCTTTGTGTTGAGCTCCCACCATTTTGTATTACCAAGATTTTAAGACCCTGTGAAACATTGCATGGATGTATTACATAAATCAATCATTGAAGTTCATTGCACTTCCATGGAAGAACCTCTGCCCTTTAATTTGATGGGACTAAATAATACAGACAACTCCTATAGTAAATGCTAAGCAGTATCAGTATTAGGCTGCCACTCTACTCCTAATGCACTTAGTTTGAGCATGTATTTGAGTCTGCCGTTTTTTTGTTTCCATCACCATGTATCTTTATGGGTTTGTGTGTCCTGAACCAGATAGGTAAGCAAGACCACATGTTGTATCACCCATATCACCACAGGCAGGTCAAATATACACATATAGCCATTGAATAAAACAAGAAAACAAAGTAAGGGAATTTTATGAAAAAAGGAATAGTTGTAACCATCCAAACATATATTTGTGTATTTATGTTCAAGAGTGCTTCTATTCATCTTTCTGATGTGTTGCATTTTGAGTGATTGTGTGGCTCAGCTTCATTAGCATGTTAATGCTTGGCTAATGCAGTCATATATTTCCCCACCAGGCTTGGGATCTCTATTATCATGTATTTAGGCGGATAGATAAACAGCTTCAAACTCTTACCACCCTCGACTTACAGGCAAGAAATCTGTTTCTTATAGTAGTAACTGATGTCTACTGTGCATCACACTGAGTATCATCTTCTTTTGTGAAACCAGTCTGTGTCTCCAGAACTGTTGGAGTGCCGTGATCTTAAACTTGCTGTTCCTGGAACCTATAAAGCTGGTATAGTTGGAGTTCGCATTTGCTGCTACACGCTCCCCAACCAACACACACACACACACACCCCAAAAACAAAAAAAGAAAAATATTTCAATGTTGGCTGTTCTGTGACAAAGTTACTTTTTTTTCCCCAGATTCACCTGTGGTGACAATTGCATCTTTTGCACCTCAACTTGTTGTTATCACTTCCAAACAACGACCTCGTAAGTTGACAATCAATGGAAGTGATGGAGAAGATTATGCTTTCTTGCTGAAGGGACATGAAGATTTACGCCAAGATGAACGTGTCATGCAGGTCTTATTCATAACTTTCTATGCCAATTCATCTTATGTAACAATTGCTCAGATATTACATTATGCATTTTATTACTGTCTAGCGTAGTCAGTTTTATCAGAGCATATTCTCTCCATTATATATAAGTTTCTGTCTGAAGACTACTACTTTGCAGCTCTTTGGTTTAGTAAATACTCTGCTGGGGAATTCTAGAGAAACTGCTGAGAAAGATCTCTCTATCCAAAGATATTCTGTCATTCCACTGTCTCCGAACAGTGGCCTTATAGGATGGGTCCCAAATTGTGATACCTTGCACCATCTCATTCGAGAGTATAGGGATGCCAGAAAGGTTTGATTCGATCACTTCATTCCTCTCCTTAACTCGTCACCTTTTTATATAACGGAAATGGTGCATTTCCTGATTACCATGCCTGTTTCTGGTTTTGTAGATCACTCTGAACCAAGAGCATAAATTGATGCTTAGTTTTGCTCCAGATTATGATCATTTGCCTCTTATAGCAAAGGTTGAGGTGTTTGAGTACGCCCTGCAAAATACAGAAGGAAATGATCTTGCAAGGGTAGGGCTTATTCAGAAGTTGACTGGTTTTCCTTCTTTTCTGATACATTCTTATAAATTATTTCTCGAAATGCTAGGTGCTATGGTTAAAGAGTCGCACTTCAGAGGTCTGGTTGGACAGGAGGACAAACTATACAAGAAGCTTGGCTGTCATGAGTATGGTAAAAAGTTCATACTTAAAATTGTTCTATTGCTTAGTATTAGATAATTCTTTTGCTATTACAGAATAGGTAGGAATTCACTTCAACATCTATACTGTTATTTGCAAGAAATATACAAGCTTCTCCTTCCATACTTTCCTACCTCTCTGTGTCTGTGTCTATGTGTGCAAGGATGGATGGGATCAAAGAAGTTGGGATCTCATATTAGATGTTTTACAAGTGATCTTAATCCTTGAAGTCTGATTCCATAGAACTAGTGATTAACTGGAAGCTGGGACCAGGAAAAATAATTGTCTTTTGTTCTTTGAATGCATGTATCTATCCAATATTCTTATATCCTCATTGAAGAACTATTCGGGGATTCTTGATACTGTAATGTGTGAATTGTGAATATTCTTATGCGAACACTTGAACCTTGGTTATGGTGTGAGACAGTTATTGTTTTCAATGTTCCTGAAGGTATAAAGTGTAGTTACTTTGTTCTTTAAGTATGTCAAGTTAATTTGAATACGATATAGATTAAATCTGATGTCAAATACATGTATATATACATACATACTTTGTTCCGTAACTAGGATGGGTTTTGAATACTCATATATTATATATGCATTGTTCTGTAACTAGGATGGGTTTTGAATACTCCTAAGTTTGGTGGTTGCATTAGACATAACTTGGTGTCAATATAAAAAAGAAGACCATATGTTCCATTTATGGCTCTCTCATGTCTTAAATTATGAATTTGACAAAAGGCAAAATGTATTTATGTGTAAAACTCATAAACCTGACTCCAACTAAAATAGGTTGCCTGAGCCTACTGAAAGTAGTATTTCTGTGAAGTTATAGTCACTAGCTCCACCCTTTTCAGGTTGGTTACTTACTTGGCCTTGGTGATCGACATCCAAGCAATCTCATGCTGCATCGTTACAGGTATGCGGACGAATAATCCCATGATTGTTAATGGTTTGAGTTTTCCACTTATCTGGACAAGACATTCTTGGCAGTGGGAAGATATTGCACATTGACTTTGGAGATTGCTTTGAAGCTTCAAAACGAGAGAATTCCCTGAAAAGGTTGGTGATCCTGCTTCTTGTGTTGATAAATTTTTGGAATAAGTACACGTAATGTTGCATCTTACTTGAGAAACTGAAACTGGTTAGTTTAGGTTCCATTTCGGCTCACTAGAATGCTTGTTAAAGCAATGGAGGTCAGCGGTATTGAAGGAAACTTCCGCTCCACTTGTGGAAATGTAATGCAGGTTTTGAGATCCAATAAAGATAGTGTCATGGCAATGATGGAGGTATGAACCAAATCCACTGCAGAAGTATTTTCACTTTATCATATCTTTGTTAAATTTACTCAAAAAAAAAGAAACATCAGGATGATCTTAAAGTTAATTTTTGTCTGATGATGTGATGATGTGGCAGATAATTGTAACTTTTATGTGGTTCCATGAATTCTTTTTCATTTCTTTCTTGAATATTTTTCTTTTTATCTATGGGCTCTTTTTTCGTTTTCTACTCTTTGTCGCTCTGTTCCCAAGCGAGATGAGGTCACTCTTTGGTGCAGTCACAATGGGTTTTCTAATTATCATGGCTGTAATAATTTGGCAAACAATTGAATGATGGTTAAGCAATGTTATATTTGGGGTTGATGAATGGCTTGGAGGCGAGTCAGGATTGACTGACTGGTGATTTGATGGCTGAGTTGATAAGGTCACCTGTACCTAGTGAAGATGGTAGTCATGATTTGATGTGTTTGGTGGTTGTTTAGGAGGGTCCATGGTTTTGTTCTTTTGCCATTGTTTATTGTTTTGGGTACTAAACATGGTAGTCTGGTGTTTTGGTTACTGAAATTTTGGGTTTCTGTTAAAAGTGCTAGGGAGGTCTATGGAGATTATGAGTCATTTCCATCAGGGGAGACTGATTCAACATCCCAACCCATAGAAGTTACTTGAGAGTCCCAAGTCCCATCTTAACTAATAAACCAGAGAAAGTCTTTCAGGGCTCTTCGGTCGTTATTATTATTTTAAAACAGCTATAGGAATTTGACCGTCTAAGCACTGAAAAAAATTATGATTTGTATTTTCAGGCATTTGTGCACGATCCCCTTATAAATTGGCGTCTTTTCAACTTTAATGAAGTCCCCCAAATGTCTACTCTTACAAGCACACAAGCCCAACCTGTTGTGAACGGAGAAGAGTCTGCTCCTAATAGAGAGCTGCTTCAACCACAGCGGGGGGTTCGGGAGAGAGAGCTCCTCCAGGTTTTGATTAATACTTGTCTTACTAACCTGTTTGCCAGTAACGTTTAGGATTTAATTTGCTCTCTTTTAGGCTGTCAATCAACTGGGTGATGCTAACGAGGTTCTGAATGAAAGAGCTGTGGTCGTCATGGCACGGATGAGCAACAAACTTACAGGAAGGGATTTCTCTGCTTGTTCTTCCTTACCATCTAGCTCCATCCAACATTCCTCGACCACAGTACTTTAATTTCTGGCGATGCTCGTGAGGCTGATCATGGGTTATCTGTCAAATTACAAGTTCAAAAGCTTATTCTTCAAGCAACATCACATGAAAATTTGTGCCAAAATTATGTCGGGTATGTTTTCATACAATAGCAATTCCTTTTTCCTCTTTAAATTGTCTGAATGAGACATCGTGTACTAATACAAGTTCCCCTATGGTTAGCCTCTTGAAGCAAGTATGATTTATCTTCTCTAAGCTGATATACTCTGAATTTAAAAAAAAAAAAAAAAAAAAGAAAAGCCCTTTTGGATTCTTGAGATGCATTTTGGATATAAGTGGCTAATTGTTTCTCGGATATGTGTTGTGTTTCTCTGGCTGACAGAAAAACAACCTTTTTCTTGTTTCAGATGGTGTCCTTTCTGGTAAGTTGGAGATCTTTACTTGTCCATGGATAGGCCTATGCCTCTGGAGAACCAAGTGAGCATGGAACAGCTGTTGTTCTGTCATCTTCTTTCTGCTCCATCTTTTCGGTTGTAAATGTTGCATAAATACCTGAAGTAATCAGATTATAATCTTATAATTTAACTGGAATAGTGATGTATTTATTATTCACTAGGTTTTTAGCCCTCTTCAGGGAGCATTTGTCTGTAAATAATTTAGATTGAGGAAGCATAAGCTGCGCCCAACTTCCCATTAAACCGGCTGGGAATGCAGTAACTTTTTGTACATAAATATATGTAAATATTGTACAGAATTCTTTAAAATATATGTATGTGGAGTTCTTAGTATTCTGGTTCGTGGTCCTGCACTCGTCTGTCTTTCTTAGATCTTTCGTTGCTTCGTCTCTTGAGATCTTAATTTCCCATTGTTCTGATCACAAGAAGACATTCTATAACAAAAAATAAATAAATAAGAGCAGAGTTGTCAAACTCAGTCAAATTCTTGACTTCTCTGCTTCCACCAACTAAACCACTTATTTATTTATTTTTGGTAGGATATCTCCGGCAGCCTCTATATATATTTCAACATCTTTTATTCATATGCTAGTTGATTTCTATATCAATGAAACTTAGTTGTGTGCTCAAACAATGGGTGATCACAGATGGAAGGTGTCAACTTTTACATTGTCAGCTGATGGTGATATTTGCAATGTCTACTGAAACAAAGTGTCAAACTTTATAGCTGTAAGTAAAGCACACCCCGCTCATCAAATTTCGCACAAGGAAAAAAATCCTCAAGTGTAGGCATTAATGAAAACCCGGAAATAACAGATAATGTCAAACAACGGAATGCTAATCTCTCTTGGATATCAATGTTTCAAACCTGCAGCAACTAGACACTAAGTTAAGTCAAATATACACAAGGCAGAGTTGGGTTTCACATCAGAGATGTGCAGCTACTTCTACTCCCTGTGACCGTGTCCACATGTCAAGCATTGTCATGGAGAAGTGACCTGCTTTCTGATTCTGCTTGAGCGCCTGACGGGAGTAACAATTTCCTCATCTCCATTAGCCTGCAAAATTATAGTATGTGACCAAATTTGTACTTGATATATTTAGTTACATAGAAGAAAAGTGAGATTTCATCCACTCACATTTTTTATTGGGATCCTCTCAAGAGTGGTGAAGCTTCCATATGAAGGTGAGCCCGAAGAATACCCTGACAGAGAAGAAGCCAATGACTCTCTTTTGTTGTATTTCCATGTCCTCCTCTCTTTGCTTTGAGCTTCACTTGCTCCTCCTCCTCCTCCAAGCTCTTTCTTGCTATATGATGCACTCTTTTGGAAGCTGCTCATCTCCGAAGGACAGACGATTCACCTATCTCATCTATTTCTGTTTCCCAATTCTCTGAGAATTGCTTCTCCTGGTAGATGTGGTTAGTGCGAGTACATCCATAATCTTTCTGCTTACTCAACAATGGATCTATGGCTTGTACAACGTTGGCAGAACTGGGAAGTTTCTTGTACTGGAATGTGAAGGCTGCAACTGCCAACAGAGTTGCAAAGAGGGAAGAAATCCCCATGGCATAATATGCAAGAGCTTTGTGATCTGATGATTGCGGTGACTCTGATGTTATCGAGCTTTGGGCTTCTTCACTTAAAGATTTAACATCTGATGGGTTCTTTTCTTCAAACAAGGTAATATCAGCAGCACAAGCAGAAGGGCCGAGACTAATAACATCTGAATTGGATTTCTCAGTTTCAGCTGTATTAGATGCAACACCAGCTGCAGCTTCAACTCCACTTTCTTGATTTTGCATAATAGTGGCTAACTGATGATCTTCTAGCTGATCTGCAGAGTTCTCATCGGTCTGTTGCACAGTATTGGTAGTGGAGATGACTTCTCTTTGACTCTGATTGTCTTCTGCATTTTCAGACTCCATTTCAGCAAGCTCTACAGAATCCGGTACAACTTCTTCAGTTTCTATGGCCTCTTCTTGTGTGTCAACTTCCATCTCAAAGTTCTCATCCGAATCAACTTCTGGATATGCTACTTCCTCTTCAAATGCCTCCATTTCAGTTTCCATTTCTCCCTCCTCTCCTTCAAGGTTCTTGACTATTGCATTGCCGGCCTCATTATATCCCCCACTCCAAGAACTCTTGTGCAGGTCAGAGAGGTCCACAAATTGCAGAGGACCTAGTTTTTCTCCTTTGCCAAGCTCATTAGCCAGCTTAGAGATGAAAGATATAGAATCGACTGAGAATTGATTAACATGCCTCACAAGCCGGTCTAAACTCACTTTGGCATAGGCAGCAAATCTTGATTGGTGGTAGAAGTTAGTCAGATCAGATAAGCTGAAATCTTGAAGGACAACGTTATCAAATGCCGGAGAATGAGTGACAGTGATTGATAAACATGCCATTAAGAACATCAGAAGAATAGAAAAAACACATCAACTTCGTGAGAGACCATGGTTTCTTTTCAATCTTCTGAACTGAACTCTCCTCAGAGATTTCATCGGTGACAGTTGTACTAACCGGTAATGATTCAGGAGGTTCAGAAACATGAGGATCCTCTTCTGTTTCTTCTACACCTACTACCATATCTGCGGAAGCAGTAACCTCAAGTTCTTCTTTCTGGGAATCTTCAGTCTGGGACTCCTCCGTACCCTCAGAGTCTGAATAGTTTTCAAACATGATTTCTGCCATAAAGCTATCATCCAGGCGCTTCAATTCATCTGGATCCAGGCCCTTTTCTTTGTTCAAGAGAATTTCAATTCTGGGATTTGGTTTGTAATGAAGAAATTGAGGTCTTGGAGACAAGTAATTGGTTTTTGGATCATAGGGAGGCAAGGATGGATCGGCATCAAGCATGGCTATTGAAGGGGAAAGGGACGAACAAGAATCCTTGTTCCTTAAACCTGACTCCAGTATCAAATTATCTGAATCAGTAACTACTGATTCGGATAATGATTCATGAGAATCTGAAGGAACATCTGAAAAGGACACTCTTTTTGAAGGCTTGGAAACTGGAGGAACTTCCTCAACAGCTTTCTTTTTCTAGATCAGCACATTTGAGTCCAAAGTATTCAGTTTTGTGGCTTTGATCATAGCCCACTTCAGATTTTGACTCCAAATCTTCAGAGACGTTAGAATACATGGTAGAGAAAAACATGGCTTTTCCATCAGACAACGAGATTGAGGTCCGAACAGGGTCGTTTCTCTCCACCAACACTTTCTTTCTGGGAGATGGAGTGAACTTTGAGGCTGCAGAAATAGTTGGAGACATGAAATTCTTAGAACCCTTAGCCGGGGAGTGGAGTCTCGAAGCTTTCAAAGTGTGATCTTTCTCATCATTCTCCTTTTCTTCACTATCTTTCAGGTAAGAACCCGTGCCTTCTTTACTCACAGAACGTCTTCTCGCAAAATCTGTAAATCCACACACACACAAATATAAACAACCACCACAAGCCACTCGAGAAAAATTGAAAAGAAACTGTAAAAAACTTGACTAAATTCTCCTAGGAAATCGAGGAACTATGAAAACAGTCGCACAGAAGAACTCATGGGAAAAACAACTATAAACGAAAAATTGCACCTGTTATCAAGAAACTATGCACACAAGAACTCATGGGGGAAAAAATTAGAAATAAAAGATTGCACCTGAAATCAAGAAAACCTAAAAACGAACCTGATGGGCTATTAGCAGGAGTGATGGGATCGAATCGTCTGGGATTTGTCAGAACCGAGGGTTTGGCAAAAGGGTTTGCCCCACTGAAACTTCTGCGGGCTGCCGAGTTGCTCTCTGAATTTCTCGGATTCGGGTTAATGGGCCTTGAAGAAAGAGGGGACGGAGATCTGTTTGAGTGAGCCGCCATTGGAGAGTTGAGAGTTTCTTAACTGTAAGCAGTAAGAATGGAAAGAAGGGGAGATGAATGATCTTGAAATGATTTGATGAAGATTATGAATTCGATTTGATTTGAAGAGATGTTGTAACGGCTAGTTTAGTGAAGGCTTTTGTAAATTTAAATATTTGACCGTTGCGATAAGGCAAAAGTAGGTAAAAGGGGGCAGGAGCCGTTGGATCGGATTATCATTGTTGCATTGCACCTTTTAACTCTTCTGCACTTTCTTCTACACCTTTGTTTTATCATAGTTTTAACTTTTAAGGGTAAATGAGCTCTCATTGTATTAGACATAATTATAGATACCTAAACTTATATAGAGAATTATCAGATGATGTTCGATGCAATTATGTAATTTTGGACGGATGTCTAAAATTATCCACTTTACTTTTGCTATATTTTTAAAAAAAATTAAAAAAATTAAAAAAAAAACGGACGATGTAGATAAAAAAAAGTTTGAAATATTGTAAAAACGAATTCGAATGTCCATAAAAATAAATTTTATTTTTTTAAAATAAGTAAAATTATAATTTATGGTCCCAAGGGCGTTTTGGCAGTTCAACACGAAAAAAAGATTAAAAAGTTAACGAAGTAAGTTAGTTGTTGAACGAATATTAAAAGCAAGAGGGTACTGGTAATTTTTCAAACTACAAGAAGTATTGCAATATACCCTAATTTTAAAACTTAAACTATTCTTTTTATTATAAATTTGTATTACGCGTATCCCTTTAATATATATACTCACATGCCTGTAAAATATTCTTTTTAATTATACAAATAATATGATTTATGGACGTAATATAAATGTATATATAAGACAAATTTACAAGAATATAAAGTCGCAATTAAAGTCCCAAACATAATTTCTTGTCTTATTTGCTCATGACAATCCATATTTTTTTAGTATAAATCGATATAGTAATCTCCTATCACAAATGCCATGAAATTATCAAATTATTTTCCTACCAATTAAGGACCAAAATTTCAAATTTCTTTGGAGGGCGCCAGATTTTATTGTTTCCAAAACTTGGTATATTAGTAAATTTCGACATTGATGTATGATGAATAGTCATTTAATTTTGCATAGTAATATATTTTCAATGTAGACTAGTGATAATGATGAATGACATAAAAGGAACACAAGATCCCCATGTCATAAATGCAATCTTTTATAAGTGCATCTTTCTTTCGCGAAAAAGTTATCTAAATCATAGATCAAATACAATTTTGTGATTCGCACATACAACATAAACATGAGTTCATCGAACCAACCCGCGCCAAAAAAGAGCAAAGGCCGTCAAAAGGTTAACATGGTGAAGATGGAGAATGAGAGTAACTTACAAGTTACCTTCTCAAAGCGACGTGCTGGCCTATTCAAAAAGGCTAGTGAACTTTGCACGCTATGTGGTTCTGAAGCTGCTATAGTCGTGTTCTCTCCAGCCAACAAGGTGTATTGTTTCGGCCATCCTAATGTGAAACTTGTGCTTGATAGGTTCGCAGCTGGTGTTGCTCCTAGCACTGCAAACGACCAATTGATATTTGAGGCTCACCGCAACTCCAATATTCGTGAACTCAACTTGGAGCTCACCCAAGTGGAAAGCATGCTTAGAGCAGAAAGAATGCGCGGTGAAGAGATAGACCTAATAAGGAAGACCGGACAAATGCAGAATTGGTTTCCCGAATCATTTGATGAGTTCAATTTTGCACAACTTTGTGCATTGAAGGAATCCATAACGAACTTCAAGAAGGATTTTGATGTCAAAATGCAAAAAGACATGAGTAGTCTTGCTAATGAACTGCCATCTTATTACCCTCCTCCGGCAAGGAAAATGGAAAACCCTAGGGTTTTCGCGCTTGGTGCTGATGCTGATATCGGTCACTTCGCCCCATTTAATGCTCAATTGTCACTAGGGACGTCCAACAATCTTTCCCCTATGCTCATGGGGGAATTGAGTTTAGTAACCGTGGCCTATTTGCTCATGGAGACACTCATAGCTCGTCACTTGCTAAGGTTTCAAATGATCCTACGATGACTAATAATACTAGCACCCTAATTTCATGTGATTATCTAAGGGCTAGTACTAGTTTAAGTAGTAACGTATTTTTTGCAGATGACCATGGGCGCTCTTCTTCCGACCTTCCAATTGACCCGACAACTATTGGGAATAGAGATATCAATAACGCGTCTTCTGGATTCAACATAGGATTTGGTCCTAGGTTGTTCTAAATGTTTGAGGTTAATTTTGTGTAGTTCGTCTTTCCGTCTTATAATGTATGTCCTTTCCAGTGTTTTCTTAAGTTACCATGTTTTAATGGAAATTCTTGATTCTATAATTTCTTTCCATTCTAACATGCATTATCACCATATCATATATATGGCTCTAATTCAACACATGTTAGAGTTAGATGACGAAATTTCTTGAAACATCAAATTTTTCAGAAGTATTTACACTGTAAGATACTAAAAGTATTAACACTTTCAAACACTAACAATATGATAGCACGTAGAAATAGTCGAATGTATGTAGTTATGTGTATTGGACATAAGTTAACCAACACTCATACATATGCCAACAATAAATTTAATTACAAGTTGAAAGTAATAAAAAAAATATATTCTTGATTTGTATAATAGTATGAAACAAAAATCAACCCTACTCGAATGTGTAATAATCCAGCAAATTAATCAAATTTTAACAATATTCAATCTCGAATATATGTATATATACACACATTTTGTATATCTTGATGATTAAATGAATATCATGAGAATTAATGGAAACACATTGGTAAAAATATTATGACTTTAGTTCGGTGATAAATTTAATTCATGATATATTCTTTCTAGATTAGATTATTGTAGCAACCTTAGTTGAATTATTCTCGAACAGTGAACAAAGAAGCTGTACAAAATTGATAAATAAATAAATAAAAACACCCCTTATTTCAAAATTAATTATTAAGTAAATATTCATATATACGTGCATATACCGTTTCAATTTGGAAAAACGTGATTATTGTATCATCTTAGCTTGTTAATTTATAGAAATTAATTACGGATTACTCATACTATATCACATAAGATACATTTTTCAAGACCTAATTGAACCGATCGATATATATTACCAATGTATATATATGAATCAATCAAGTATCTAGTCGAATATTCAAAATAATTGACCATCTTATGCTTTTGATATGAGTAAAATTGATAAAATTTCAAAATATGTTTCTAAAAATTTAAAATAATAATAAGAAAAAATCGAATTTTTCGTCCTATTATTAAGCTTATTTTTAATTTAATTCAATTTGTTAGACTTTTCTCATATTTTCTCCCGTACTCTGTTAGATTTTTCTCATATTTAGTCATATTTGTTTTAAAAAAATTCAGTGTTAGTCCCAAGTCACTTTTCCATCCAATTTTAAAGAAAAAGTGACGTGAAAGTGGATGAAAAAAATGGCTTTTTCGTTAAAAAAATGGATGAAAAAGTGACTTGGGACTAACATTGAGAATTTTTATAACATATAGGACTAAATGTGAGAAAAGTCTAATAAATGGGACTAAATTAAAAATGGTCCTATTATATGGGACCAAAAATACAATTTCCCTAATAATAATAATGTCCACACAAGCTAGGGTCTATGCGTTCTTAATTATACGGATTTGATCAGGTGACTTGGCTTCGACCCTACCTACAAATTATTGGAATGGCGGTTGTTAATCATTGAACACGTGGTAGTAAATATAAAAAGAACACGCGCAGAGTATCCCTACAATTATACACTCGTATCTATAATGAGTCCAAAAGTGGAATCAAATGCGCACTCTACTAAATATTTCAATCTTAAGATTCCTATCTCTATTTAACTGTCGCAAAATCATCGCAAGAGAAGTACTCCTGCAACCCTGACGTACGTATGATAACCAACCAAACAACATTTTTAGATACATACACAGTTAGGACGCTTAAGCGAACCAACGGGACGTAACACCTTGTTGTTGTTTAAGATAGATTACGAATTTGAATATCAAGTGGGGGAAATTTTAGCCCAAACCTGATTCGATCAAACCCGAATTAATTATATGGTAAGTGCCATACATCATCTAATTAGTGTAAAGTTGAGGAAAAGTGACCAATCACATGATTCACTTGCTCCGTGATTAGTTTGATTTGACCAAATCTAGTACGAGTTAGATTTGATGCTTGTTTAAAAAAAACTAGAGATACGTATACACACAACTAGCAACTTTATTATTAGGTAAGAATTTTTGGATCTCATGCAGCTGGCAATAATTACGGAACTCAAAAAAAAAAAAAAAAAGGGTAATTAGAGGAGAAAAACGTAAAAAATGTTCTGAATTAGGAGTATTAATTGCTGAGTTAGCAGTATATAAGGAGACAGCAACCTTTTTCTAACAAACCCTCGTTCTGCTGCTTATTCTTAGGACACACAAATTCATCTTCGAGCGTTATAAACAATGGCGAGAAAGAGTAGCAGAGGCCGCCAGAAGATCGAGATGACCAGAATGTCCAAAGAAAGCAATTTGCTCGTCACCTTCTCCAAGCGTCGCTCTGGCCTCTTCAAGAAAGCCAGCGAGCTTTGCATCCTCTGCGGCGCTGAGATCGCCATTGTTGTCTTCTCGCCGGGAAAAAAGGTCTTTTCCTTTGGCCACCCTAGCGTCGAATCGGTTGTTGAACGCTATCTGGCGCCATCGACGCCTCCTGGTGCTGCTGCGCCGCCTGTCACGACCACGGCGGTGCAGCTCGTGGAGGCCCATCGGAGTGCCAGCGTGCGGGAACTCAACGTGCAGCTGCACGACTTGCTCGGCCTGCTGGAGGCGGAGAGAAGGCGCGGCGTGGAGCTCAGCCGGTTGAGGAAGGAGGGCCGAAGCGAAGGGAGGTGGTGGGAGGCTCCGATTAAGGATCTGAGTATGGAACAGCTGGTACAACTGAAGGACGCGATGGAGGATTTGAGTAAGAACGTTTCCCAGCAGGCGGAGAATCTGATGATCGAGGAGGCAGCAGCAGCAGCAGCAGCGGCAGCGGTGGCGCCGAGCCCTTTCTCACCACCACCGTTTCTTGAGGTGGCACCACCGGACTTTGGAGGAGGTGATGGCAGCACAGTCGTGGAGGATAGGGTTCCGGGGGATGGACTTGGACAACTTTCTGTGACTCCGCAGGGATTCACACTTGAATTTGACCGCTCATTTTTCTAAATGCTTGTAATTTATTTGCTTTTCAATTTAATTATTGTGGAGAAGAGAAAATATTTTCTTAATTATTAATCTGGGATTATGTTAAACATTCTTATCTTTATTCTTCATTATTTTGAATATTATTTATCATCAAATATATTATTATTATTATTATTATTATTATTATTACAAATATCACAGTTTATATGGTAGGTGCCAAAACAATTTTTACATGGCCATATATAAGATGAGTGAAAATAATTGGATATTAACTGATACTATAATGTTCTCAGGTTCCAAAAGTTTAATTTTAGCTTAATTACTTGATTAATTATCATTTATCATGATTTAATTATTTTTTTAGGTGCACATCCTAATACTAACTCTAAGCATACATGACATATTATAATTATCAACTTACAAGTTATTTTATTTATCACAGGAAAATAAAAATTAAAGTTGAAGCAATTTTAAATTGAAATAAATGAATAGATTTTTTGCTTCTCCTAAAGGAAGCACAAAGGAAAATAATGTGTATTTTACGGAATTAAATTATATGACATATATATATATATATATATATATATATATATATATATAATAACTCATTAATGTGCTCAATAATGTGGTTACAATATTCATCATAACTATATATACAGAACATTAACTGAAAATGATATATAACATTTCAGAGTTGTGACTATCGAATGTTGTAGTAACATTAACTTATAATAACACTGTAATTTATAATTCTACAAATTTTGAACTTGCATGTTTTTCTGCTAATAAGTCTTTCATTATATGTATATATACCATTGATATATACAACATAATTTTCTCCATTCACACCATATATATTTTCCATGTTTTACTGGTATAGTTATAAATTGTATTTTTGGTCCCACAATTTAGATCATCTGGTGTTTTTTGTCATTTAAGTTAATTTATAAGGTAGCGTTTCGTCTTGCATCTTTTTAATTTTTGCAAATTCGATCTTTTTTTGTCGGAGTTCACTCTTCGCATCGGAATAATGTGTGTGCATCTTAAGTGACCTTTTAAAATTGGTGATCATTCCTATTAGCTCATTTTTTTGCACTTCGGCAAGAAAAAAGACTGAAATCACGAAAATTAAAATGACATGTACATGATCAAAATACTATTCTAGAAAGCTAAAAAATAAAAATGCCAAACAACTTAAATTACGAGACCAAAAATATATTTAATTCCATGATTTTATGTTGAAAGCCTAGGAAAAAGATGCAAGTTGAGTTTACCAAATGTTCAGAAATAATTCATTGAAACCTAATTATAGCATTTTTAACATCGAGTTTCTTCTTACACGCTTCGATAACGTATCCCCTAATTCCTGTTTCAAATGAGTTTGATTTGATTAGCTTACTAGACATAGCGATTATTTTATATATACTAGTAGAGGTCTATGCCAAATCCCCCGTCTAAACACATACGGCTTCTTTAAATATATATATTAATTCTGATAAAAAACTTACCTCATAGGCTCATCAGATTATGAGTAACTTTATACGTATTTCAGAATAGATATGATCAGTGAAGGAATAAGGCAACAGGTTAATTAAACAAATTCGCATAAATGTGCATTCTTAATTAGCATCTAAAAAAGATAAACACGTACGTGATATTTGCTCATAGACGAGACATGTGAAAAAAATTAACTATTATGATCTAATTAATTAACGTGTTATACCTTGACTAGTTGCACAAGAATGCACATATTTTTATGTCGTTTATATATAGTGCCTGTTGACATATTTTGATCACCATATGATATTAATAGCGAAAATATTGTTTTTGGTCTCATAAATTAGGCTTATGTTATTTGTGGTTCTATTCATTATGGATTAACACTGTTAGTCCCATAACTTATAAAAGGAAGTAGTTTCGATACTCAATTACTTTTTCATTTACAATTTAACGGTGTAGGTCACATGTCTAGCGCGTGGCCGCTAAGTACTTTTGATTGGAGGGAAAATTGGCGCTTCTTCCAACAATAGCATATGAATGCTCCATTTAGCGTATACTTGGTTCACTTGTGGAAGAGATGATTTTTTGTGTTGCTTCTACTTGATTTCAACTTACAAAAATATGGGAAGGATGAAATTCAACTCTTGTAACTTAAGAAAGAAATACCCCTTTCTTTGCGCTAATTTCTTTTAAAATTTGTTTTTTCTCCCTCAAAATGTATTATATTTTCCCGCCAAAAGTGGTCCCAAGCTAGAGAATTTGCCAATTTTAACACGTGGCTACGTTGTTAAATTGCAGACGAAAAAGTGAATTAGGACCGAAAGTGCTAATCATTATGAGTTAGAAAACTAAAAATGTTAATCCCATTATAAATAAAATTAAAAGTGAAACGAGCCTAATTTATAGGACAAAAAGTGTTATTTCCCCCTATATGATACATGATCGAATCTTCTTGTGGTAAAAGATATGTTCATTTAGATTACATGATGGTTTCGATCCCAAATCAAAATCAATCGTTTCACCCTAATTGACATTTTATAATCGTTTGGAAACAAAAAAAAACCATATTCTTAAAAATCGCCACAATTTTCATTAATTAGCCAAATGCATTTTTATGATGAAAGTTTTGATTTTCACTTTGAGACTAAATTAATAAACGACTTTGTTGAAATAAAAGAAACGATCATTACACTTTTATCTGGAAAAATAAAACATGGAAGTAAACAGGGCAAAGTGTTATTTTAGTCCCATAAAATAAGAGGAGAATTTATTTTGATAGAACAATTTGCAATGTTTTTAGTCCCATGTAACTCAAAATCACGTCATTTTAGTTCCAAAAAATGTGATTTAGTCCAAAAAACACAACGCACATGACTTTTTGGGATTAAAAATGTGTGATTATATATTTTACGGAACTAAAAGCGACACAAGTCATAGTTGTAGTATCAAAACAAATTCTACCCTTATTTTATGGGACTAAAAAAATATTTTGGCCTAATAAACAAGCACGTGTTTTCTTTAATCATGCAAATAATTACTTTGATCTATACATACGTCACAAAATAATTGCAATATGACAATTATATGAAGGAAAAATTTATCGAATCTTGAATTTTCTTATAAGAAATTAAGTTCGTTTTTTCTAGATACGTATAATTTTTATATTCAGATAGATAATTCCAATGCGAACATGAGAGCTTTTCCATACCCGCAACAATTCAAGGTATTTGTGTTCTTATTTTCACTTAATTAGTATATCATGTTCTAGTTAAACGATTCCATAAATTAATTATTCAGATTGCACAAATTAATTACAATCTTCATATAATTAATAGTAAGTTCGTCACTCGATTGGGCAGTTTCCACCAACACATCAGTATGCTTTAAATGAAAAGTATGTTACTGATTAAAGTGAATGAATATAATTAATTTAATTATATATGTCTATGTTACTAATAATTATTGTTGCATCAAAATGATGGATTTACATATATTGTTTATTTGGCTAATAATTAATTAGTATCAAATTAATGTTGAAACAGACGTTTAAATTTCTTGTATACTAGAATATATATTACAGCTAGTTGACTTTGTAAAATTAATTAATATAATTCTAGATTAAACTCTTATTAGCTTAAAATTATTAATAATTAGCTTTCAATAATGTCAAGTAAACATACGTTTTCACCTGGCAATATCCATACATTTATTCAGAAAAGATTTTTTGAAACTCCCAAATCAGATATGAAATGCAAAAACAGACATGAATTGCCAGCTTTTGATGGTGTAATAATTCCAAACCCCTATAAATATATAGACATTTTTTCCCTCCATGCTCCCAATACAGTTCTTGAAACCAAATCAAAACCCTTTTTTCGATCCATCCTTAATTCTTCACATAAAATAGTGACAAAAAATTTCGATCGATCGCCATGGCAAAAAAGCCGAACATGGGCCGTCAAAAGATTAAAATCGAGAAAATAGAGGTAAAAAATCACCTACAAGTCACCTTTTCAAAGCGGCGATCAGGGCTCTTCAAAAAGGCTAGTGAACTGTGCACGCTTTGTGGCGTTGAGATCGCCATAATCGTTTTCTCCCCAGCTGGAAAAGTCTTCTCCTTCGGCCATCCCAACGTGGAGTCCATTATTGACCGGTTCTTGGCCCGGAGCACGGGCCCCAACTCCCACGATCCGTTCCATCTCGTCGAGGCTCAGAGGAATGCTAGTGTTAGAGAGTTGAACTTGCAATTAGGTCAAATTCTTAATGAAGTGGAAGTGGAGAGGAAAAGGGGTGAGAATTTAGACAACATGAGGAAAACAAATGAGAGCCATTATTGGTGGGAGGCCCCTGTGAGTAAATTAGGGTTAGAGGAGCTGGAGCAGCTGAGGGATGCCATGGAAGAGTTGAAGAAGAATGTCAGTCAGCATGCAAATAAGCTGATGAATCCATCCTCGATGTTCGTGTCAAACGGGGCTGGCGGCATATTCGATCAGTCGAGAGTAAACCTAGTCAGGGAATTGTGAGTTCGAGCCATATGAATGCTGCTGTCAACAGTACTAACTTTGGGTATTGCCATGGATTTTTCTGATATTGCATGTTTCTTGTTACTTGGATGGGTGGTGTGCTAGTATCTCACTAGCTACTTATTATTGTGGGATATTGTTCTTTAATTTTTCTATCAAAGCAGTTACAAGGAATTAATCAATTAGATTAATTATATATATATATATATATGATGAGATTTCGTATTGCTTAATTTGATGATATTTTTCATTTTAATTAGTAATATTTTGTGATAATCCTGCAGAATATTGATGAATTTGTTTCATATGTTACATATGATCCGATGTATAAACGCCTGGGCTGCTCACAGAATGAATTATCTTAATTTTTTGACGTAATTAATTAATTTTCTTTTATATAGGTATGTACACACACAATTTAATTTCTCAAAGAAAACCAGTTAAAATATATACGACTTTTTCATGTTTAATTCAAGCTGGACATTATCTTAGTTTACTTTTTATTGTGATGCATATATATGGGATAAATGTATTTTTAGCTCCGTAATTTAAGTTATTTGGCGTTTTCATTTTTTAATTTTTTAGGATAGTATTTTGATCCTGCATCTTTTTGTATTTACTGTACTTTTTTCTTTTTTAAAAAAAATAAAGTTTGTAAAATCATTGGACATGGTGAGTGGAAAAAATATAAAATTATAAAAAAATAATAAAATTATCCACTTAGTCCATAAAAAATTAAAAGATAAAAAAAATATAATTCTTAGTCCACAAGAGCATTTTGGTCAGTTCATCACCAAAAATGAATGAAAACCTAACGAAGACTAACGGACTTGGCTAATTGTCATAATTCCATTAAAATCAGGAAGGTATTAGTAATTTTTCAAATAATGAGGGGGTATTCGTAGTTATGTCAAACCTTAAGGGATGTTATTGTAATTTACCCTATTAATTAATGCAAAATGCAGGGGAGAAATTAATATTTACTTAATATGGTCATTTTACTCAAAAATTTGTGTACGTCTCTGAAAATTTCAGAAAATAAGTCATGGAGAATGGAACAGTAAAGCTTCAGTACAAAGCAAGCACAAATTACTGTCTTATAAGAATATTCAGGGAAATATTTAATTTACTATCAACCAAAGAAAAGAAAAGCAGCATATATATATATATATATATATATATGTGCCATTATTTATTCATATATTTATTTATTTTACTTGGGATGTGAAATTTTGCTAGTAATGCAATGATTTTCCCAATTTTATGCAGATTAAATGCCGTATGTGTTCACATTAAGCAATATACTGGAAGTTAGCAATACTTACCATTAAATAAAGAGACGTGATAATTAAATATATATGTAAAAAAGAAAATATTTTGTCGGGTGATCATATATATATATATATATATATTATTATACCAATTATCATCTCACTAATTATATGAAAAATAAATAAATGAATATTTAAAATCACATATATGTATATATATGTATTTGTGTAAACTAGCTCCATAACTTTATTTTGTAATCTATTTGTTTTGTTTAAACAAGTTGATATATATATATATATGTATATATATGCATTGTGCACTATCCCTAATCTCTTATTTGATATATAATTTAAATTTAAGCTATATTAAATTATTTGTTTAAATAATCAATTAATGATATGCAAAATGCAACTTTAATTAGCTACTTTAATAATGAAAAACTTAAAATGTAATACAAAAGTTTCGAGATACTAAAGTGAAATATAGTAGCCGCATTAACTTATGTCGATAGTTTAGGAGGTGCGGACATACTTTCGAAATTGCATTAGAATGATAATAATGCATGTAAGTCATGTATATGACTCCAAAAATAATGTAAGTAATTAGGCAAACATGCATGCATATAGTATATTGAAATTTCAAGATCAAGAATGAGTATGCATGTAATAATATGTCACATATGTGTGCTAGGAATTAAACATTATCATGACCACATTGTAATATATGCTCATAATTTTGAATTTCCATTTAGTATTTCTCCCTATCCAAGCATTATTTATTAAGAATCCACATAATGTTTTCGCGATTTTGCATGAATATCACACAAGAATTTTATGTTTTATATAAGGAAATTTGTCTTTAGTGTATTTATGTTGAGATCTATGTACAATTACGAGTATCTTGAGCCCATGATTTTCATGCACATTAGAAGAAAGTTGAACTATAATTTTTTATTTAATGAAAGAACCCAAAGTTTCATTTCACTTCATTTCTTCCTATGATTCTCTATGGGATAAAATGAAAACTACAATTATAAAAATAGAGCTAATTACATTCTACTTATATTTACAGCTTATTGCTTTAATTCTCATTAGATGAGACCATTATTATTCCATAACATATGGATTCCTCATGGCTTGCGTTTTGAATTGATTAATTCGCAAGAATCACTTTCGTAGTATCCATACCTTCGGATGTCATTAATTGGGAGACTAATTGATAAATCAGGGCCGATATTAACCTGATAACATGAAATTATCTCATCTCACAGAATGCATTTAATGAAAAAAGAAAGGAAATATCCACACGTCATGCATTCGCTCTATAAGTAGCTCGACCTTTGCATGGCTAGAACCACCACCTTCATTTGACTTTCTTGATCTTACGTTTGCTTTTGGCAATTCCGACATTTTCTTCTTGAAAATGAATTCCTCCGACCAGAACAACCCTCAAGAAAACAACCCTTCTCAAAGCAACTCGCAGAGAAAAGGGAAAGGCCGGCAAAAGGTGGATATGGTGAAAATTGAGAATGAGACTAATCTACAAGTCACATTCTCCAAGCGTCGCTCGGGCCTTTTTAAAAAGGCTAGTGAGCTCAGCACTCTCTGTGGTGCTGAAAGTGCTATCGTTGTGTTCTCTCCGGGCGAGAAGGCACATTCTTTTGGCAACCCCGACGTGGAAACAATTGCTAATAGGTTTCTGAACCAAAACCCCCATTCAAGAAGTGATACTGACCAATACCTTGTGGCGCATAGTCGTGCAAATATGCGTCAGTCCAATCAAGAGCTCACCAGCGTCGAGGGCCAGCTCGAGCTAGAGAGAAAGCGTAAACAAGAGCATAAGGACATGAGGAAGGCTAATGAAAACCAAAACTGGTGCCCACCTCGCATTGATGAGCTCAATTACCAACAGCTGGATGAACTAAGGAGGTCTTTGTTGAGTTTCAAGCAAAACTTTGAAAACAAAGTTCAAAATGCTACTAGTTTGGCTAATTCATACGTTCAAGGAACGAATCCTGATGCAGGGACCGGAGGGAGTTTCCCGTGGACAACCCACAGTGATCCTAGTACTGGCTTCCCATTCAATCCTAGTATGCATCAAGGGCCTACTGATCATCAATTTGCTCTTTATGGTAATAAGGAAGACATGTACACAAGCAATGCACCATTGAGAATCGGTGGATCATCAACTGCTTCTTTATTTGATGTGGGATCCGGCAGCTCAAACTTCACAATTCCAACAAACCCTATGGCAAATTATAGCCCTAATCCATCAACCTTTCCCAATTTGGTGACTACTACCGCTGGATTTGCTACTTCATTCGATCCAGCATCTGGTAACCTTGGATTTACTGTCCAGTATCCTCCTCCTCCGACTGAAAGTTCCAACATGACTTTCCCATACAATTATGGCAATTCTAGTGATATGGTCCCATATGTTCCTGGAACAGGTAGCTCCAATTTGGAGCTTGAGCGTCGTCGTCGGGGAAAATCACGCAATGACCAAGACAAGTTTCATGGATACAAAGGCAACCATGGTCGTCGATCTTCCTAATTACTATAAGCTACATGTTAGATGGATTTACTTTAAGAAATCTGGTTTTTAGGTTTCTGTTTTATTAGTTTAATTGTCATGTTTGTCCATTCACATTTGGTGTTCATCTAGAATGTTTGTGTTATGATTTGATCTTTATATGTTGTTAAGGGTTACTATTTTCTCAAGGTTGAAAATAGTACTATGGAATATATATGAAATTTTCTTTCTGATTATATGTGCACTATGGAAAGTTTACTTTCTAAACATCCGTCGAATTAATTTTTAGCGGTAACCAACTTTCTTCGTGAGTTCATCGATCCGATCAATTTATCATGCAAATGATACCAAATACATAGAAAAGTATGCTACGAACAAATTGGTTGCATCATAAATTGTATAATTGAACGATCGATATTGAATATTTAAAAAAGAAAGTTTGAAGTATATATATATATATATATATATTGTAATCTTATAATTAGAAGTTCTAGTGGAAGTATGCAATTTAGTATTTTATTATACATTTTAGCATGTTCAATTTATAAAAGAATTAAATCCTCTGGAAAACACATTCACCAACAATAAGCATATTATCTAATTTTGATTTTATGCTGGCATGTATATTAAGAATATAATTGCTCATGTATGTATACTAGCTCAAAATAAAAAAAATCGTACATTTTTTTGAACACTCTAAAATAATACGACCACGTAACTAATATATATGTAAGCTTGCATCCAAAATAAGCAAAGCATGCAAGTAAACTTTTACAAATTCTTACTCCTTACAAATCAAAATTCACAACTTCGCTATAAAATACATAATAAGATACGCCATGTCCGATTGATCATGCACGTATGCATGGGAACAACTTCCTAATTACATATATATAGGCATCGCATTTATTAATACTCGGAGTTCACGTGTAGTCTTTTTACAGAATCTATGTATATGTATATATGAAAAAAATTTAATGATAACTTGTTCACAAGTTAATAATGTATTGAGTTTTTACGCAATTTGGTAAAATATTAATTTACGTTTACACGTGTTGATAGTGAATTAAGTTATACGTAGTTTGGTCTATATGCAACCTATTTATAATGTTAATTTGGTTAATTTATTAATTAATCCAAACGCGCAAATTTTGTGATCTTAGTAGTGATCGATGTGTCAAAATTCAACTAATGCTTAGATGCTACTAAAAAGATAATTATAATGTCGTCAAGTCAAGTACCAAACCTAGATCATGATCAGGCCCAGGCTAAAGACGATCAGCTCGTTCGATTTGTACGTAGCATGTCTTAATTAATTACATAATTAAGGTCCGTGCATGCACCTATAACTCGACTAAGTAAGTTAATTAAGCATCATCGTGATCCAAATGATAGAAAACTAAGTTTAATTATAAATATCCATTATATTTCTCATATATTTCATAAATAAGCTATATATATAATTTTTTTAACGAGAATATAATATACTCTCATATATAAAATTTCAGATCCTTTCAATTATCATCTGAAACTTGAGTAAAAGTTTTGAAGTGGTCTAAACAACAAAAAATCTAAATATATGTGCATTGTTGCCAAGAATGGCTCATAGTAATTCATCAAACCTGCAATAAGATTAAAAATCCCTTGAAGTAAGCCGTGTTGCGCGATATATATATATAATATATATATATATATATATATATATATTCCACTGCTAAATTATAATTAATTTAATTATATTTTTTTAATTTTTTAGAAATACTGTGTTTTTTAATTATATTACACATGCGTCCTCCTTTCAGTTTAGGTGTTTTGAATTATAGATAATTTATTGATTTATTTATTTAAGAAAAACTCATCATCATTACCATAAATTTCTGTCGGAATACTACATCCAAGATTAGTACAATTCCGGGAATTAACAGGCACTATTCGGATGTTTATAAGGCAGAGGCGATGATCGAGAAGGTGAAGGGTTCTGGTAGGAGAGGCGGGGATGGGCTGCAGGAACAGAAGGAGTTGGAGAAGTAGCCGGCGGCAATGGAACAGCTGATGAAGAACTTGCATCACAGTGTGTTCCGAGAATCTGATTGGGAAGGATATTTGTTGGAGGCTTGGAGCTGGACAATGCGGCGGTGCTGGTGAACCAGAATCATCAGGAGAGTAGGGTTTTTGATAATGGTAATAGCATTGCTCCCATGGTTTTCGACAAGAGCAGCTGTCAACTTTTGATTATGTTACTTAGGATAAAATTAAATTAAAACATATATAGATTTTAGGGTTTGTGCCTGTGATTAGGGTTTTATTCAACTGATGTTCTTTCAGCTGTTTTCTTGTATATTGTTTTTTCATTTTCAAATATCTTCTAATGAATTTATAAACTTGTCCAATACTTCTATCTGTTTAATTTATACGTTTCCCGTGTAAATATATCAAATGATAAAATAAAATCATGTCAGCGGTATAATTATATTGTAATATAAATTTATTAATTTATTTTACACTTGATATATGTAAAATAATAATCATAATAATCATCTAATACGATATGTATATATATAAGCATATAAAAAAATCCAATGATGTAATAAAAATATAAATAATATATATAGCATTCCATATAGTTGAAATACATTATTTGAAAACAAATAACTTCATACAAATTTAAAAAAAAAAAATAGTATGAATATAATCTGTACAAAATAGAATGATGTTATGTTAAGAAGAAAATTCAATCACAAAGTATGAACAATACCTACACCCCAAAATACTAATATTCCACACAGTATATTAAGAATATAAAATATTTGATGATACTTAATTTTCAATTATTTTCATTAGATAAATTCATTTTACTATATAGCATTAGACATGTCTGATACATGTATCAAAAGCGTCGCATACATGCTTTCACTCAAAAGACTCTTTTATAATGATTTTCAATTATATTTCGAAACACGCCATAATTATTTAATGAATATTATTTTCAAAAAATTCAATTTGATACGATATTTTTTAAAAAGTATTCGCACATTATAAATAAATTGAATGTTGAATTGGGTCAAAATGGTTAACCCAAAGTAGAGAGTATTTAACAAAAAGGGTGTTGGCCCATATAAAAGGTCATATCAAGAATTGGTGTCACTTAGTTATGTTTGTACCATTTCCTCATCGTTTGAATCTCATCTCATTATTGTTATATGCCTAATTTTCACATGCCCAAAATTAAATTGCACAATCATAATGAGCTTTATCACCTACCTAACTTGTAATTTAATTTCATCATGCCCACCAATTAATTACCACTACTACTCCCATAAACAATACTCAAATTAACCCCAAAACCGTCGAAGATTTTCTATCCATTTTTGTATTTTATATTTGTATCACATTTATGAATGTATTGTCTGCAAATTAATTTTTAAATTATAGATAATTTAATTTTTTGAAATAAATATGTGTATATATATACTGTGATATTTTATTTAATATAAAAATATGATAGAAAATTTTATTCAGGATCAAATCAATAAAAATTAAAAGCAATAAGGGAAAGATATAGGTTGAAGCAGCAAGGCGCCAGCAGGGATGTGGGGATAGGATAGGGGTGGTCCCCTACTCCATCCAACTCATTGCCCGGCCCCAACGTTTGTGGCGGTTGCTAAGTGGAGCCCCCAAGAGCCGCTGGCTTCACTGTCTTCTTATTAATTATTGTGGGTTGAATGCAGTAAGTAGTACAGTGGGGGTATGGGCTGTCAATGCCTCACACTCACACTCACACTCACAGCCGCAATCCACTTCCTCCAACCCCATCGCCTCACACCCTTCTGGTTAATAATAATAAATATTATCAATTGATGTTTTGAAGAACTAAAAATAATTAAAATATATTTGATGTAATTAAAATCATGACAAACTTCAAGTAATTATGCTTATAAGTTAAATTTTCGTGTTTTATTTTATCTGATCACAATAAATAGTATTATTTGTCGTAATTTTAAGCTGGGGTATAGCTATTTATGATATAAAAACTGATTCATATATTTTTAGAGTGATTTTATATTTTGGGTTAAGAAGGAATTAATTAAGGTAAAATTACCACTAAATTAAACACTTTCCTTGCAGAGAATGAGATGAAATGCTGTGTATCTGGAAACAGTGATGAGACTGTTCAAATTTCGAAATCTTATCGGAGACAGGAAAGCACTGTTAATTGTATATTATTAGGATAATTACACTCCCTTATTATGAAATTTGGTATAATTATACATAAATTTTATGTGGTTTACAAAATTATATCTTGCACTCCTGATATTTGCTTTCATCTAACAAATAAACTCTTCTGCTAGTCAAAATTCATCAAATTGACTGATATTATCAAAAAAATATATATATATATATATATTAACGCTTAACTAACTTATTATTGATTTATTGCAGGTCAAGTAAATCTTTTTATGATCAAATTATCCTTATATGTCTTCACGCGTTAATGTATGTGAGGAAGTATATCTTCACCGTTATAAGAGTAATTTAGTCCGAAAAAATTTAGTCAATCTAGGGTTAATATATATTTTTCTGATTTTGTTGTTAATATCATTCAATTCGATGAATTTTGACTAATAGAGAGACTTATTTGTTAGATGTAAGCAAACCTCAAGGGTGTTAGGTTATATGTAATTTTTCAAACCACGTGGAATTTACGTATAATTACACCAAACTTTAAGGGATAGGGGTGTAATTATCCCTATTTTTTTAATTTCATGTCAACTGGCTACCCCTACATAATCTTCCAATTTTCTTATATTTAAATTATCATTTTCCATCTATTTCTCTCATCCCAAAAATAATTCACTAATTTCAAACTATGAAAAAAAATGTATTTTTTTTTTACTTCTTACTATTTATCGCAAATACTCTTCACTTCTATTATTTTAATTTATTTTAAATTTTAATTCTCTTTTTATATAAAATATTGAGCTCTTTGTACATTCAAGTGTAATATAATGGTATTGCAAGTTTCAAACATAAGTTCGAGATCAATCAAATTTATCTTCATACAATTAGCAATATGTAAAAAGTCAGAAGTTACGATATGATTAAATTTATTAATTAAATATTTGAATTATTAGTATTTGAAATATTCCTACACTTTAAAATGATGATACTGCTATAAAATTTTATTACAAAACTGTTAATTGTTCTTGCTTTCCTAATTTTTAATTAATACAAAAATAGGAATAAAGTGTATAAATACAAAAAAAAAAAAAAGAAAAATCCTTAGGGGAGAGTGGAGGGGGGTGGACCCAGGTCCAAGGTGGTGAAGACTAGCGTCCAACCCCTAGTCCTCTTCCACACCATCCGTTATAAACCTCCACAGCTGTCTTCCTTAACAGCTATCCCCCTCCCCAAAAAAAAAATCAAAAATCAAAGAGGAAATATCCAGTGAGTGTAGCACAGCTGGCCAACTGGAAAACATTCGAGAAAGCCAATGAGAAAGGAGTATTCAGAAAACGACAAATCCCCGTACAAATTAATCCGCCTTAGTTTAAACAGTGATTGACAGATATGTATAGGATTCCCCTGTGCTGGCACTTAGCGTACGTGCACCACAGCTCATCCCGCACGCATGTCCATGCACCACCCCCACCCCCCCCCCCTCTACTTACATATATACCGTATTTCAACATTGCTTCTCTTAGCTTCCTCCTTTGTTGTTGTCGTTCTTCTTCTTGCTGCTTAGAGTTCATCGCACGAGATGGATCCCTGTCCTTTCGTGCGGATTGTTATTGGGAACTTGGCTTTGATGTTTCCTGACAAATCCCGTCTCTCTTCCCTTTCCTTCTATTGTAAATTCAAGCTCAAGGGCTTCCCATCCCAGGTTTCGGATGTCCCGTTTCTTGCGTCGGAGAGCGATGCTGTTGATAGCAGGATCCACGGTTGTTTTGCCATGAGCAGGGCAGAGTTGGAGAGGTTAGCGGAGAAATCGGGCAAGTTTTCTTGTTTGAAGATTGAGATTCACAGGCGAGTAGTAGAGGGAACAGTGGTTGTGGGTTCGGGAAGAGCGGGAAGCTTCTGGGTTGTGTTGTGGTGCAGTTGGATTTGAAGAGTATTCTGGAAAATAATGGGAATAGTAGGGCGTCTGCGATTCAGAATGGGTGGGTCTGGATTGGCGGATCGGATGTAAAATTGCATTTGAATGTGAGGGCTGAGCCCGACCCGAGATTTGTTTTCCGGTTTGACGGGGAGCCTGAGTGCAGCCCGCAGGTTTTCCAGGTCAATGGGAATGTGAAGCAGCCTGTTTTCACTTGCAAGTTCAGTTTCAGGAATTCCGGGGAGAGGACTTTGAGATCCAGGTGAATATTTTTGTTTGGTTTAGTCAAATAAATGATTGAGTTTATTTTATTTAGTAATGATTGAATTTCGTTTAGATTTTTGTTTTTTTTTTTTATATCAAGGCTACATAAAGTTGGGTGTTTCTGATAGATAATTAGGAGTATCTTGCCTGTAGAACTTAATCAGTTAGCTGCTAATCGTAGATAACAGCCCGGGCTTTTTGGCAGTGGCTTTGAGGTGTTTATTTGATCATGATTATGAAGAAAATCTTTGAGTCGGAAAAGAATTAATCTCTGTGTTGATTACTTGTAAAGAACAATAGTGTTTGTAGTTAGTAGAGAAAATTAGATTTTAGAATTGTTGTTGTTTTGGTAAAGTTCAGTGTTGTCCCATTTGAAGTTGGAATCAGAAAAGATGTCCATCCAATTTGATCTTGAAGAGATCGTTTATGAAATACGACTGGGAATAGCCAACTTAAGCGCCTAGCACAAAGTTGTAGAATTTGTTTGCGAGCTCATTTGTGTCATCAATCTCATCGACAACTTTGTTGAATTCTCTTAGCAGCGTTCAAACAAACTCTGTTGAATTGTCTTATGAACATCCTTTTAAATGGTCTCTGATATTGGTTTGCTATTGAACAGATCCTCACTATCAGAACCAAGCACCTCGACTAGTTGCTTTAGTTCAGGCGCATCCGATAATGAACAGCCCTTAAAAGAGCGAAAGGGATGGTCAATCACCATCCACGACCTGTCTGGATCCCCTGTCGCTGCAGCGTCAATGGTGACACCATTTGTTCCATCACCAGGCACCGACAGGGTCAGCAGATCCAATCCAGGAGCGTGGCTAATTCTTAGGCCCGGCCATGGCACCTGGAAGCCATGGGGCCGCCTGGAGGCATGGAGGGAGCGCTCCAGCGGTGACCACCTCGGCTACCGCTTCGATCTCATCCCTGATGGTGGCATCGACACAATCCCTCTTGCCAATTCCAGCATTAGCACGAAAACTGGTGGAAAATTCAGCATCGACATCACCACCGGGCCGACACCAATGACAAGCCCAATAGCAGCTTTGACCTGAGCTCAGGTTCGGGTTCCGGATCGGACCTAGGATCAACATCAGGGTCCGGATCTTGGGCTCACCTCTTGTACAGAGGATTCGTGATGTCGTCCACGGTGGAGGGTGACGGCAAGTGCAGCAAACCTGACATGGAAGTGGGGGTGCAGCACGTGAGCTGCACTGAGGATGCTGCAGCTTTTGTGGCATTGGCAGCTGCTATGGATCTCAGCATGGATGCTTGTAGGTCATTCTCTCAAAAGCTCAGGAAAGAACTGAGACAACCGGATCTCGAATAGGGTCGGGTCAAAGTGGGAAATGGGTTTTGGATTCTTGGATTTGCAAGTTGCAATTGACTCACCCGTCAGCTTTTACTTGTTTTTTGATTTCTTGCCTGGAGTGTACAGTCATCGACAGCTATTTCTTCTTTTTTTTTCTTTTTTTGCTTTAAATGTATTTATTTATTTATTTGTACATTATTGACAGTTTTCAGTTGAAATGTTTATTCATTTTTGTGGAATCGTCTTATGTGTGTGCTGTCCTAAAATATGAGGTTATGGGTTGGCGTACACAAGGCACCAGGTGCTGTTAGATCTGTTCATCAATTACTGTCGCTTTTGGATTAATATTATACTCTGTTTCTTGTACGAATTCAAGTTCCAAAGAAGTATCCAACTGCTCTACTCTTTGGAATATTGTTTGTTGGTCAGGACTTTCAGGTGGGAGCATTGCTTCAGACCCTCCAATCCAACTTTCTGTTGGAATGTTTGGCTTGCCAACTCTCTCTCTCTCTCTCTCTCGATTTTCAAAGGCTGACTTGAGTAGTTTAGCCAACTTTACATTTTCTTGACTTCCAACTTGGAAATCTTCAACCCTTCCTTGTCAGGATATTGCAACCTGGCTGAACCATATCCTACAATGAGGGGAAATTCAAACAAATACCCACTCCTCAACTATGAAATATGAACTGATATTTGGACAATTTGCATTCACCAACTATTCTCAAAGAAATGTAAATGTGGTGGAATTCAAGAAAATTATTGCACATGACGTGACAAAATAATGCTGCCAACCCCTATTGTAACTCATTCTCATCATGCTCTTCAGAATGTGCCAACCATGTCAAATACGAAGGCTATCCATAGACTCAAGACTTTTCTCCGAGATTTTGCATAACAGAGGGCCACGCAGTTCTGTGTGTCTTATTACTACAAATCCAAAAAATCAAATGGCATATAAAAGTTCCAAGAAATAAAAAAATGTGGCGGTTCATATAATACCGAGCAAATACACTATACCGTTTGAATTTCTGCAGGATATACACAATCCTATCGCGTATAAAATGTTGAAGAAACAAAAGAACAAGAATACGGGAAACAGAAATCTAATATAACGCAAACCAGATAATTGATTATACAGAGCATAAGAGAAACTAGCTACCCTCAACTTGCCTCGAGTTTACCTGAAAAGTTGGAAGTGCAAGCCCCACATAGTAAATATATTATCACACACCAAAAGAGATACTGTGAGAGCCTGATGTTTGAGAGGAAAACGAGGCTGAAACTTCAATTTATGGAAATTGATGGATCTAACGGCACCCCCTCTATCCCATACCTGTCATTCTTCTGCAGCATCTTCACTATCAGTACCTTCACTTTGTGTCTCGGGAAGGGTCTCAAGATCCGTGCGAACTTCTTTCTCCTCCAAGGAGTTGGATGTATCAGAAATATCAATATTGTCATGTTGAACTTCTTCAGGATTTTCATTAGTGGTAGAATTCGAGACTTCATCTGTACCATCACTTCTATCTGTTTTCTCATCCTCAGTCTCATCATTCTTTTCTGGTGAAGATTCAGTGTCATTCCCAGCCTCCTCAAGAGCCTCTGATTTAGTGATACTTTTGGATGCTAAAGACTCTGTATCATCATTAGATGAATCAGAGATCTCCTCGGTCTGTGACTCTGCATCTTCGTTTTCAGCATTACCTGTTGAATTAGAAGCAAAATGAGTACTATCCACATTTACCATAGAATTATTGGCCCGCTCTGAAGCGGTAGTTTGCAAGTCAGATTACTCTGGACGTACCCTCACCGAGATTTCCCTTAGCTTGATCTAACTGGGGCTCGCTCTCTGTTACGTTTTGTGAGGACAGGTCCTGATTCTCTAATTGATCATTGGACCCCTCTGTTCCTGTGTTATCTGGAGATGAATCATCCTCAGAGTCGTCCGACGTATCTACCTTGGTTTCCCTGCTTGTTATATTTGACTGATCATCTGTAGACATTTCATCACCTTCCGCCTCTAAATCTTTGTTGTTCTCGCCTCCATTAGTTTCTTCACCGTTATTCTCTCCATCTTCTGAAACATTTTCAGCGTGTTCATTTGAGTTCTCCACGTGTTCATTCTCATTTTCAGTAGTCACCATTTGGGCATCATGAGTGACAGCACTAGAAGCATCATCCGCTTTGTAATGCTCCTCGCGTGCTTCATGGGTATTTGTATCTTCTCCATCATGATCAGTGTCCTCCTGGGAATTTTCCTTCTCCGTTTGACCATGACCGTCTTCAGGATCTGTTTCTTGAGCTTCATTCTCGTCGCCACCGTCTTCCTTCTCCTTCTCATCTACCAAATCCTCTTCTCTGTCAACTTCTGCATCTGATTTCACTGTTTCAGGCTCATCTTCTCTATCAACTTTTGCATCAGAACTCTCTTCTTCATGCTGATCTCCACCTCCCGTCCCTTCGTTCTCCTTTCCTTCAACTTTCTTATCTTCTGGCTCATCTTCTTCAGGCTTATTTTCATCTACGTCATTGGTTTCGTCTTCTTCTTCCAGTTCATCATGCTTCTCATTCTTTGAAGCCCTTCCTCCACTCGGGTTTCAATAACTTTCCTTCCAAGTTTGATATATTCATCATTACTCGCTCTTTGAACTGAGGCTTTTGCATCACTTTCATCAAATTCTTTTTTCTTGTCATGGGAATGTTTGACTTGGTAAATCAACCAAAAGCAAACAGCAAGCAACAGACAAATTTGCAGAATGTGCTTAGTGCTGATCCCTTTGGATCTGTGGTTCCTGCTGGGGGACTGTCTGTACATAATGATTTACTTCAGATGGTTTCTTCACTTATTCTCCTTTCCTTCCAGCCAATCGGAACAGAACCTGCCATTTAACATAAAACAACGTTCTTTGAAGAAAACAAACTAAGATAATAAAACGTACAGCTGTGGGTGACAGAGTCTAAATCTCACAAAACAAGGACCGCAACGATGACAAACAATAGTAAACCAAATTTTAGCAATCAACAAAAGGAGATTCTATGAGGAAAAGCAATCCTTTGCAAACCGACACACAAAAGTAGGCAGATTAATTTTCTCTTAAGACAAAGATACTAAACCCTCATCTCATCAAGTAACCTTCATTGGAGCTTATTGATTTTGTCGCAATTTTTTCTCTTGAATCTCTTCTGCATGAAACTTCCCATCCATCCAAAAATAGAACCCAGTTCTCAGTTTAGTTACCCTGACATACTCCACTATATAAGCAAACACTATGCCTCATTGTTCCCCAAATCCCACAGCTCGCACTGACTGCACAGAGATAAAATACCAAGCTTACAAACTATTCTCAACATACTAAGAGATGGAGGCGGTAGAAAACTAAATCAGTGCCGAACCAAGCAACAAATACTTAAAACTTTTGGTAATTACAGTGAGTAATCCATCACCTTAGTGTAGTTTGGAGAAGCCCTGAGAATACACTTAATTTCAACCACAAGGCTTGCTTCAGAACTCCTTCAATCCATTGTAAACTTCCCTCTTCACCCTAATACTAAGAAACAGATACTAGAAATCGACGACAGCAAATCTTACGAAAACGTAAACATGACATTAATTGGGACAGGAAAGTGCAAAGATCAAATCCCACCCAGAGACAAGCAAATGGAGAAACTAAGCCAGTGTCAATCAACAGTCTCACACTTCACCAATTCCTGAAGTAAAACCCCAAGGCATTGAAGTCAAAATACAACAAGTAACAAAAACCCATTACATAAACAGTTCATCAGAAGCAATATTCCATTGCACAAAGTCAAAGACCACATGATCCAACTCAGGCACTCATAATCTAATCCCACCAAAGACTAACACTCAAACCACTCATTAAACTGAAAAATCGCTCATAATGAAGTCAAATACACTAAACAAAATAGCCCAATAAGCTAATAACAATATAAAGAACAAGAAATCTAAGGGACCTGGAGAAGAAACGAGAAGCCCAGAAACTAGGAAGAGCCCATGGAACTATCAGTAGCAAAGAAACAGGGCAGTTTCAAACTCTGAGGCAAGGAGAAACAGTGAAAGAAATTCTTGTAATCAAGTGCAATGGGGGGGGGTCCTTGACAGCTCTGTTGTCCACTCTCTCTCTTCTCTGATCTACTAATAATGGTAAAAAACTGTTCTTGAAATTCTTGTTGCAAGAATTAAGAGACAGAGCTGTAGATGGGAATTGGGAGTTGAAGAAATTTCTTTTCTTTTGTAGCAGCAAAGCATACATGATACATTGTTTAATTTTATTTGAAGAGATGGACCATTTGTTAGGTCAGTCATAAATTTTCAGCCCGCAAAATTTGTATGAGCCCAAGCCTACTTGCTTGAACAACCAAACCCTACCTTTATAACATGTTTATTATTATTTACATTATATATAATTTATTAATAATTATTATATAAGTTATTAAATAGTACAAAGAATGAAATGACTTAGGGGATGTTTGGTTAAACTTAGAGGGTGTTTCACAACATTTTATAAGTTTCCACATCTTATAAAAATATTTGAATAAATAAGATGCCAAAACTTATAAAATGTCAAGGTGTTAGGCATATTAAGAATTTTCATACTGTAATAGCCACCGAAAAAGGCATCAAATTATTAGAATTTAAAATTATATTGCTCTAGGAATAAAAAAAAGTCAAGTAATAAAATTATGAGTTTTTTGTTTATTGAATATTAAAATTAAAGATCTCATAAGACATTAAAAAAAAAACAAGTTGGCTGAATTTGCTTTTTTAAAGAGTTTATAAGATGCAAAATAAATTATTTTATGATTCTATAAATTTACAAACATCTTGTAAGGAGCTTTTAAGTTTAACCAAACATCCTCTTATTTAAAAATCTTATAAAAATTTTAAAAGCTTAAATATATTGAATTTTATTTTAAAGATAAGCTTTTAAAGTGTTTAGATTAATAAGATGTTAGCGTGTCTAACAATAACGAAAGAAATTATCAAACTATTAAAATTTAAAATGATATAAATACCAAAGTTTTGTGATATAAATAAATAATATATAGCAAAGGCTTTTTTATTTCTTTTTTACAGGAAAAAAAGGAATATATTTTAATCTGCAAGTAGCTGTGGCCAGCTATATATAGCAAGTGGACTGATCAAATTTCTTTATTTATATTTTTTATGTTTCTACTTCTGTTCAAAATATTAGTTTAAAACAATTCTTACATCCACTCTAATTAACATAAATAACTGCAAATTGACAACATTGTTGCATGTTCTGTCTATTCCTAATTTTAAAATTACGAAATACTTTGAAATATAAGATGATCCTAATATTTAACTTTAGAAATTAATCATGGATTAATATTTTTTATTAGTTCCACCCAAACCTTTAAATTGATAATTTCCTCAAATTTAATACTTATAATGAAGTTACGAAACAAGATCGAGAATTCTTTTTTTCTTTAACGAATAGTACGTGACCGTCGTGTTTGATTTAGAACTAAAATTTTGGAATTATTTGAAATAATGTTGCTTATATAACAACTTTTTTTGAATTATGAACCAACGAACACAATAACCTCAAAATGAATTTTTGTAATTTTCATTTTTCATGTAATTTTTGTAAAGTACTTTCTGAAATATATAAATAACGTTTCTCGTTGAAACAAAGTGTCTAAAACTTCACAAAACTATTCTTCATTTTTCCATTTTCTCATCTAAAATTCGACCAAAAAATGTGAAGGGCAGAGCAGAGGAAACGAATAGTTGAAAACTTGAGCTTGTGAAAGAAAGATGCTTATAAAATTGGGTAAAGATATCCTCAGACTGGAAAGCAGTCTTCACTTTTCCTACACTTTCTCTACATCATCCAAATGTTGTCCAAGCCCTACTAAGTTAGGAATATTGCACAAAACAGGCAAAATTACCTTAACTTTTCAGACATAACAAGAATTAATGTAGTTGGCTGTTATATGATTACATTCACACCTCCTGACTTATGGTCTTGTTTACACAAACCCTCTCTATTTTTGTATTATTACAAAAATCATAATTGAAGTTGACGTTTTCTGGAGGTATGTGTAATTTCTCAGTGGTTTTTGTAAAAAATGATGTTGATGTTTCTTGATTTGTTGCTAACTAATCTATGAAATAATTGTCTCTTGATGTAACTCTAAGCAAGCAAACCCTCTTACTACAACTCAATCTCTCTGCTCATAACTCATACAATGCTATATTTATGTTTGCTTCCCACTAAAGATATTCTTGCTTAGACAAAACTCCTACTGGTTCTCTTCACATTCTAATTTCCAACCAACCATTCCTCCCATGCAGACATCTATATCTAGCTAGTCTTCTCCATTACCACCTCATCATCATTCTACATTTTGCAGAATTAAAGATGAATAATTTCTTATTACATCTTTCGTTCTCGTTGCTTGTTTCTGTGTCGTCTGGACGCGGGCTTCTGTGGTTTCGACTGGAGATTTTAACAAGGATTTCTTTGTGACATGGTCTCCCAGCCATGTTAAAACATCTGCTGATGGCACAAATAGAAGCCTGATTCTTGATAAGGATTCAGGTACTATGTCTGTTTTCTTGCCAAAGTTGTGTGTGTGTGTGTGTGTTTTTCAACTTTTTTTACCAACTCTAATGTTTGTTCAGGTTCTGGTTTTGCTTCAAATGAAATGTTCTTGTTTGGTCAATTTGACATGCAAATTAAGTTGGTACCTGGGAACTCAGCAGGCACCGTTGTCGCATTCTATGTAAGTTTGAAAATGCTATGGTTTTTTTTCACTAAAATTCGAGTAATTACATAAATCATCCTTTTTGTTTGAACGATGTTACATTTGACACTTTGTTACATCAATAACATTCTTGTCGCATATGTTGCGAATGCAGTTGACTTCTAATCAACCGAATCGGGATGAGGTTGACTTTGAATTCTTGGGAAATGTGCCTGGGCAACCCTATATTCTACAAACAAATGTGTATGCAAATGGATTTGATGGAAGAGAGCAGAGGATTAGGCTGTGGTTTGATCCAACAAAGGACTTCCACCTACTCTGTACTATGGAACCTTCACCAGATTGTGTAAGAACCAATTCACTCCACATTAATCTCTCCTAAACAAACAAACATTCCTTAACATTGAGTTTGTTTCTTGAAGTTGGTTTTTTGGAATGACTTTTCTTACATGATAATCAAAGAACATTTGTCTAAATTTCCATTCATCTTTTTCTTTTCTTTTTTTTTTTTAAACATAGATCCTTTATTTTTTGTAATTACCAAAATCTCCCTTTTAAATTTTACAATATTTACATGTTGTCCTATTCCGCATGGACACGTGGCAATATTAAAAAATATTATGAAATTCTAATCTTTTGTTGTAAGAAACATAGAGGTTATAATTATTTCATGATTAATTTTGATTAAAAAGCGAAAACTTAAAAAAAAGGGTGCTTTTGTAATTTCATCTTATGGTAAATAAAAGTTGGAACACACATGGCTACATTCAGATTTCAGGACTGATCCAAACAGGAACTAAAATACATTGATATAATCAGTAATTCTGCTAATTTTCAGAGAAAGTCGTTCTAATTAATCTTATTTATAATTCAAATGAGCTTTATAAATCTATCTATACTATTAATAAAGCATGACGGAGGCCTTTGGTCTATTTAGATTTTATTTTACTAAAATACCCTTCTCGATTGATTTATATAGATCAACTGCCCATACTATCACTCGATACAATGAAAGTTAACATTTAATATAGAAACTCAAAAAATACATAATTTTGAATAATATATTTTTCTCTCCATAAATATATAAAATATGATCTAACATAAAAAAATATTATTTTAAAATATTTTTCGATTACTAGTAGTTAAGACTAAGATTGATGTCCAACGAATAAATTCAAGGTTAAGAGTTCAATTGTAATTTATTTATCGTTATTTGTTATTGATATATGATTGAATTGAGATTTTATTCAGTATATCGAGATAAATTATTGTAATGTATTTATCATTATTAGTCATTTAATTTCTAAACTCTTATTATTGTTGTAGATTTATGGTGGATTGGGTTCCAATCAGAACATACAGAAACCACGCAGAGAAAGGAGTTCCATACCCAAGAAGGCAGCCCATGGGCCTGCAGATGAGTATTTGGAACGGTGATAGTTGGGCCACGAGTGGTGGCAAAGTGAAAACTGATTGGGCAGAGGGCCCATTCGTGGCCTCATTCAGGAACCACAAGATTGACGCATGTATTTGGAAGGGAAACCCAAGATTTTGCCGGGCCCAAAGCCCAACAAATTGGTGGAACAAAGACAGCTTCAGTTCTCTGAATTGGGCCCAGAGAAGACTGTTCAGATGGGTCAGGAAATATTACCTCATCTATGATTATTGTCAGGATGATCAGAGGTTTAATAATACTCTCCCAAAGGAGTGTCTCCTTACCAAGTACTGATTATCATTATCATTATCATTATTATTACTATTAATTTAATAACTGATTATCGGAGTTTGGAGTGTGATTAGTTTTGGATCGGTGACATGTAAAAAACTCCTATAAACTCGATTCGATTGTTTGAAAATAGTAAAAAGTTGAGACATTTTTTTCTATTTTTTTGAACTTTTTCTATATAATGACTAGCGTTCAAGTTCAACTTGATCAGTCAAAGAGCGATAAAGTCCATAGTTAAACTATTCGAGCTGGACTCGTATCCGAATCATGAATCAATTCACGTTCCGGCTTCTTGATGACCAACTTATGAATAAAAAGGCCAAATCAAATTTGGGTAATATTCTTATTCTTCAAGCAAGATGCAACAATACTAACTCTGCATGCATGCATCACTAACACATCTATATATATTTATATATAGATAAAGATGGGGTACGTAGCTTATTTAGTACAATCACATATACAAAGGTGTGATGGTACGTAGTAGGATTAACCTTACTTTATATTTAATAAGGCCATTCTCCCTCCCAGTTGCCCGGGGCGTCGTAGTTGCAAACCACATAGTACCATCCGTTAGTGCACTGGACACGGGCGCACCCAACTGTGTCGAGTCGTGCCACACACCTGCGTGTAGTGCAGGCACTGTTTCCCCCCGATGCACGAGTTCGTGTTGTAATCGTAGCACTGCTTCTCGGCCACCCACATGTTCACCGCAGACACACCACTGAAACTACTGCTGCTGCCCTTGGCTAGGTTTTCGCCGAATATGCCATTGGAGTGCGTCAGAGAGCAATCACCGACCCTCTGATTAGCGTAGTTCTGGGCGCAGTTGGCCAGCGTTGTGTTCCACACCACTGGCCCGACGCCCACTTGGGCACGGGCGGTGTTGTGGGCGTTGACGTAGTCCTGGGCTGAGTTTTGGGCTGTGGAGGGTATAATTATGCATGATAGGATTACAAGGATAGGAGGATTTTGTGACAATCCATTGTGATGATATGTGAAATGGGATTTTGATTTGGATGAGAATGTAAGGGTAAGGTGTTTGGTATTTATAGGCATTGTTTGTGGATGTAGTATGTTTTCCAACATAGAATTTGGTCCTAAGGATGTGCAAATGGCATGTGCAAGATGGAATGAGTGTTGATGCAAAAATTTGAAGCAACCCTAAAGACACTAAAAGGTGGCCTTTGGAGAGTTGGGTTGGATAAATTTTTATATTCATCTTTACTACAAGAGTAGTTAAATTGTTGTTCAAGTGTAGGATTAGTTTTAGTAGGTTAACTGAATGTTTCCCCTCAAATCCCTAGGACTACATTGCACATTGTAATTCGTTTTGAATCGTTGACATTCTTAAGTTTGTCATAAGTTTTGATGGAAACATATTTTTTATTCCTAAAAAATAAGGGTAGAATATGTATTAATACAACAATTATGTCAAGTGTCGCTTTTAGTCTCATAAAATTTATAATCGCGTATTTTTAATCCCAAAAAGTTATGTGTGATTTTGAAACTAAAAAGACCCAAAATCACTTTTTTTTTTTTTTCTTGGACTAAATAGATGTTATTTTGAGTTTGTGGAACTAAAATCGATCACATATCATAGTTGTGGTACCAAAACAAATTCTATCATTATTTTATGAGACTAAAAGAACATTTTACCCAATTTTGACTATGAATTCTTAAAGTTATTTTTGAACTAAATTCTCTAAGATTACATTTGGAACGGTATATATGGATTTGGTTAAAATATTGAAATTAATAGATTTAAATTTAGTGTATTTTAAATCAACGTTGTTAGTTGGATTTATAATGAATTTCAATTTATTTTCCAAATTAACATTTTCATAACATTTCAAAATAATTTGAAATGACTAGGTTAATATGTGGATTTCAAATCCATAGTAATAATACTTAAAGTCTAACAGATTGAAGGAATGATTTAAACCAAACAAATGAGATGTAATTTTTAATCCACAATATCTAAATCCATGAATTTAAATGCTACCTAAAAGCAAAGTGGGGTGAATTAATTATGTAATTTGGTTGGATAGGATGTACGTATATATTATCCGTCCTTTGACAAATAATTAAACTAATCATCTTAATTATAGGATACGTAATGTAGGGGAGGATGATGGAGCCTCATAATAGTTTGAATTACAGGAAAAAATGAGAAAAAAATTAAAAAAAAAAAGTGTGAAAGTATATAATAGATATACTTTCTATAGTATAATTTGCTTGAATTCATATACATGAAATTATAAAGAAATAGTATTGATGCGTATCGTAGTTCACCGGCACCACAACTGTCGAAATATTTTTGAAAAAGATTTAAGATCAATAGAGGACTAACCTGCAAAATAAAAATTAGCACTCCAATCCTTAAGTCAGTATTTGAATTACTAAATAAATTAAAAAAACTTCATAATACGTATGACAATTATACAAGGAGGTGCGTGTGAGACTAACAGTATTAACATCAATAAACCATCATGGAAACTGTGCAATATGTCTAAATAAGATTGTGCTTCAAGAAACTGCAGAACAGATAATGAAGTTACAATTTGTGTGCCCTTAATTCCCCACTACCTTATATAGGCAGATTGCACAGTATCCACGACGATTGATAATGTTGATACCATTAGTGTCACACAAACCCCACTCCACTACTGCTCAACATGTCAGTCTCAAATGCATAGATTCAAAAAATCAACTAAAAACACCATCAAACATCAAGCAAACAAAAGCATTTAAAAAGTGATGCAGATGACTTAAGTAGAATACTGGGCCGAATCGAACAGGAATAATCTTAAGAAGGGATATCATCCAACGTTTAACCAGACAAGCATAGATGGGAGAGGTTTTGTGTTGGGAGTTTAAAATGGCAAAATGGTGTGGAAGTAGATCTATCTTGAACCTGCTGATCATTTCAGTATTACTGGCTCCACTGATGAGCCAGCTTCTAAGTGCCATAGATGCCCAGATGCTGCAGGAGAGTTCCTCTTCAAACACGTCAGATATTCAGATCCAGGTAGGCACCAGAACCTGCATGCAATCATCGTCATAAGCTGATGTAACTTCCTCATACCAAGTTTGGAAAAATCAAAGAAAAATTTGGGTAAGTAACACAAGATACACCCAACTAATTCAGATCCAAGAATTGGTATAAGTAATTTACCATAATAATCAACTTTTTATCCAAACATTAGAGATAGTTCACAAGCACAGGCGCAATAACTCATTCACTCACAGAAAAAACCCATCAACAAAAGCAGGCTTCCGCATCAAGAAACAAATAGCAGAAAATACAAATATCATTATTGATCACTTAAGGCGAAGGTGTGAGTAAGTGATCAATTCATTCTCCAACTGACAATCACTAAGCATTAATTGCTGAATCATAACAAAAAAGAACTAATTACCAATATTTGTATCTTGAAAGTTCTCCAGGAATCAAACGGCGGGTGCGATCACATCCGTAAGGGTTTCCAGCGCCAATTGAGAATATCAATGGCGATGCCATTCCAGACCTTGAATATCTGCTGCTGGGGGGGTGTGGTCGTACCGCGCGGAGATCTGATCGTAGATCCACGCCGCCCATGCAAGTAGTTGCACTTACTGTTACTCTTCTCAGGCACCACTGACTCTGAGTAGGAAGATCGCGTGAAGAAGCGGAAGCAGCGAGTTTCGCCGAGTGTTAAATGGAATGGCTATCCCCATGCAGCCACGACTCTTCAACTCCGTCCTTTAAACTACATTTATCCTGTTGTGTTATGAAATATAAATATGGGCAAATTGCAATTTTGGTCCAGTATCTTAAGGGCGGTGGCAGTATTGGTCCAGGTTTTTAACGAAATAGCATTTAGGGATATTAGTGCTAAAATTATGGCAATTGCAGGCCAAAAAACCCTAATTTCGCCTGAATTGCCCACGAGGACTGCACGTGCTCCTGTAAAATTGGGGCTTTTCCTACGTGTCCGACGACGGTGCTGAGGTGGAGAGGCAAAAAAATTAAACGTCCCACGTGGCAGGCTGACGTGTTTAATTTTTACCACGTCAGCCTGCCACGTCAGATTCTTTTTTTAAGAGGGAAAAACACATTTGGTGTCATCTTCTTCCCTTCTAAACATTTAACAAAAAGAAAAACCCTTGACTGAAGAACTGAGAGAGGCAAAATCCATAGGTGCGATCAGTTGCTACAATTTGTGTGGGCGAGTTTCGTGCTTGGTTGGAGTAAGCGAGACCACCTATTTGGAGAAAATGGTGATGATACGTGCAGAAAGGCATTTGAATATGCCTCCACCAGCGTACCGTAAGTCCCAACAAAAAACTCAATTTATTTTGTATTTTGACACAAGAATGTTTCTTGTGCTTGTTTGTGTGTGAAACTTGTGCGATTATTTATAGGGAAAAATGTATTTTTTGAATGATGCATCCCTGGTCCCCCCTGTGCCCAAGATTCCCTCTTTTTTTTGTTTTACTGCTTTATTATAATGTACCCTCTGTGTGGGGTACAATAATATAGTTTATTGGGTTGGTATGATGTGCTGATTATTTATTAATGTGTTGCTTAGGTTTTTTTTTTCTTTGTTTCTTTTATTTACAGACCCTGAATCACAAAGCATTACAGTAGCAGTCCATTTTGGGGGTGAACATAGGAATTTGCCTGTAGCAAATTGTATTGGTGGAAAAGTTATGAAATTTGACTATATGAATGCACTTCATATGAACAAGAATAATCTAGACCTATTTGCTGAAAAATGTGGAATTTCTGGGGAAGGACTTAGGTATTACATAATTAAAAATGGTGGTTTTAAGTTGTTGTTAAATGATGAGGATATACTAGAACAAGTTTTAGAGCAATTGGAAAAAAGAGAATTTACTGTGTACATTGAGTTTGATCCTCCAAAACCTCAAGAAGTTGCTGTGGAAAGTGATAGAGTTGGGAAAAATGCTACTGAAAAAAGAAGAATAAAGGTAAAAAAAAAGGAAGAGGAAATGGCAAGGATAAAGGTAAGGTGATTAGGGAGGAGGATGACATAGAGTTTTTGGGAGAAGTGCCTGTAGATGATGTGGGAAATATATTACAGGAGGGGGTGTGGGTGAGAAACATATTTCTGAGACAGAGGAAGGGGGTGTGGGTGATATGGATGAGGATGATATGGATGATGCAGATTTTTTAGAGAATGATTGTGGGATGGATTCAGTTAGTGGGGATGATGAGTTATATGAAAATTTTGTGGATGATGTTAGTGCTGAGATGGATAGTGCAGATGAAACAAATTCTGAATCAAGTAGAGATGTGGTGGTTAGTGATAATGATATGGATGAACATAGGCTTTCTGAAGATGATGAGAATGAACCTAATTTTCCTGTCTTCAATCCAGTGGAGATGTATAATCCTTCACTGGAATTGGGGATGATATTTTGTTCAAAGAAAGAGTTCAAAAAGGCAGTTCAGTCTTATGCAATAAAAGAAAAGAAGTGTGAAATTCACTAAGAATGATTCATTCAGAGTTTATGCTGTTTGTAGTGGGGATGGTTGTAAATGGAAATACATGCAAATAAGCTGAAAAATGAAGAAACTTTTCAGATTAATCTGTACCAAGATGAACACACTTGTCCACAAGTGTTTAATGTCAGAAATGTGAAAACAAGTTGGCTAAGTGAGAGGTACTTACAAGACTTCAAATCTGACCCTAAAAGAGATGTGAAAGGATGGAGGGTAGACATAATGAATCAACTGAGGTGTCATATTTCAAGAGATCAAGCGTACAGAGCTAAGAGACAGGCACTAAAAAACTTGAAGGTAGCCCTGAACAGCAATTCACTAAACTGTGGGACTATGCTGAGGAATTGAGAAGAACAAATCCTGGTCAACTATCATTTTGGGGGTAAATGATGTGAACAGGTTTGAAAAGTTTTATGTTTGTCTTAGTGCTTTAAAAAAAGGATTTTTGGGAGGTTGCAGACCAATTATCTGTGTGGATGGTTGCCATCTAAAGGGACCCCATAAGGGTATTTTACTTACTGCTGTAGGGGTGGACCCTAATAACAATTTGTACCCCATTGCTTATTCTGTGGTTCAAAAGGAGTCAAGAGACACATGGGAATGGTTTTTGACAGTTTTGAAGCAAGATTTGTGTATTCAGAGAGACAATGAATATACGTTCATGTCAGACAAACAGAAGGGGTTAATACAAGCTTTTCAGTCAGTTTTCCCTAACTCTACACACAGATTTGTGTAAGGCATCTACACAACAACTTTAAAAATGCTGGGTATAGGGGGCTTGCTTATAAAAATGCATTGTGGAAGGCTGCGAGAGCTAGCACAGTGGGTGAGTTTAAATTGAGAATGGAGGAGATGAAACAGTTAAATCAAGATGCTTTTGATTGGTTTAATGACAAGCCACCAACTGAATGGAGTAAGTCACATTTTAATGAATTCCCAAAATGTGATATATTAACAATTGTTGTGAGAGCTTTAATGGAAAAATATCATGGATGCAAGGGATAAACCTATCCTCACTATGCTAGAATGGATAAGGGAATATCTTATGAGAAGATTGCAAAAAAAACAGAGAAAAAGCATCTAAGAAATGGAAAGACACATTATGTCCCAAGATAAAAAAGTTACTACAGAAGAATGTGGACAAAATTGGTGATTGTATTCCCATTAAAGCCAATGACAGACACTATCAGATTTCATGCTATGATGGGAATCAGTATTCTGTAGATCTTGAGATGAGGACATGTACATGTAGAATATGGCAACTGTCAGGCATACCTTGCAAGCATGCCTGCAGTGCAATTTTCAATCAAAACCTGCAGCCTGAAGACATGGTGCACCCTTACTACAATGTTGACACTTACAAGCAAGTGTATGAGCATGCAATACTTCCAATCAGTGGGCAGACACTGTGGAATGAGACAGGCCTTGTTCCACCCTTGCCTCCAAACTTTGGAAGAGGCCTGGGAGACCTGCAGGAGCAAGAAACAGGGAGCCTGATGAGCCAAATGTTAAAACAACAAAGAAATCATGTAAAAAACCTATCAAGTTAGAGGCAAAAGGTGAAGCACCACTGCAAGATATGTGGTGAAGAAGGACATAATGCAAAGGGTTGTGCATTATGGAAAGATATGCAAGAGCCAGGCCTTGATCAGGAAGTCATGGATAGTCTCTTTTCTGACCATCCAACACAGGTATCTCATACTATTTTTTGTCATTCTATTTAATACTTGTTATACCTTTATAACCAAATCTGTATTTTAATGCAAATAGGAACAAAGAGGTGCATCATCTTCAAACCATCCAAGAAAGAGGAAACATTCTGTCTATCAAGATCCTACTAGGGTAAGTAGTTTATCTTTATTGGTTATTTTATGCACTGCAGCCTGAATATGACTGCTGAATATGACTTATAAATGCACTATCTTTATTGGTTATTTTGACACAGATGAATATGACTGCTGCTGCATCTGGAGTAAGTGACCAACCACACATCTTGCCTCCTATTGTAGAAGACAATGAGCCAACTGAGATTGAATTCACTCCAGAAATATTAACTGAAGCTGGTCCAAGTCAGACTCAAGCTTCTGTACAAGGGCCTACTATGTTTGAGCAATTGCAGATGGCCCACACAAGTATGCCTGTACAACCACAAATGACATTGCAGCCAAGGCTCAATATTAGGGCACCTCCCCCTATGACAGGCATTGGTGTCATGCCATGTTTCTGTAGTAGACCCTTAATTCCAGTTTCCAAAACTATAATCAAGGAGCATGGGAAAAAGTTTGTGGATCTCTCTAAGTGGCCTTCCCAATCAGCAAAAGATCACCAGCAAAAGTAGTGTAGTTCAGATTTTAAGTTGTGTTTTATTTGGTACTTTTGTGCTGTCAAAAGTAGTGTGCATATGACACCATTTTGGTTCGAATTTTAGTGTTTTAGTGCCAGCTTTTGACATGCAAAACTGAAACTATGTAATAGCAGTTATGCTTTTTAGTTAATGTCAATGTTATTTCCCTTTGTCTAATTTTGCCTCGAGTATTTGCAGATTTTAGTTGGTTACATGAACAAAAAAGCATTAAAAAGTAATACCATCCATTAGTGA